>JANFOE010001223.1:600000-911464 GCA_025667525.1 Glebionis coronaria
TCACGACAGTTTAGGATAGAACCGGGAAGACGGGTACACGGGATCACGGTTCGTCAAAAGTCATCGAGGTGCTCTTTGAAGCTTGAATCCCTGCACAAAATAAGAAACAAGACAACCAACACATACGGGGCTCCCCCTACACTTATGATGAAAGCAGTAGAGGATAGATCACGGGTTGCCTCCCGAGAAGCGCTTGTTTTTTATAACTGAGTCACGAGCCTGACTCGACCCAAATTTAGTTCATGCGAAACATGGTGAGGGATGGGATCATCTCATGAGAGATGTCCTCACCAAGGTACAGCTTCAAATGCTGGCCATTCACCTTGAAATTGGGCCCATTTGGCTGAGAAAGCTCAATGGTCCCATATGGAAAGACTTTGGCGACGGTGAATGGACCAGACCAGCGGCTCTTCAACTCGCTAGAGAAGATCTTTAACCGAGAGTTAAAGAGTAAAACTTGATCACCAACGTGGAACTCTCGGTGCTTAATCCTTGCGTCATGGATGATGTGACAACCCTAGTTTTGAGGTTCGTTACTTAGATTTATTTTGTGCTAGTTACGTGTCTTTACGTGTTTATGTGCTTATTGGTGTGTATAGATTGTGGTTCGGTTATCGTTTCTGGTACGGGGTACCTTGTGAGTGAAACGATGTGTGATGATTTCATGTTCATGAGTTCACTTGGTAGTGACTATAAAGTAAGATGGTGTTATTTAGTGGTTTTACCTATACGTATATGTATTATAGAAAATCGTATTTTTTAGGATTTACGGTTTAGCATTTGGAGGTCTCGGAAGAAGTAATTAGTCATATGGATATTTTTCGGGATGGTTTTAAGTCATTTGGGACTTAGTTATAAAGTTTATTTCAAAAGTTGAGATTTTTTATAAAAGTGTATATTTTACGTCTTTTACAGTAAAACGCGTAAATTTGACTAGTTTTACGGTTTTGAGGTTTTGGAGGCTTTAGGAGCTGAAATAAATTAAGGTAAATTAAGGTAATATTAATAAGATATTAATTAACAATAAAAAGAAAAAAAAATAAAAATATATATATATGAGGCGGTTTGGGACGAATCAAAGAAAAGAAAAGGGGAAAAAAGGAAAAAGGGAACCGGGCTTTTGTAATGGGCCAAGGACTTGTTAGGAAACTATATAAATACTTTTTATTAACCAAAACACTTCATAAAACCCCTGGAGATCACCTTCAAGTCGGCATCAATGGTGGTTTTAGGGTTCTTCATTAATTTTTTCTTCTTTCAAAAATTCTAAGGTAAAATCTTTAATACTCTTTTTAATTAAAGTGTTTTAATTCTTTCTCAATAATCTTATGATGGATTTAGGTTAGGGTTTAAATAAGAATCTATATTTTAATGATATTATAATGATTAGATGGTTTAGGGTTTGTAATTAATGATATTATAACCCCTGGAGAATCTGTATTTTAATGATATTATAATGATTAGATGGTTTAGGGTTTGTAATTAACGGGGTTATGGGTAATTAATTAGGTTAAATTAATTAAACCCGTTTTTAAAAACTGGGCAAAATTTTGAGTCAATTGTTTTGATCATATCGGGGGTTCTAGGAACATTCAAGATGCAATCCAAGTATCCCTGAAAAGGTAATTGAAGTGGCTTTCCAATGCAAGAAACGAGAACTAAATTGGAGGTAGGGAAGTGGGTCAAAAACAGGTTACAACAGTCGGAGGTCAAAACAGTTTTGTAATCAGCCTGTTTTCTTTTTAAGTTTTGGGTTGTTTGGGGTACTTAGGGTTGCATTGGGATCTTCTAACGAACATGAGAGATGGTTTATATATTGTAGTAAGTATCTGCACTTGGGCTAAGGTTGTGGTTTAGGGTAAGATCCCCTAATTATAACAAACGTTTCATACGTTTAAAATCAGTGAATTCTGGATAGGTAGTAATACATATACATATATCGGGGCCTTAATAGTAGCTTTAAGGTTAGGTTAAGTGGGAGGTTTTAGCTAACATACGTAAAAGTATGAATATTCCTTCTATAGAAACCATGGGTATGTTTAAGTGGACGTTTGACTTAAAGTTTTGAGACCTAAAAACTGGGACTGTTTTGTGTAAAATGTGAACGGGATAGTTATTAAACTTAACCAAGTTAAGGACTTGTTAAGGAAGGGTAATGGGGTGATTAGAGCTTATCAATGAGGTATTTATATGGGAATAGGCTAGATGTCCATCATAGGTTGATGAGCCATCTTAGTGATTGGTTCAAGTATTGATTGCGTGTTTTTGGTTTGTTAGCTTGTTGCTAGTGCGAGGACTTGTGAAGAAGCAATCAGATGAGTTTCATAGTCCCATGTTTAATATTGATTTTGACTTCCAGATGGGATGGAAGAGACACTGTGTTGAGTTATTTGTAAATAATGTTGTGAATGTTTTTATGGGTTGTGATGGACTTGTGTGTACACTTATGTGATTAACTGCTATGTGATTCTTGATTGTGTATGATTTTGATCGGGGGACACGTGTCGTCATAATTATTATGGTTTGACAAGGTAGGGGCCTTGGGATAGTTACATAGCGTGATCGTCTATGGGACCAATAGATAATGACAAGGTAGTGGCTTTGGGAAAGGTACATAGGTGTATGGGCGCCTATGGTACCATGGTGTTTGGTAAGGCGTGATGCCTTGGAAATTATGGTGTTTGGTAAGGCGTGATGCCTTGGTAATTATGGTTGTTGGTAAGGCGTGTTGCCTTGGAATTGTGATGATTGATTGAACTTGAATGCTAGTTGTAAATACATAATTGTAGCGCATTTTCTATATGTTATTGTATTTATGGTTGTTATTCACAGCTTGTAACTGATTTACCGTTGGAGTCTAAACCTATGAATCTCACCAACTTTATGTTGACATGTTTTAGTGTCTCTTTCAGGTGTGAATATGGTTAAGCTTGAGGATAGAAGTGGCTAGACTTGGATGCCTTAGGATTGCATATAGAAGGAGATCCCCGTTCCTTCTTAGCTTACCTATATGTTTGTATGGTTTATGTTTATTGTTTTTCTTGGGTAAGTGGTAGGACTGTTACCTACTTACCTAGACTCCTGCATTTGATGAGATATTGTCATGACTTTTGTGTCACCATTTTATGACATTTCTTATTTCATATAGTTATCTCTATAGACACGCCATGTTGTGATGATATCCATACGTCGCGCCCCATATTCCGCCATGGTGGGGTGTGAAAGAATGGTATCAGAGACAATGGTTATAGAGAATTAGGTTGCCTAGTCGCGTAGCCTAGTCTATAGCTTAAGGGTCCCTGCATATAGGCGTCATAGGAGTATGTGTGCATTTTATATTAATTGATGTGTTTGGATGTTATTTATTGTGATGTTTTGACTAGTATGAATTGAACCATAGTAAGTTCATACTTAGCCACATGTTATTTTCTTTTCGGGTTTGTGACTTGTGCGGGTTGAACCATAATCGTCCACGCTAGTCACTGTTGTATTTTGTTAAATTGTACATTATAATACATAATTTAGTACAAGGTAGTTTCTATCTTTTATCGAGTTATTTTACATACCTGAGGTATGTTATTTTTCTTTTGATGTTTAAGTCATGTTCCCTAAGAATCGTGTGGTGGTTCGAGTTACTAGGAGTAGGTGGATAGGAAGGGTTTTAAGTTGTTTCCACTCTTACGGGCGACATGACTTATAACTGATTATGTTTTCGTTTTGGATTTAGTCTAGGCTGTTTTAGCTAGACTATGGATTTCTGTATTCCGAGAGTTTGACTATGTTATTTTAATAGTTGGAGTTTTGAACCTTTGTTATGTGGTTATGAGCTTATATGAGTAGATGGATTTATGTGTTATGTGTTGTATTGATACTTATAAGTGTCATCATAGGAGGTAGTGCATTGGGGAAAGGGTAATTGTATAAGTATGGTGGCCAACATAGTTATACAAATACCACAACTTCAATGGGTTCCTATGTATGATTGCATGAAAGAGGGTTATTAGATGCTTGTATATGATGAGATGTGGATTTTGGGTATATTTATAATATATGGGTTTTGTGCCTTGTTGTGGCAATGGTGAGATGGTGAAAAGGTGATTACTCGTTGGAAAAACGAGTGTATGACGCGATCGACTTGATATGTATGATAAGAGTATGTTTTGGGAGATTTAATAGGTATATATATGCGGATGTATATATACTACTACGTGTTAGGTTATGGTATATGGTCGTTCACTAGTTATTATAACTTGAATGTACCTTGTGTTTGTTCGTGTTTTATGGTGCTGGAGTTTGTTGGAGTTCCAACGACGTTTTGAATCTTTTGAAGTGTGTCTTGTAGCGTATTCTTTGAGTTTCGTATTTCACGTGTACGTTTTAAAATGGTGTTTTTGGTTTCAAGTCTATTGAAATAACTTGGGATTTCTTTTGAGATAATGAAATCTTTTGTGTTGGGTCTTGCATTTCTTTTGGTCGGTATATATTGAGTTAGATGGTTGGTTGTATTCGGTAAAATAAGGGTAAGGTGTTGGAGTCGTGTTTGAAACAAGATGTAACATAAGATTTCTTTTTAATCAACACTTATATATTTCAAATTCTAAAAGACTTTCTTTGAAATAAAGCGAAGTAAAAATTTCTTTCTACCTACATAGTTTATATAATTGAGTTTGACCGATTTATGTCATTTTTAATTATTTATACAAGGTTAAATTGAGTTTATGAAGATTTCACATACAATTATATATGTCATTTAAAAGGATTACATTGATCACTAAGTTTATTCTTTAGTTTTTTTAAAACAACTAGTATAAAACTGATGTGGTCATAACTTGTTCGTTTTTAGAGCTTTTTGAGTGATTCAATAGCCAAAAATTATGTACTTAGAAAGTACTTTTCAAATATTCAGAATGTATAGTCATGGGAGGTCAGTGTCTTGGCTGAAATTATTGTACAAGTGTCGGGTTAGAGGTTGAGTTTGAATAGTAGTTTATTTTTATGATTTGGGATGCACGGGATACCTAGTTTTGAGTTGAGTTTTGAGTTCGTCAAGAGGGTTGTTTGTAGATTGTTTGAGTCACATAGATGTGGGAGGTAATAATAAATAATAAAAAAAAGATATATATTCTTTTGGAAAAGTCGATCTTTTGCACGGTTTAAAAAAAATATGTCGCGGGGCGTAATATGTTTGGTTGCCATTGGGTGTTCCTTGGATTATTTTTCGTTGTCATGGGTCATTTTAAATTGATACACGTTTTGGGTTTGAGTTTTCTTTTGAGACTCATGGTTTTTGACTTGTTTTAACTGGTACACGTGAAATGTCGTTAGTTATCCGTGGGTTTGATTCGCTGATTGTATCTGATGGATTCAGATGTAGTTTTGGTTTCGTATTGTTCAGGAGCGTTGAGGTAGTCATATGAAAGACTTGGTCGCGCCTACACGCTTAAGTAGGTGGCCATGAGAGAACGGTCGGAATACCCTTAGCGGGGAGGAAAGAAGTTCGTATACGAACTAATGTGGTTATGAGGTCTCTTAGGAGTACCAAGGAGATGAATAGAGATTTGTGGGATACTAGCACAAGTAACGCGCCACAGAGAGTGTTGGAAGGGGATACAATACCTCAAAGGTATTTATGATTGTTCGTAGGGCATGTAAGTTTTCCGAAAATTTCCTGAAATTTAGTAGGTTTGCCTATTACTGTGAGGTAGAACCATAAATAGAGCAAGTAGGGGAGGTGAGAGGAGTTGCAGTTAGTGCCTTCCCAAGGAAATTGATGATGGGATGATTTCAAGAACAAGAGTTGATGGAAATTGCAACGGATGCAAGGTAAAAGTTGAGTTGCTTAGTAGTAGATTGGATGTGGCAAGAGGATGAGTGGTCTGATGAGAGGAAGTATTGGTCTGTTAAAATGCGTGTAGAATTTCGCAAGTAGAACGAGGTAGGAAATTTATTCGTATTGCTTCTAGGAGAGGGTGCAAGGAGGACGTAGTTGAAACTGCTAAGGATGTTGTATGAACGCTTTGGGTTTACGGTTATGCATTTGGCTTCGCCAAAGCACTAGCGGATTTCATGGAGTCAATGAAGCGAGTGTGCATGAACGTATGTAAATGAGTTGTCGTCGAGAGTATCGACGACATCTTGATCTACTCAAAGTCTAAGAAGGAGAGTGAGGCGAAGTATGTGTTGGTTTGGGATTGGAATTATACGTGATATTTTCAAGTGTGAGTTTTAGTATTAAGTCTACCATGATGAGTAGTTAGAGATGATGGCGTATCATGGAACCAGCAAGGGACGAAGTGAAGAAGGACGAGGAAGCATTTTGGAGGCTGAAGAGGTGGATTGGATAATGAGCCGATCTTGGCATTATCGGAAGGACTGGATGAATTCACGAAGCATGATGATACGTGGAGCAAGGATTTGGATGTGTACGAGAACGACAAGAAAGGCGATTTCTTATACGTTGCAGGAACTGAAGATTTGGAAGAACTGGATAGACTTAGTTACTGGAGCTGGACTGTTATATCTGCCTAGAATGCTAGAGGCATTTGGTGTACGAGACGTGGATAATGATCTATACGGATCGTGAACGTCTCCAACACATATTCAATCATCTTGATTGAACATTTGGCAAAGGTGATGGGTGAAGTTAATTGATAGAAAATTGCAAGGCCAAGTACCATATAGGAAAGGCAAGCATGGTTGATGAGACATGGAATAAGAAGAATGAAGTGAAGCTGAGACGAACTTGAACTATATGGATGACGTATTAGGGTGGTTTGGATGAAGGATGTAGGTTGCACGAGTTGAGTTGTCTAAAGCAGAGAACGCGTCAACATGTATGTTGCGTGGCTTGGACAATCATATGGAGAAAAGGGACGTAGACTATACTTCCTACATAGATAGGAGCAGCTTAGAAAGGGCGATGTAAGGACGAAGTTGGTGGAAGGGATACATAATGCGGTGGAGGATTAAGTATGATGGGAGTTGGGTGATAGTCGATATACTGACTAATTCATCACATATTTCGAGAGGAAGGAGAAGTCACATAGTTGAGAAGTTGGAAGGATTGCGTACGGATGTGATGGAATAGAGGGTTCTGCGTAAATGTTAGCCTAATATGTATGGAATGCCTTATGAAGGATTATGGCAAGGGAAGAAACGATGGGAAGCATCACATCGTGATATATGGTAGGAGTTGAGGAAGAAAGAAGGAAGTGTGTATAGAAGTGAAGCATGAATGAAATAGGTCGAGATAGGAACCGAAGGTAAAACTTTGGTAGAGCCTAATGAGTAGAATAAAGCACAACGTAGGCTAATGTTGTCGTAGTGGGGAAAAGGAAATGGCACTGACCTATACTGATTGTTTGGGAGGCTTAGTATCGATAATCGAATGGATGAGGAGTTATAGGTGTGATGTGCCATAGGGACGAAGGGCTTGGTCTAACCGAGATAACCGTCTTTTTGATGATGTGTATAGATCATAAGTTGATTTGGATTGGAAGAACTAATGGCTATGTAGAAAAGGAGGAAATCACTAGAGTTAGTGACAGAGTTATGTATGAAGTTTCACCCATAGTAACGGGTGGTATGTTTTGGTAAAATGGAATAGTTGATGTAGAGTTTTGTAGGTCCATTTATGATCTTTGGAAAGATCGGACTAGTAGCTTATGAGCATAGAATTACCTGGGGGAAATGAGTGGTATATATGATATATTGCATGTATTAAGATTGGTAAATGTTGTTTAAGAATGCATATTTGCATGTACGATTATTCGGGACTTGTATTAATAAGAGTCTTTGTTTTATCAAAGAGTCATCTGTGTGATTTATTGACTGTGAGGTCAAGAGTTTGGCAATGAGTTTAATTATTTTTGGTTTGTATATGTGGTATTTTGAAACTTGAACTAAAGTTCACGTGTAAATAAGAGGAGTTCGTTTAGAACAAGTATCCTCATGTGATTTGTTGTTTGTGTGTTTGATCCTAAGGAGTAAATCTCGGGACGAGATTTCTATTAGGAGGGAGTGATGTGACAACCCTGGTTTTGAGGTTCGTCACTTAGATTTATTTTGTGCTAGTTACGTGTCTTTACGTGTTTATGTGCTTATTGGTGTGTATAGATTGTGGTTCGGTTATCGTTTCCGGTACGGGGTACCTTGTGAGTGAAACGATGTGTGATGATTTCATGTTCATGAGTTCACTTGGTAGTGACTATGAAGTGAGATGGTGTTATTTAGTGGTTTTACGTATACGTATATGTATTATAGAAAATCGTATTTTTTACGATTTACGGTTTAGCATTTGAAGGTCTCGGAAGAAGTAATTAGTCATATGGATATTTTTTGGGATGGTTTTAAGTCATTTGGGACTTAGTTATAAAGTTTATTTCAAAATTTGAGATTTTTTATAAAAGTGTATATTTTACGTCTTTTACGGTAAAACGCGTAAATTTGACTAGTTTTACGGTTTTGAGGTTTTGGAGGTTTTAGGAGCTGAAATAAATTAAGGTAAATTAAGGTAATATTAATAAGATATTAATTAACAATAAAAAGAAAAAAAAATAAAAATATATATATATGAGGCGGTTTGGGACGAATCAAAAGAAAAGAAAAGGGGAAAAAGGAAAAAGGGAACCGGGCTTTTGTAATGGGCCAAGGACTTGTTAGGAAACTATATAAATACTTTTTATTAACCAAAACACTTCATAAAACCCCTGGAGATCACCTTCAAGTCGGCATCAATGGTGGTTTTAGGGTTCTTCATTAATTTTTTCTTCTTTCAAAAATTCTAAGGTAAAATCTTTAATACTCTTTTTAATTAAAGTGTTTTAATTCTTTCTCAATAATCTTATGATGGATTTAGGTTAGGGTTTAAATAAGAATCTATATTTTAATGATATTATAATGATTAGATGGTTTAGGGTTTGTAATTAATGATATTATAACCCCTGGAGAATCTGTATTTTAATTATATTATAATGATTAGATGGTTTAGGGTTTGTAATTAATGGGGTTATGGGTAATTAATTAGGTTAAATTAATTAAACCCGTTTTTAAAAACTGGGCAAAATTTTGAGTCAATTGTTTTGATCATATCGGGGGTTCTAGGAACATTCAAGATGCAATCCAAGTATCCCTGAAAAGGTAATTGAAGTGGATTTCCAATGCAAGAAACGAGAACTAAATTGGAGGTAGGGAAGTGGGTCAAAAACAGGTTACAACAGTCGGAGGTCAAAACAGTTTTGTAATCAGCCTGTTTTCTTTTTAAGTTTTGGGTTGTTTGGGGTACTTAGGGTTGCATTGAGATCTTCTAACGAACATGAGAGATGGTTTATATATTGTAGTAAGTATCTGCACTTGGGCTAAGGTTGTGGTTTAGGGTAAGACCCCCTAATTGTAACAAACTTTTCATACGTTTAAAATCAGTGAATTTTGCATAGGTAGTAATATATATACATATATCGGGGCCTTAATAGTAGCATTAAGGTTAGGGCAAGTGGGAGGTTTTAGCTAACATACGTCAAAAAGTATGAATATTCCTTCTACAGAAACCATGGGTATGTTTAAGTGGACGTTTGACTTAAAGTTTTGAGACCTAAAAACTGGGACTGTTTTGTGCAAAATGTGAACGGGATAGTTATTAAACTTAACCAAGTTAAGGACTTGTTAAGGAAGGGTAATGGGGTGATTAGAGCTTATCAATGAGGTATTTATATGGGAATAGGCTAGATGTCCATCATAGGTTGATGAGCCATCTTAGTGATTGGTTCATGTACTGACTGCGTGTTTTTGGTTTGTTAGCTTGTTGCTAGTGCGAGGACTTGTGAAGAAGCAATCAGGTGAGTTTCATAGTCCCATGTTTAATATTGATTTTGACTTCCAGATGGGATGGAAGAGACACTGTGTTGAGTTATTTGTAAATAATGTTGTGAATGTTTTTATGGGTTGTGATGGACTTGTGTGTACACTTATGTGATTAACTGCTATGTGATTCTTGATTGTGTATGATTTGGATCGGGGGACACGTGCCGTCTCAGTTATTGTGGTTTGACAATGTAGGGGCCTTGGGATAGGTACATAGCGTAATCGTCTATGGGACCAATAGATAATGACAAGGTAGTGGCCTTGGGAAAGGTACATAGGTGTATGGGCACCTATGGTACCATGGTGTTTGGTAAGGCGTGATGCCTTGGAAATTATGGTGTTTGGTAAGGCGTGATGCCTTGGTAATTGTGGTTGTTGGTAAGGTGTGATGCCTTGGAATTGTGATGATTGATTGAACTTGAATGCTAGTTGTAAATACATAATTGTAGCGCATTGTCCGTATGTTATTGTATTGATGGTTGTTATTCACAGCTTGTAACTGATTTAGCGTTGGAGTCTAAACCTATGACTCTCACCAACTTTATGTTGACATGTTTTAGTGTCTCTTTCAGGCGTGAATATGGTTAGGCTTAAGGATAGAAGTGGCTAGACTTGGATGCCTTAGGATTGCATATAGAAGGAGATCCCCGTTCCTTCTTATCTTACCTATATGTTTTTTGGTTTATGTTTATTGTTTGTCTTGGGTAAGTGGTAGGACTATTACCTACTTACCTAGACTCCTGCATTTGATGAGATATTGTCATGACTTTTGTGTCACCATTTTATGACATTTCTTATTTCATATAGTTATCTCTATAGACACGCCATGTTGTGATGATATCCATACGTCGCGCCCCATATTCCGCCATGGTGGGGTGTGACAGATGATCTTGGTCTTCTCATTGTAGATCAGTGAGTTCTCGTAAGCTTTATTCCTCAGTTCGTTGAGCTCATTGAGTTGAATCTTGTGAAGATCACCGGCTTTGTTGATGACGAAGTTAGCCCACTTCAAGGCCCAGTACGCCTTATGTTCCAGCTCGATGGGGAGGTGGCATGCTTTCCCGTACACAAGACGATAGGGTGTACAACCAATCGGCGTCTTATATGCGGTACGGAAAGCCCACATAGCATCATCTAACTTATCGGCCCACGCGGCACGATGCTCTCCCACAGTACGTTCCGAAATTCGCTTCAATCCACGGTTGGAAATCTCGGCTTACCCATTGGTTTGGGGATGATAGGCGGTGGAAAGACTATGATTAACACCATACTTAGCCATGACTCTTTCAAATTGATCATTGCAAAAATGAGTCCCGCGGTCACTAATTATAGCACGAGGAACGCCGAATCAAGCGAAAAGCTGCTTCAAAAAGTTCACAACCACACTCGCATCGTTCGTAGGAAGAGCCTTAGCTTCAACCCATTTGGATACGTAGTCAACGGCTACGAGGATGTACTTTTTCCCTTTGGATGATGGAAATGGCCCCATAAAGTCGATGCCCCATACGTCAAAGATTTCACATTCTTGTATGAAATTCTGAGGCATCTCATCTTTATGTGTGATCTTGCCTTGGCGTTGGCAAGCATCAGAATGCTTAACCATTTCGTGAGCGTCACAATAAATGGTGGGCCAATAGAATCCAGAGTCAAACACTTTCTTAGCGGTGTAGTTGGGACCAAAGTGACCACCGGTGGGTCCTTTATGGCAAGCATCAAGGATTTGCAAAGCTGACGGTCCATCAACACATCGACGAATGATCAGATCAGCACATTGTTTGAATAGATAAGGGTCATCCCAAAAGTAAGTCTTAACATCTTTAAAGAACTTCTTCTTTTCTTGGGATGTTAACCCTATGATGAGAATACCACCCGCTAAGTAGTTTGCAATGTCCGCAAACCACGGGGTGTCATCAAAATTGGACTGAATAGACATTAAGGTCTCAAGGAGAAAAGAGTCATTGATCTCTTGGTTCGGATGATCCCCTTGATACGGATCCTCAAGTCTACTCAGATGATCCGCTGCTATGTTTTCGACTCCCTTTTTGTCACGAATTTCAATGTTGAATTCTTGAAGGAGCAAAACCCAACGAAGAAGTCTTGGCTTAGAATCTTGCTTAGTTAACAAGTACTTCAACGCGGAATGGTCGGTATAGATAATTGTGGTGGATAAAACAAGATAGGGGCGAAATTTTTCAAAAGCATAGAAAACAGCTAAAAGCTCTTTTTCGGTTGTCGTATAATGCAATTGAGCCCCCGTCGTTGTCTTGCTAGCATAATGGATTGGTTGGAAGTGTTTATTAACTCTTTGGCACAAAACCGATCCAATAGCAAAGTCGCTAGCATCGCACATCAATTCAAAAGGTAGCTCCCAATTAGGGGTAACCAATACCGGTGCCTTAGTTAGCTTATCCTTGAGAAGATTAAAGGCTTCAATACACTCTTTGGAAAAGATAAAAGGAGTATCTTTTTCCATGAGGTGGGTCATGGGGCGAGTGATTTTAGAGAAATCCTGAATGAATCGACGATAGAAGCCCGCATGACCCAGAAAACTTCTCACACCCTTCACGGTTGAAGGTGGAGGTAATTTGGCTATGATATCCACTTTAGCACGGTCCACTTCAAGACCGGCTTTTGAAATCTTGTGTCCTAGCACGATGCCTTCTTTTACCATAAAATGGCATTTTTCCCAATTTAGAACAAGGCGAGTGTCTTCGCACCGCTTAAGCATACGTTCTAAATTGGCAAGGCAAGAAGAGAAGGAATCCCCAAAGACCGAGAAATCATCCATGAAGACTTCCATGGTTTGCTCAACCATGTCATGAAAAATAGCCAACATACACCTTTGGAAAGTACCGGGGGCATTGCATAAGCCAAAAGGCATTCTTTTGTAGGCAAATGTGCCATAGGGACAAGTGAATGTTGTCTTCTCTTGATCTTGGGGATCGATGGGTATTTGGAAATAACCCGAGAAACCATCTAGAAAGCAATAATATTCATTACCCGCTAAACGTTCAATCATTTGGTCCATAAAAGGAAGATGGAAATGATCCTTTCTCGTGGCATCATTGAGTTTATGGTAGTCTATACAAACTCTCCACCTAGTAAAGAGATGTGTAGGAATCAACTCGTTGTTTTGATTGGACAAAACGGTAATTCCGCCTTTCTTAGGCACACAATGGACTGGACTAACCCATGGTAAATCCGAGATAGGATAAATCATGCCCGCATCAAGAAGTTTGATAACCTCTTTTTTGATAACGTCATGGATTTTAGGATTCACCCTTCGTTGGCTTTGAATTGTGGGCTTAAAGTCGTCCTCCATGAGAATTTTATGTGTGCAAAAGTGAGAATCAATTCCGCGAATATCGGAGATTTTCCAAGCGATAGCTCTTTTATGTTTCTTGAGAACTTCAATGAGACGAGTTTTCTCATCGGCTTTTAAGTCCTTAGCAATGATAACGGGAAGTTGATCAATGCCTTCTCAGAAAACATACTCGAGATGAGGAGGTAGGTCCTTAAGCTCAAGAGTAGGAAGATCCTCAATAGATGGTGTTACTAACGATGGATCATCATTAGTCAACGACAACAAAATCCGTCTCGTAGTCAACGACAACAAAATCCGTCGGGAAGGTGAATTTGTCAACGCCAACGAAGACGTCTTCGGCTATCCCCACTGGATAAGCAACCGTACGGTTAGCTAATTCCAAAGTCATTTTGGTGGGGACTAGCTCGGGGAGAGATAATTGCTTCCAAACACTTAAAGGCATTAAGTTTATACTAGCACCTAGATCGGCTAGGACCATGCAATTCTCTACTCCCGGGAAGTTGCAAGGAATCAAGAAGCGACCCGGATCACCAAGTTTGGTGGGCAATTTCCTTAAGAGAACCTCGGAGCAATTCTCATTAAGTTGGGTCTGAGCAATGTCAAGAAGCTTCTCCTTGTCACTAAGAAGATCTTTAAACATCTTCCCGTATTTAGGCATGTGAGTGAGAGCCTCAGCAGAGGAGATGTTAAAATTCAATTGTTTAAACATTTTGAGAAAGTTTGAAACCTGAATATCATCCTTGTTCTTTTGCTTCTCTTTCCTCAACCTTGACGGATAAGGTATATCGGATGAAGAGGAAGGATTTATGGGGGGTAGGATCACTAACAACCGCGGGTGGTGGGGGAATGGGGGTAGAAGGCAAAGGAGGTGAGGCAAGTTGCTCTTTTTCCTTGTTCACAATCACGGGTGGAGGTGTAGGAAGCTCGGGTTCCGTATAACCTTTTCCACTACGAGTGGTGATTGCTTTCATCCCCCCTCTTGGATTCGCGACGGTGTTACTCGGAAGAGTACCCGAAGAAGAGGGTTGATTACCTTGGAAGAGCGAACCTAACATATCACGTAAATTATCCGCTTGGGTGCTGAAAGAGTCTCTCATGTCGGAACGAATATCATTGCTTTGTTTCACCATGTCATTCCTTAGCTCGGCTCGAATATCGCTCCCTTGTTTCGCCATTTCTCCCTTCAAATTGATGAATTGACTCTGAAGATTCGTCACCATCTCTCTATTAGTCCTCATGAATGTCTCGACGTCTTGATTCAATGCCATCGGTTGATTGAGAGGTGGAGCTTGGTAAGCTTGAGAATTTCCTTGAGGTGGGTATGGGTTTCTTTGGGATTGATATTGGTTGTTAGCACGAGGTTGGGATTGGTTATTTCGGTTGTAGCTTTGTTGTTGGTTTTAGTTTGGAGGAGTAAAACCGGGTGGAGCAAGATAGTTGTTTGAACGATAACTTAGCAAGCTACGGTCTCCTTGAGGACAAGCTTGATAGCCTCCCGTGGGATAAGTACCGTATGCCGCGTTAACGTTTTCACAAAAAATTGCCTTGAGTAGAAGGAAAATCATTGTAAGAATGAGGACCACCACATGTGTCACAAGAAATAGCAACGGATTTAGCTTGTTGAAAGTGGTTTGTGGCCATGGTCATGTAATTCTTGTTCGTTTCTGTGATTTGTCGGGTAAGTTCGGTTATCTCAGGATTGGAAGTAGTAGAAGAAACATTGACTCTCGGAATAGATCTTGAGGATGCGGATGAATCCCAATTCTTGTGGTGAGTAGTCATGTTTTCAATGAACTCTCTACACTCCTCCGGTCTCCTTTTCATAAAAGTACAACCGGCGGCGGCGGTGATCGTGTCACGATCACGAAAAGTGAGACCATTGTAGAAAGTATCAATAAGAGTGACGGGGAGCATGTTGTGATTTGGACAACGGTAGATCAAATCATTGTATCGTTCCCAAGCATCAAAGAGCGATTCATCATTGTCTTGCATGAATCCACTAATTTGGTTACGAAGGCTCGTGACCATGGATGGTGGGAAGTAGCGCGACAAAAAGCGTTGAGTCATGTCGTCCCAAGTATGAATAGAATTCTTTGGGAGACGGTCAAACCATTTTTCGGCATGGTGAGAAAGCGAGTGGGGAAATAGTTGGAGGCGAAGGTCATCCATAGAAACATCGGGGGACTTCATGCTTTGGGTGATGGTAATGAATTTGTCGAGGTGTTTGTTGGCATCATCATCCAGAATTCCGTGAAATGGGTTAATTTGCACTTGTTGGATCATGTGATGCTTCAACGAAAACTCCTGAGCCGTGATGTGCATCGGCGTAATCGGGCCTCCGCGTCCGTTCATGGTGGGTTGACACAATTCCTCCATTGTTCGTAAATCAGGTAGGGGGACATTGTTGTTGTTGTTATTGTTATTCGAATTAGGTAGAGGTGGGTTATTATTGTTGTTATGAACACCAGCCATATCTAAATCTTCACGAGTCTCGGGCTCAGAATAGTTTGAAGATCTAGTACGCATACACGTGCAGAAGAAAAATACACAGAGAGAATATCTATATAATCTTTTTGGTGCAAACCTTTGGAAAAGAATTGCTTTTTATGATTTTTCAATGTTTTTGTATTTTTGAAAAATTTTATATTTTTTTGGTATTTTGAAAATTTTGAAAGCAAGGAAAATAACGTTCAAAGAACGGATCCCAAAATTCAATGCGTCTCTCACTAGAAACCGTTAATCTTAACGAAAAGAGCCGGCAGCGGCGCCATTAAATACAAGGTTTTTACCCCCAGTATAAAATATTTATCGTCCAATCTCTTCGAATTGATTTCCAGTCTAAAGTGCGACTCAATTGTCTTTAGTGAACAAGAGAATTTTTTGGTTTGGTTTTCTAATTTGAACTAAGAGCAAGTATGAAAATGTCGTTGAGTGAAATTAAAACGTTTAAAAATTATTTAGAAAAACACTTAAAACATAAAACTTTGTAAGACTTTAAAACTTAAGAACTTAAGCTATCAGAATACAACAAGTCCTTTCTATCGGAATGCACCAAAGTTAAAACCATCGAAATATAATTAAAACAAGTCATCGGAATAACTCATGTGAAAGTCCATCGGAATGCTAATCTGAATACCCATCGAAATGCAACAAAAACAAGCCATCGGAATATCAAATACAACACTGTTGGAATGATGCTTATCGGAATGTCCTAGATCGCAATGATTCAGATCGGAATAACCCAGATACCTTTGTCGCAAAGTGGTTCTGATCGGAATGTTGAAAAGTAAATTTGGGCAGAGTTTCGTTTTAACAAGGACCTTAATCCCGTCGGAATATGCGATCGCAATGAGCGATCGCAATCCAGATCGGAATAAGGGGGAATGACCAAGTTATCGCAAAGTAGAACCCTTGATGGGTTATTGCGATAGAAACCAAGTAATCCGTCGGAATGTGTAGAATCCCCAAGATTGCGATGGAAGCAAAACTTAATCCAAAATTCGTGGTAAGCTTAAAACTCAATAAGCACGTACAATAAGCTAACTCCTCCGAAACTTAAACAACTCAAAAAGCTTAAATTTGACAACTTCTTAAACATAAAAGATCATAAACTTTATGAAAGGAACTTTAAAGTGACTAAAACCTTTTAGAAATCCGAAAATCAAGAAGCTAAAACTTGAAATAAGCCAATAAGCATTATGAGCTTATAGCTTATACGTGAGTGAGCTTATGTAGGAATAAAAGAAATGAACTTTCTAACCACACAACCTCAAATTCAATCACGGATCATGAAGGATTCGGATCAAAAGCAAAGTTTCGGATTGAGAAATAAGCAAAATTCAAGAAATGTAGAAGGAGATTAAAGAACACAAAGCTTAAACTTAAACTTTTTATTAAAGAAACTCAAATACAAAGATTAATGAAAGCTTAAAAGAAATGAAGAATGAAAAACTTAGTGAGAGAAAGTTTAGAACTTTCTCTCTCTAAAAACTAGAAAGAAAAATTAAAAGTGCAACTAGCTAACCACCCTCTAATGTGATTAGGAGGGTATTTATAGGGAAGTGGGAAGTGCATGTGTGGTGCTTCCTTCTTTCTTTTCTTCTCGACTCGATTTAATTCTTTATCTTTTCTCGACGTAGTCTCGGGATTCGAACTTGTCTTAATAATTTTCTTTTTTAATTTAGACTTAAGTTCTTCGACTTCATTAAACTTCCGTCTTTAGACTTTTTCTTCGATAAATCTTCGAAATCGGTCTTGGACATCCATTCTTTAAGCACTCTTGATCTCTTGACTTCGTCTTTTCTCGTCTTTCTTCGATAAAACCCCGTGAAAGCCCGTGTTTTCTTCCTTTTTCATCTTTTGGTCCTAAAACACAATAAAAACACAAACCACGCATAATTCCGACTTTTACGACATAAAGTACACGTTTTGGTCTTGTTATTATTGAAAATAAGCGGTAAAAGGATAAGTGTTTTTACACTTATTAATGAACAATAGGACTTCCATTTCCACTAGCTTGAGAATTCACAGCTTGATTGTTCCCAGTCCTTTTTAGGAGGTCCATATGAATTTTGCCTTCCCTGAATAAGTTGCACCGTCACTTGACCATCTTGAACAGTGGCTTGTTGTCGAGGATTTGATGAAGTACGAAGCTGATTATTCGTTGGTGGAAATCCTCTAGTAGCAACAAGTTTTGACAAGTAGGCAGTGAGATGGTTTAAGACATCTGTAGGTGTATCATTTTGAGTAAAGACTTGTGCCTGAATTGGTGGAAGTTCATTGGAGTAAAAGGCTTGTGCTGGTTGTGCTTCAATTGGAAAATATCCTTGCTGAGGAGTATAGCCAATTGGAGAAGTTATAGCTTGTGATGGTGATGTCTGATGTGGTGGTTGCTGTGGAAAAGATTGTTGATGAACACTTTGTTGAAATGCTTGATGTGGCATCATTAGTGGTTGATAAGATGGTTGATGTGGTTGCTGATAGGTGTGTGGTGTTGGTTGCTACAAGTATGATGGTTGTTGATAAGTATACGCCATGTTTTGTTGAGAAGCATACATGGCAAGTGGATCATGAACTTGAGGTGTAGACAACCGATCCTCGATCACATGGCATTCGGGTTGTTAAAGAAAAGCTTGAAGTTGATCCACACTGGTGTTATGCAAGTCCTTAGCCAATTTAACATCCATCACGTACTTTTTCCATTCTAAAGGAAGAGTGTTCAAATACATGGTGTTCAATTGAAACGTAGGAATTGCCATGCCATAGATATTGAGCTCATTCAACAATAGGGTAAATCTCAAATAGCAATCATTGAGAGTCTCCCCTGGCACATAGGCAAACGTATCAAAAGTATCATAAAGCTTACACTCTCGTTCTTATTTAGTTAACGAGGTTCCTTGCATTAGAACACAAATTCTATCCCATAACTCTTTGGCAACTATATGTTTGCTGACGAGTTTGTAGACATCTGGAGGAAGAGCTTGGAGAATGATGTTTGTAGCTTGTTTATCACACTTGTCTTGAATCTTAGCATCTCCAGTTAGTTCACCCGTTGTGCGAGGACGAGTAACAACACCTTCCGTCACAATACCATATACCAATGGTCCATTGAGCATTGATGCCCAAATAAGATGTCCATTCTCCTTGTTCAACATATAAAGTTCCATTCGGGAAGCCCACTCCTCATACATAGTCTTCACTAACATTGGTGGACGATTATCCGTACCCGAGAGGATGGACTTATCCGTAAGAGATGTGTACTCCATTTCTATAAGTAAAGATTTACAAAGTTGATCGATCAATGAGAGAAAGTAAATGTGTTTGATGTTGGTGTGTTGATGTCGAGAAATAATGTTAAAATCCCCTAAATTATGTTCTCGATAAACCCAAAATTCCAAGATGAAATAGCACACGAGCAAGTTTGTTAAAAATTTTCAAAAACACGTTTTGAAAAATCTTGGAATACTTGTTGTTCTATCGCAATGCCTAAAAGGAATGCTGTCGCAATGTCTAAAAGGAATGATGTCGCAATGTCGTATCGCAATAAGTCCAATCGCAATAGATCATGTCGCAATACTTCCAATCGCAATACTCCAATCGCAATACTTCCAATCGCAATACTGTCGCAATACCCTGTCGCAATAAGTCCTATCGCAATAAATCCTATCACAATACTCCAATCGCAATACCCTCTCGCAATATCACAAAAGGAACTCCAATCGCAATGCCAATCGCAATACGGATCGCAATGTCACAAAATGAACTCCAATTGCAATGCCAATCGAAATATGGATTGCAATGTAAAACCCTAGATATTGCGATGGGAGGCCTGTCGCAATAGTACAAACAGTATGCAATTTTTCCACTTTTCTCGGACAAAAGACATCAAATTCGAGATTTTAAGCCAAAAAATGATCCAAACACCCAAAAATTTTGTGTTTTTAGCCAAAGTAAATATACCAAATCTCAACCACAACTATGTAGAAGATTTGTATCAAGAAAAAACCATAAAAAACACACAAAAAAAAATTTGGACGTGGGTTTATATTGATCAAAAGCTACTAAAATCAAGAACACAAACACATAAACAATACAATCATCCCATGGCTTTTGATACCATTTATAGGATATGTAAATCTTGCTTATGTTTTAGAGAGAGAAAGAGATAGAGAGATGATGGTGTTGATACAAAGTTGGGTGTTCCTTGCTATACCCGAATTAGGCTTAATTTAGATTGGCTGGACTTCGGCTCCCGCACCAAGTGAATTATCTGGTTGGGATCCTGCACACTAAAACAACACGCGTTAGGCTTATCGTGTGAATGTATCCCATGATTAGACTCCAGCGTGAGAGTAAGTAATCGGTTAGGGTTATGAGAATCGAATGAGATGTGAGTGTGTATAATGTAATACCTTTGTGGAACCCTTGGGGGTTCCTTATATAGGCAGTGAAACCCTAATGGGCTGTCACTAATGCTTCGGACCCAAGGAAAGGATAAGTACCAGAATTAGAATGATTGTTATCTTCTAATTATGGTGAGTGAATATCCTCTCCTTTGGGATAAATCCTAATCATAATAAGAGTATGATCCTGTCTAACCCTATACCGGCCATGCCGGGCCGTGGGCCGCACACGTGTGTGCGGTTACTGTTCATCTAAGCCCATACGATTAAATGACATTAATCCCACCCATCCGTGATGGGCCGGATACGGGTAGTACCCGTGGGCCGGGTTCATGACCCGGCTAGGGAATATACGTCATCATGTCCCCCCAGTCTAGTTGTTACAGCCGTAGGCGTAACCTCTAGACTATACAATGTCATGTAGACCTGTTTGTTGCAATTACGGCCGCACTCTAAAATAAACCGACCAGGACAACTTTACTGAATGCATTAATTGTAGTCAATAGTCAGACGCACACCTGCAAAAGTGCACCAAAAAAGCCCACCCTTGAGCCACGTAAAACTGTCAAGAAGTGACCCGTGGGTCCCTTCTGACGTTCCAAAAGTGTCAGAAATCCCATCTGTTGGATGGGCGTAGTGGCTTACACGTGGCGAACATCCATGCTACCTCAGAAATCGAGGCAACCCTATAAGAGTTGGTGTGTGCCACTGTTACACACACAGTTTATATTGCATTCCGCCATTGTTACTCCCAAGCTTATTCCTTCATACCTTCACTTCTTATCCCCTGGATTTACCCCGCCGCATGTTAGATCATCACGCCTCTCAAATCTTTTTTATAAAACATGGTGAAGGACAATCCCCTTATCACGGATGTCCTTAACGAGATGCTTGCGGAGAAATACATAGACTTTTTATCTAAGTATTATATTCCCGAAAGCGTACATCCGACCTCTCAGGTGACGGTGAAGCGATTACGGATGCTCCAAAGGGGAAGATAGGCGTGTACACGCGCCTATTTGATTCGGCTAACTACCGTATCCCCTTATCTAAGTTTCTGGTAGATCTGCTTCTATACTATGACTTCTACATAACCCAACTGCACTGCATAGGGGCATGTAAAATCAATCAGTTTGAGATTACATGCCATACGTACGAGGTAACCCCAACCATGAATCTATTTAGGGTCTTTTACTCCCCCAACTAGTGAATGGGTGGTTGTCGTTCAAAAACGATCCGCGAACGCCCCCATGACTTATAGGAAGCCCTTAGACTCCCTCAAGAATTGGTACGACCATTACTTTTTCGTGGATGAGAAAGTATTTCCTACCCCGTTCGTCCTTAAAACTAGGGTACCCAAAGACTATCCTCCCAAATCCAAAGACTATAGGAGTAAGGATTTGAAAATTCTAGATACCCACCGCACAGAATTTCATAGGGGTTTGTCGGAGCACTTCCTGTGCCGAGTAGGGATAAGCCACTACTACTATAGGAGGGAGGATAGGTATCCATGCTTTCGGACCGAATGTAGGCAGGGTAGGTCTTCTTATATTTGTAGATGTAAAAAAATGCCTCATTGTACTTTGTGAACTAACTAATCCGTATATATGCACATGTTCGCAGAGATGAACTTACATGGATTATTGCGCCAAGGTGATCCAAGCAAAGTTCCTGAAGGATTCCGACCACTGAAAGAAAATGAACTCCCCCACTGGAAGCTACCGTAGACATAACCATCCTTCTGGAGGAAACCACGGAGCAGCGATCAGATGAGGGAGAGCCCGTGATTGAGAAGTCCCCTCTTAACTTCCATAATGAAGATGGTGGAGAACTACTGCTGGAAGGCACCGTGCCGCACCAGGATGAAGAAGAAGAAGAAGAGGGAGAATTCACCAACCCTTCTGACAACCGCACCGGTGATGATGAAGAAACCATACAAGCTTCCGGGTCCCCCAAGCCCAAATCCAGGAAAAGGAAGACTACTAAGAGGGTAGCAAAAACTCTAGGGGATGGGGCGGGGGCACATAATGATCCCCCAAAGAAGCTAAGGAAAGACCATCCTCAGTTCCAGGAAGGAAGCAACACCGCTACGGCCCAGGTTGACCCCTCGCCGCGCACGGATGAGCAAGTCTGGATGGCCACTCCTGTGAATGTCGTGGCTCCTACCATTATGTAACACGTGGCTGGTACTACGTAAGTACCCATTTAATACTCCGAAAGATATAAATATATAAATAGAACTAACAAGTATGTTAATAACAGGGCGGACCTGCCAACCGTGGCTCAAGAGAAGGAGGTGGAAAGGGAACCTTCTCCTGTGACATCAATGAGACCTCCATCCCCTCTCGTGACCCATGCCGATGAGCCACATCCTGAGGGACCCGACACCAGCCTGCTCCTCGCATGGAATTTATCCAGCTTAACAAGGTTAGAGGCGGAGTCCGAGTGCACTGAATTCATCGAACACATCACTCCTCCGGCGTTGGCGCAAGACTTGGACGAACTAGAGCATGAGACATTGCTGAAGCAGTTTGATATATCCTCCGCACACCAGGTGACAGTTGGTGCGACCCTAAGACGCCATCTGATCAAGGCCTTTGCTAACGTGAAGCGTGCTGATAAAAAGATAGCTCGCCGTGAAGCACTGGTGGATAAGCACGAGAAAACCATCACATCCTTGCAATCAGAGTTGGTCGTAGCAGAGTCAACCATCAAGGAGCAAGCCCATCACGCCAATGCCCGTGAAGAACGTATCACCGAGCTAGAGCCCCTCTTAGCAGCATCTAATGATAAGGTATACTTCCTACATTAACACCTATTTTGTGCATGCAAAAAATCACATTGCCTTTGTAGTAACTCCAAGTGTCGTGTATAGGTATCCGCAGCCGAAGCTGCTACTAAAGTCGTCACCATACAAGCCTTCACTATTGCTCAAGAGCGCGACACGCTCAAGTATGAGCTAACCCAGGCGCGGACCACCTTGGAAGAGCTAGCTACAATAGATGAGGGTGAACTAAGCAAGATGGCAGCGGACTGCACCAAAATGATGTGCCCTCCTTTGCTCACAGCCATAGCCGAGCGTAGATGGATGGTTGGCCAGGGAATGCGGCTCCCGTGAGCAAGGTAATGGAGGCTCCTTACCTGCTGCAGGCCTTTGCTGACGTTGTATCGGACGGTATTGACCGTGGTAGGCACGAGGGGCTGGTCAAAGCTGCGGAGCTAATAGACAAGGAAGAAGATATTACCCAACATGCCTTCCACAACCCTCTAGCCGGAGATAAGATGACCGCATCAATGGCCGCCCTTGTTTAAATCCAACACCCTTTCCTAGACGAGATAGAGTTACTGAAGGATGCTCCCAATGGGGTAATAATCTCGAAGCTCACCCCCGATCCAATCCAACTAACCCTGCCTACCTACGATTCTACATCAAAGGTGATGAAAGGTGAAAAACTGCTGGCCGAGGCGCTGGACGCAAACATGATCAGGACCCAAGAAGGAAGGAATGCGCACGGGGAGGTCCTCCGTACTTTGATTGAAGAAGGGAAGAAATAGATAGGGGAGTTCCTACCTCCCTTGTAATTTACATTGTAAACATTTGTACTATTTTATTCGTCCATGTATGTATACGGCTAAAACTGATGTTGTTGTGATAACTTGTCATATTTATGCAAGCAAGTCCGTCATGACTACGGCTATTTTGGTGTTTTGAATTTGAAACTTGTGTATTTTTGTTGTTTGTTTTTTTAGATATCATATACCTATGTTGCATGACATGTCACGTCTTACTCAAAAACACAATCAAGTCTATATTTTACTAGACGTGCGGCGTGCGTCTTTACCATGCAAAGCACTACGTGAGCGCGGCATATGGAAACTTATCACAACGTCTTGTGAGTAACGTGTCTAGTAAGGATACATGATCCGCGTCACTGGGGTTGCATCCCTCTTATGCGACAAGTTGAATTATTAGGTTCACTTAATCCTCTTACCCCGCCTGGAGGCGCATAGTACATGTACGGTGTTGAATGAATGCATATGAATAAGAGATAGCACATTATAGTAATAACAACTAAATCTATACGAAAATAATAGCATAAATAAGACAATAATTTGCACAAGAACGAGTCGTGGGGCTAGCTAGGCACCATGACATTTTATTAGAACGTTTACGTTTTTTGTTTTAACACGAATGGAAAATACTAAAAACAAAGGGAACCTAGAAAGCATAAAAAAACAAAACAAAGAGAACACATGGATCTTCATTGAAGCCAGATATAGCGAAGTGTCCATGCGGAAGCCGTAGCTCTCAAAGATAGCACCTTTTAAGATTGCAGATATTCCACGTGCGTTCCAGGTCGCGGCCATCCATGTCACGTAACTTGTACGCGCCCCGTCCTAAGGCTTCTGTAACCTCATACGGTCCTTCCCACTTAAGGACCAACTTTCCTGTATTCTCCGCTCGACTTGACTGGTTCGCACGATAAACATAATCTCCCGGTCGAAAAGAAACACCTTTAACCTTGGCATCATAATAAGCCTTCATCTGTGCCTTGGACTTCGCCTCATTGATAGCCGCTATTTCTCTTTTTTCCTCCAACAAGTCCAGATTGATCCGGGGCTTCTCGTCGTTTGTGACGACATTAACCTCCATTGTGCGGATGGTCGGCATTCCGATTTCTGCTGGTATAACAGCTTCAGTGCCGTAGGCCAGTGTAAATGGAGTATCCCCATTGGCTGTTTTGATCATAGTCCTATGTGCCCATAGAACATGTGGCAGTTCATCCACCCATTTGTCACTTCGTTCATCCAAGCGTGCCTTGATGCCTTCACCCAAGCTTCTATTTGCTCGTTCCACAAGACCATTTGTCTGCGGATGTTTAACAGATGTGAAGCGATGTTTGATATTCAATGTTGCGCACCAGTCCTTGAATGGATTATCCACGAACTGCTTCCCGTTGTCCGTGATGATTTCTCTTGGTAAGCCAAAACGGCACACGATGTTCTCCCAAACAAACTTTTTAACTTCTTTTCATGTGATGGATTTGACTGCCTTAGCCTCTATCCAGCGTGTAAAGTAGTCCATTACGACAATCAAGAACATAACTCCCCCTGCAGCTACGGGGAAAGGTCCCGCAATGTCAATTCCCCACTTATAGAATGGCCATGGGGATTTAATGGGTTTCAGTTCCTGCTGCAGATGTCGTGGTACTGGTCTGTGCACCTGGCAATCACTTCACTTGCGAATCATGTCGCGTGCATCCCTATGCATAGTAGGCCAATAATACCCTGTGCGTAGGGCTCGAGCTACTACGGATCAGGGACCTGCGTGCATGCCGCATAACCCTTCATGTATCTCACTGATCACATAAGTAGCCTGGCGTGGCCCAACACACCGCAACCACGGCTGTAAGAAGGAGCGCTTGTAAAGAATAGTTTCTCGAAGATCAAAGTGTTGCGACTTCCTTCTGATACGCCGTGCCACCTTTTCCTCGTCTGGAAGGGTTTCATTAGTCAAATAGTTGATGATCAGGGTCATCCATGTGGGTCCATCTTCCTCAAATATAGCTGCGACTTCCCCTTCTGTTATAGACTTTTCCTTTAGTATTTCTACCAAGACTTGCTTGGATAAATTGACGATACTTGTAGACGCGATCTTGCTAAGAGCGTCCGCCTTCTTGTTTTCACCTCTTGGTACCTGCTTGATAGAAAACTTGCTGAAAGCAGCGATGAGTGACTTGACTTTCTCCAAGTATCGAACCATGTTATCCTCCTTGGCTACGTAACCCCCTAGAATGTGGCTCGCGACAAGCCGTGAGTCCACGTAGGCGTCAAGGTTGCGGACTCCCATTCTATCGGTGATTTTTAAGCCCGCAATCAACGCTTCATATTCTTCCTCATTATTGGTGGTTGTGAACTCAAAGCGCAGGGCATATGTAAACTCCATTCCTTCCGGATTCGTAAGGATGAGACTAGCTCCTGATCCATCCATGCATGAGGATCCGTCCGTTAATAATACCCATGGTTTTGCTGGAGTTTCCTCTCGTTGTGCGACCGGTCCCTCCTCATCCGACTTATCTATTAAGAAATCTGCCAAGATTTGGCTTTTAACAGCCGTCCTTGGTCTATAAGAGATGTTATGCTCTCCCAATAGAATGCTCCACTTTTGTAGCCTACCGACCACGTCTGGTCTGGAGATGACTTGTTTTATTGGTTGATCACTAATAACCACAATTAGGTGCGCCTGGAAGTACCAGCGTAACCGTTTTGTAGCAAACACTGATAGGTGTAGTGATACGTCTTTTAGGAAAAAGAGCGTATAAGTGCGGCAAGTATTAAACTCGATGATTTAGGAAAACCGACAAGTCGAATAAATGCGGGTTCGTTCTCGAAGGAGGTGTGCGGATTAATGTGCCAATTATATAAAATCAAGTTTGGATTAATGACGTTTTTGGTTTAGAAGAGAAAAAGTAAAGACGAGCTACGACTACGATTAAACTACGACGTTGACGTAAAACGATGACGTAATTACGTAAAACGCGATGAAATTAAAAATTAAACCTAAAAATTAATTAAAAGATTAAACTAAGTCTATAATAGTATAAATAAGAATAAAAATCCAACAAATATATTTTAAAACCTTTTATTAATTAAATATTCAATTTTTAATGCTAATTAAAGCCCTAAAATTAAATATAATTAACAAAATGTCCAAAATATTATTTTATTGAACAAATAACTCACTTATATTATTTAAAGACTAAAAATTATTTTTCCTAAATTTTCAAAATTATGTTTCTATTTTTAAAACACTAAAAACTATTTTTAGACTAAAATAATCATAAAAAATAGTAAAATAATGCTAAAAATAATTTGACAATTTTAAAAATCCTAAACTATACTAAAGAACAGTAGAAAAATGAAAAAGTTTGAAAAATGTAAAACTTTACACTAAAAGTCAAAACTGATTATAATTAAAACCTTAATTAAACTAAATTAATTATAAAAATTAATTAAAAAGTGAACAGTAAAAACTTTTTAAACAACAAATCTTAAATTATTTTTCTAAATATAAGAAAAATTTTAAAACTGAAAAATATTAATTTACTACACTAAAAGACAAAAACAGTAATATTAAAAGTAATTTAAAATAGCAATTAAATCTAAATAATACTAAATGAGCAGTAACTGAAAATTTAATTAAACAGAAAAATCAAAAAAAAAAAAAGAAAAATCTTGAAACTGATTTGAAGTCCTAAAACCTATTTAAGTCCACAAAAGACAAAAAAAGTTGGAAACTGATAGTGACATGTGGTCACTATTTGTCTGCTAGTCAAGCAGTACCAAGAAATACACTAGTAGGGGTAACTGAGTTCCCACTGCTCGTGCAAAAAATAGGTCTGAGCACGTTTAGACTTGTAACTTGTGATGTACTTTGTTTTATGGGCAAAGATTGGCACCCCCAGAACCAGTTGGGTTGTGGGGAGTCACAAAAAATATAAAAACAGCAAGCATTTCACAAATATCACACTAATCAAACCAAAAACAGTCACTGTGTTGCCTATGATGTTTCTAATGAACAGTGCTAAATCAATTTGCATAAAAATGAAATTTGAAAGCTCAAATCTTGCTCAATACCTAACCAAATCACCTAGAACTGATTACAAACCCTAAGTTAACCCAAACCCTAACAGATTACAAAAATTGGTGAAACAAATCAACAAAAACAGGCACTTGGACTTACTGAATTATAGCTAGTTTCTACCCATTTTAAACATGCAACTTCTGATATTTTACACTACCACCTTTAAATAAAATGTGAAAATAGCTAATACAAACCTATTAGAGCATGTTCAAACTACTTACACCCTACCAATGAGTCACCCAAGGCACAATGCAAGTAAATCCAAACACCCCCTTAAAACTGAAAAACAATTTTTATCAAACCAAAAGCTGTTAAAACTTAATCAAACTGATCCTAATCACCTCTAACATGCATAAGAACTTGAATAAACATGAAACAACATCCAGTACAATCAAGCAAGCAACTTTACACCAATTTCCATACAAATCACAGTTTTAAGCTTAATGAGAGGGTTCAAGCCTAGGTTTATACCTTGTGGGACCCACATCCGGGCCCCACTATGGCTGCAATGCCATCTCCCATCAGCTTATAGCTGGGCTTATGGCTATTGGAACAAGGCTGCTACTAGAGATGCTAGGTGATGAATTTAAGTAGTCTAACCACCCCAATATATCTTCACTGGATTTTTGCAATTTGTGAACCTGCCAAAAAAAACAAACCAGAAAATGTGAACTGATACAAAAGGCTATGAGCAATAAGCTGAGCTTATTGGTTAAGCTACCTTATGGCTTATAGCTTAATAAAAAAAATATAGAAATCAACTTTTTGAATTTGAAATCTTTAAAAATTCCTAAAAATCTTGACAAGAGTCTTGACTAAGCTGAGACCAAACCCCTAATCCACTTTCACTTCAAGTGGGGTTTGGAATCAAGCTGTTTAAAAATCTTTTTCAAAACCAAAAGATGAACTTTTCTGAAAACGGATTATAACTAAAAACATTGGGGAACTTTTAAACTATCTTGCATCAAATGAAAACTTAACTAATTAAACAGTAAAGGAAGGAAGGAACTCAGTTTTTGTACAAGAGAAAAGGTTTCATTTTCATTAATAACTTAAACTTTACAAAAACTGGAACAAAAAAATAATACGGTTATAGGCACCCATATTTATACAAAGATAGAAGGTCCAAGAAGAGTAAAAATTACAAAAACCCTAACTAGTAATCTTCCAAAACTACCCTTTGAAGATTTAGATCTAAATGGCATATTTGATCTTTTGAAATCAGTCAAAATGGAGTCATGTGATTTTGTCCTTGATGTTGCTGTTAAAATGATTTGGACCTTTGATAAATCCCTTTGGGAACACGTTTATGCTATAACCCGTCGATTTTCTAGCATCATTTGTTTGGAAGTGAAGAGTTTGTAGCAGGGGACCATGTGGGTGGGCCATGTGATGTGCTGTCGAGGCCTTTGGGGCTTCTAATGTGATGTCGACACCCTCAATTTGTGATCTGGAAAAGTTGGCCTCTTAATTGTCATTAACAAAGAAGAAGAAAATTAGGGTTCTAAGGTGGGAGATTAGGGAGAGAGGATGAACAGGGAGTGTTTACCGCCCCTTTTAATTATTGTTAAACTCTGTTTAAATTGAGTTATTAATAAATTATAAGGGTGACGTGGTTGATGGGATTTGGGCTGGGTAGGGTATATGGTATGGGCTTGGTCGGGTTATTGGGTGGTAAATGGGTTATGGTTTAATTGTTGGCAGATATGGTCCCAGATGTTCCCACTATTTAGCATACAAAGTAATCACAACCAAAAAACTCCCATTCCTTTGATATAACTTTCATTCTCTTGCCACTTTTGGCACAACATACTTCTAAACTTTTAAACAAGGACTATTCATGTAAAAAGGGCATTCTTCAAGGGCTTCTTTTGACAAGTCTTGATACTTGAGGGATCTTTCTTGTATAACTTCATTCATGGAGGGCTAAAGATGAGGGACCAATCTTGCCAATCTTCAAACTTTGAGGGCATTTTTGTAAATTTCATACTTGGGCCCGGTTCTTTGTGCGGCTTCGTTTCCCGTGTTCGTTTTTGCTTCATTCTTATGATCTTTTGTTGATTTCACGATATCCGTACCTGAAATACACAATGAACAAACACAGACACGTTTTGGGTATTTTGATGATATTTTAAGCGTTTTAAGCCCGATTTGGACGATGAGACTATGTATAAATAGAGTCTCATCACTCCCCCATACTAAACCATTACCGTGTCCCCACGCAATGTTAGAATTAAGTATCATAGCACTTCCAAAATTCATTTTATGAAGACATTTATTGATGACATAAATTTAAATAAACTACTACATGCGTTTTAGACATAATGTATTGTTTTCATCACGAGAACGTGACTTTTGGGATCATAGAACAAGAACACGTGAATTCTTCGTTAGAAATAATTTCGTCGTCCTCGATTTTCACCCAATTCCATGCTAAGCGTGTAACGAGATCATTGTTATTATAAGTTAGCAACACGATCACTTCTCATGAGTGTTAATTACGCACCTAAACTCCCTTATTCCTACTTGGTATCTCTTATATTTTATTTTGTCTTAATGATCACGAGGATACATCATCGACTTATGCGTGAATAGAGATTAAGTCAAAAAATAAAGTTTTAACGGTGTAACCAAAATCATTAAATTAATAATTCATCCCAATAGACAACGATGTCAAAACATTTAGTCAACAAGAAGGATCGATAAACACGGTTTTATAACGGTCATGAGACTTATTACCATGACTTTTATTATCCGCCATCATCGGTGGTTTTATTATCATGGTTTACCTCCATCTTTTATTCAACTTCGCCATGAAGCTTTTATTATGACTTTGGTCTTGCCTTGCCTTTTATTATCCGCCTCATCGGTGGTTTTATTAGCCAAAGACGTATATCCTCACGCTAAAGCGAATTTTGGATCTTTAAAGCTTCAAAGATTAAGGCTTGATTCACTTTCAATTTGGGCCTAGATTTTTCGGCCATGTGAGCTTCAAATTTTTGCTTAATTTAGGTGAGCACTTGAAATCTTATTATTAGGTGAAGCTTTCGATTATTCGGGTGCCAATACTTCAAAACCGTGACGCTGGCGATACCTTAATGTTTCCCCAATTTAATTACATGGAAGCTACTAAAACAAATTAGAAACCAACAATAGTGACTAAACCGCTAAATCAATATTTATTAACAATTTATTATGCAAAAGCGTGGGGAGAATAAGCTAATAATTACTACACATGAGATCGTGACGATTACGAGACTTATAAATAACTCTATCAATTCTCGTCCTCATTTAAGAGACTTAGCCTAAAAAGTTAAGGAATCGAAGCTAAGTGCTCAACACGCACGGTCGAGTCAAAAATTACTCTTATTCTCACCATCGGAAAACCTACATTCGTGTCTTAAACACTTATGAAAAGCAAGAAAAATTTTAAAACTTGGCCATTTTTAGCCTTATTTGCAACAAAACGATAGCAAAAAGATGAATATTGGATTGTGTGTTGACGTAAGCAAGGTGAAGTATCTACTCACCCCCCCATACTAAAACTAAACATTGTCCTCAATGTTTCGAGTCTAGGGGGTGAAAACACCCCCATACTAGAGATGAAGTCGAATGCTTAATCTCGAGCATGGAAAGGGTAAAACGAATAACCTAAAAGCCGTTTATGAATTATGCTAATAAGATAAACGTTAGAACATAAAAGGATATCATCGGATATCGGAATCTCCAAGGGCAACGATCGAAGCTCGAGTGATCCGTAAAATGAACACGAGAGGCTTCAATGATGACGATGAACCTAATAAATCACAATCACAAACAACCACGGAACAAAGGTTGGAAGAGCACAAGTCCCCTCGTTACATTAACTAAGAAAGCGATAATATTTACAAGGATAAGCATGAGAATCCCCCACGAGGCACCTTGTTTTTGATAACCGAGTCAAAAGCTTGACTCGAATCCCCATAAATGTGATCTTTTAGGGATAATCATGGTATGGTCATTTTTGGTGGGGCTTACATGATAAACAAGGCCCAAACAGCAACCGGTACTAAGGATTAAGTCCTTTGATGACGCAAAATACCGGGATCGAAGATGGCGTCCTCGTTTTCATGGGATAAACGAGACAACGCCACTTCAACATGTGCTAGAACCTCAAAGAGGTAGAAGAAAATAGATGAGAAGTATAAAGGTGGGGCAATGGGTAAGTCACTAAAATGAGCTACTCGAGGTAGACTCACACCAAGCAAACGAAAAGATTTTCCATTTATTGCATCGATGGAAGACCGAGATTTCCCTTTACAAGCAATTCCAGGATCGTAAATCTCGTCCTCGGTGGAGAAATGTGAGGGAACATTTGGGGCTTCCCCCACACTAGATCCACACCAACCGTCGTCAAAAGGAGTAGACGAGGTGGTAGCACTCATATACCGCGGTGATGACGGAGTTAAACATGTAGAAAAGTATTTTAAAACATTTTTAAAATCTTTTCCTTTTTCATCGTTCAAAAACTCTTTATGAAAACCCGATTTGATAATGTCGAAAATATTTGGCGTGTCAAATTCAAAATTAGTCGCGCTAAAAATCCTCACATTTAAGTCCTTGGTGGGAGGGGGTGGCGGATTATATAATTCCTCAAAACATCGATCAATAAAGAACACCGCCCCCTCGGGGTCAACATACTCGTCATCCTCATGAACGTCAATCTCATCGATTTCTTCATCAAAGATAGGCTTGTCAAACCAAGGCTTGTCATTCCCCTCCTTGAGTATCTTAGAAACTCTCTCGAAAAGATCACGATCAAGCACAAAACCATCATTCTTTTGTGGGGATTGTTGATAAGTTAAATCCTCACGAATGTGGTAAACGTATTTCTCATTTGAGAAGTGTTGATTAGGTAACTCCTCGAGAATTTGATTTTTGGTGGTCACATGAGTTGGTTCGTCATCGAAAATAAGACGTTCCAACTTATTAAGTTCATCCTCGATTTTGGAAAGATCGACCTCACTCGTAGGTGGAAGTGAAGGCATAAGAGCTAGCTCTCGTTCAATGATTTCCTCAATCTCGGGATCAAACTCGTAATCATCGTACTTCACATGTTTGTTTTTAGGAGAATCAAAAATTGCATGTGGATTTCGAAGTACGTGATCAATCTCGGGAAAATCGCCATCGTCATCGTCAAAGAAAGAGTCGATATGAGCACTCACAACCATGGTCTTACAAGTCGAATGACTATGCTTAGGTGACTTTTCTAAAACGAGAGGACGATGTCGATAAAACCTTTCGCCTCAACGGGTGTTGGGCTAGGAAAATGAGGCACTTCGATGGAGTTAGAATTTGAAGCCTCAAAGACGTGGTCCTTCGAAGGTGGTGAAGACGAGCCCATTTTAGTCATTGTCGTGATGGCACAAACGTCGCACTTCGGAATTGGTTGTTCACTTGTTTCGCTAAATACACCCCAAAGTGAGCTTTCATCCATAAATTTACACATACCCTTTTGAATTAGGTACACGTACTCTTTATCATTAAAATCATCATCTTTAAAACCGTTTTTCTTAATTCTTTCAAAACATGCATCAAGCCTTATTCTTTCCGCTAAAGTGAAAATTTTGAAATCATTAGGATTTGAATCATTAGGTTTTGAAACCTCGGTTTTTTCATGATCATTAAAAACTTGGGATTTTCTAGCGAAAAAGTCCATTTTGTCATCCCCATATCTCATAGTAAGTCTCCCCTCGTGAACGTCGATTACGGTTCGAGCCGTCGATAAGAATGGTCGGCCTAAAATAATGGGACATTTAGGGTCACACTCGTAATCGGATATAACGAAATCCGTGGGAAAAACAAACTTTCCAATCCTAACATAGACATCCTCGGCTATTCCAATTGGTATAAGTGGAGTACAATTTGCCAGCTCGATAGTCATGTTCGTGGGCGTAAGTGAAGGCAATCTCATCAATTTCAAAAGAGAATAAGGCATGAGATTGATGCTAGCACCTAAATCGGCAAGGGCTAAACATCCCTCAATCTCGGAAAAATCACAAGGTAGTAGAAATTGGCCCGGATCCTCTTCCTTTCTCGGCATACGCCTTTTGGGTTTTTTAAGAAGGATCGATGCACAAGTTTCTTCAAGGGTTACTTTGGTAAGGTCGATAAAGCTCTCTTTTTGAACCGTGGATGGAATTTGAGGTACACGAGGGTGTGCACTCTTTTCCTTGGTCGCCACGTTCACCCCATCAACTTTAGAAAAATAAGACGTCTTAGAATTTGAGGGTTGAGAAGAAGGAACAACTCAAAATCCTTCAAGGTTAGGGGTAATCACACGACCTTTCTCACGAGACGAGGCGGCTTTACATTGTTCCTTCGGATTTGCAACGATGTCACTAGGTAACGAACTCGACGAAGCACCCGAGGCTTTGTTCATAATAGCCAAAAACATCTTTTTTATGTCAATTTGCCCTTGCTCAATCTTCATGTTTTGCAATTTCAAAGTATTTGAAAAGTCGTTTTTCAAAGTACCAATTTCTCCCTCTAATCGTCTCATATTAGCCTCATTCGTTTTCATGTAATTTTGAAAAAAGTTTGACGAACTACTTTGATTAGAATTAAAGTTCCCTTGGTTTTGATTACTTCTTTGAAAATTTCCTTGATTCCCACTTGAAAAATTGTTTCCTTGATTGTTGTTGTTTGAAAAATTCGAGTTTTGATTATTGTCTCGATTTTGCCAATTCAAATTCCGACCTTGATTATAACCTTGGTTTTGATTTGAAAATTTTCCTTGTTGATTATTTCCTTGAAAATTGTTACGATTTTGAAAATTGTTACCTTGGTTATAATTTCCTTGTTGTGATGGACCCGCGTTATTTTGATTTTGAAAGTTGTTGTTTCCATTTAACGCACTCACATTCGACGTTTGGCCATCCGTAGTCGCACACTCGTAATAATTATGAGGTCCACCACAAAACGTACACGAAACCTCAACCGCTTTCTGATGAGATGGCATTTATACATGATCTCATCGTTCTTTTCGGGCTTTAAATACATAAAAATGTCATAAAATACCATATATATGCTTGTGTTTGTTTACTTGTGTATTTTAGGTATGGATATCGTGAAAAAAAAAGACAAAAGATCACAAGATACAAGGAAAAACGGACACGAGAAACGAAGCCGTACAAAGAACCGGGCCCTAATCATGGAATTTTCATCAAATACCCTTGAAGACTTGAAGACAAAACAAGATTGATCCTCCATTAATGAAGAAATGACACTTAAAACCCTTGTATATTAATAATTACAAGTTTGGTACCTTAAGTTTGTCAAAATTGCAAAAAGGTCCTTCAACTTTGAAGAAATGGCAAGATTAGTCCCTCAACAATTTAAAATTTCCAAAAATGGTCCCTCATGAAGTGAAAGACACATTGAAGACCTTTGAAGATCAACATTGTCCAAGAACAGCCCTTGAAATATTCAAAAATGTCAAAAACTACCTTTGAAACCTTTTTGTCAAAGTTTGTGCCAAAAATGACAAAGTGTGAAAGTTGATACAAGCTTATAAGGGCGCTGATGGGTTTTAAAAGTGAAAAGACAAAAGAAAGGAAACACAAGGACTGAAAGTGCCAAGTGAAACATTCAAAAACCAAAAACGCGCCTAACATGTTTTTTTCCCCTAATTTCGGATCAAAGGGGTAACTATTCATCTTTTACATCCCCAGGTTTCACCCCAACTTAAACTTGGGTAAAACCCAATTAACCTTGCACACACTTAATTCCCACACACCAAAACCCATCCCACTCCTAAAATCCTCAAACCACTCACTGTGGACCCTACCCCCTTTTCTCCATTCCACCAATCACATCACTCCTTGGGCTCCAAGACATGTGACGTGTCCCAAATCAACCACCAAGGTTATTTGCTTACTCTCAAAGCAAAAACAAACGTCCAGGATCAAATGTGGACAGCTCATCACCAAAAATCGTCTAGAAGCTTTAGGGGCAAATTTGGGAATTTCTACTTATTAGGGTTTTGATTTTAAGCTTCTAGTATGTTCATTAGACTAGTATAAAAGGAGGCATCAACCTGTGATGACCCCTTGTTCCAGTTTTCCTTCTTTAATCTTGTAATTCCTTTTACTTGAATTAAAAGTTTGGTTTTTGTTATTAAAGCAATATAATTCCTTTTTAAGTTTATTTAAAGTTGGTGTGTGTTATTGGAGGAAAACTGAGTTCCATATTTGATTTGGTTAAGTAACTTTGAGTCTCAAAGTTATTTAAAACTTTTCTGAAATTTTGAGATTCTTGGTAAGAATCTGTTTCAGGATTTGATGTTAAGAGGTTTCATTTGTTAATGATATAGGGTTTTGAAAACGTTTTAAGAAGTCTTAAAAGGTTTTGGATAGGATTTAAGAAGAAAGAAAAAAAATCAGAAATATATCATTGCTTGTGTTTGTGTGTTCTTCTTTTGTTTTGATTTAAGCAGGTGTTTGAAGGATTGCTGTTGATTGATCTGTATGCACCCGGGTGCATAAGGAGGTGTTTATGCAACCACAAGGGCTTTGGATGTAAAGCCCTAAGGTAAAAGTTCTTTTACCTTGGTGAAATTTCAGAAAAGCTGTTTGTGTGATTTGCTTGAATTGAGTGTTGGATTGTTGTTAAACTTGTTTGATTTGTGTTCTATTGTGGTTATATGCATGGTAGATGCAAATTGAATCAGTTTGGTAGCCTTTTATAGAGTTTTGATTTGAAAATTTGGTTTTCAAAAAGTTTACAGGGTGTTTGGATAAGTGGATTGGCAGGGTAAAATCTTTGATGATTGATTCTAAAAGATGTTAGAGTCATTTAAAAGGATTGAGATAGGTTAGTAATTAGTTGGAAGATAATTTAGACAAGATTTAAAACAAGTTTGGTGTGCTTAAAAGTAAAATAAGCATTGAAAATCTGCATTTCCACTTTTTGCTTGAGTTTTATGAAATTGTGTGCATAATCTTTCAATTCTGTGAAGTAATAGGGTGTTCTATGAGTTGAGATTGATTGAGTATCAATTGGTGATTGTATATGCTGAATTTGAGCTTTTAGAAGTAATTGGGTTGCTAGTAATCTGCTTAACAGTCCACAGGTCTAGGGATTTTATATCAGCAACTTGCTTTGGCTAGTATGTGCTTTGGATTGTGAGTCTTTGTGTGCTAAGTGTTTGAATCTGCTTATAGCTTGACTCCTTGTGCTTCTATGAGCACAAGGGTGCCCCATTGCTCCAAAAAGAACCACCAAATAAGCCATTAGCTGAGACCTCTTGGCTAAAATCCCAAAGCAAAACACAAAGCACAAAAGCTGCTTGTGTTCAAAACTCAATCTGGCACGTTTTTATATTCATTCTAGCTTAATCTTGTGTTTAAAAGGGTAATTGGATTGAGTTTAAAGCTTATTAGAGGTGACTATTGGATTGGCAAAGAAAAAAAAAATAATAAAAAAAAAAAAGAACAAAAACTCACCCGCAGTGGGCTCGAACACTTGACCTCTCGTAGGAGGGTTCAGTGCTCTACCACTGATCTAGATGGTTTATTTCGTTATAGTTTGATTTCAAACTATACTTAACACGTTCCTTCTTTTCTCTTGTTTTAAGTAAGCCGTAGCTTATAAGCTCTTTTCTAGCTTATTTGTTAAGCTAATTTCATTTAGCTTATTTTTCCTAGGATCATATTTGGACTGTTGATTTTTCTGGCTTAGTTTCATAATTTTCCTTTTATTCAATTATTTTCTAGGATTTATTTTATATCCGGTTTTTAGAAAATCATTAAAAAATAAAAAAAAGATTTTAAATTTTTAGGAAAAATAGTTTTTAGCTTTTTAATATATATTTTGAGGTTTACATTAGGTTTTGGTTTTAAAATCTTTAATTTTTAATTTTATATTATTTTAAGGTTTTTTATAAACTTTAAACATTTTTATAAAATTATTAAAAAGGTTTTAGGAGCTCTAGTTTGTGTTTTTCTCTTAGTTAGAATATTTAGGATTTTTGAGAATTTTTTAGAATTAATTTTAGAAACTTTTTATTTTTAGCATTATTTTAATATTATTTTATTAATTAAAAATCAAAATTTTATTTTTCTTTATTTTCCATTTTTCCTAGGTTCCTTATCATTAATTAGGACTATTTCCATTTTTAGAATATTTTTATAGCTTTTAGATTTATTTTATAATTATTTTAAGTTTAATTAGGTTTTAATCATTTTAAATCATTTTTAGAGTTTTAAAAATAGTTTTAATAGCTTTTAATTTTTAGAAAATTACTTTTTAGTCTTCTAATAATATAAGTTAAGTAATTATTCAATAAAATCATATTTTAGACATTTGAATTAGTTATATTTAATTTTAGGGCTTTAATTAGCATTTAAAATTAAATATTTAATTAATAAAAGGTTTTAAAATATCCTTGTTGGATTTTTATCTTTATTTATATTATTTTAGGACTTCTTTTTAGTCTTTTTAATTATTGGTTTTGTTTTTGGTCTTAGTATAAAATTTTTAATTTGGGTAGTTTTTTCACGACTTTACGTCTTTTACGTCGTAGTTTAATTTTAACGTAACCGTCTTTTCATCTTCTCACCCCCATTCTTCTCAATATTAATCTCAAATAAATACAAGTTAATTCACACACATATACCTCCTTGGGAAACGAACTTTATCTCTTTTAAGTGATTGGGTCATTTGTGTTGATTTTTCCTAAAATCATCACTCGATACTTACCGCTATTTACGCTCTTTTCCTAAAGAGTAGTAAAGGACTACAATCATTTTGGCGCCGCTGCTGGGGAGGTGTGTTGTGCTTTAATTTGGAAGCTTTTGTTTTTGATATTATCCATAATAGTATTTGTGTTAAGTGGAACTCCCTTAACACGTATTATCGGTTTTCTTGGTTTTTCTTGTACAAATATTATTACTATATTGTATTAAGTATCACAATCAAAATACAATATCTCCAAAAGTGTGAAAACACAACCTTAATTGGGATTTGATCTCCTAATTATTGTATTCGAATCTCAAACAAAAAGAAAAGGCAAAAATAGATAAATACTTTCGTGAAGCTCGATTTTGAAAAATACAAACTATAAGGTGGGTATAAGGCGGGTATTATAAAATATACCCTAAGGAAAAAGGCTCTTAAGTGCTTCGCGCCGCCTCGTTTCCCCGCTTGCTTGTGAGTATTTTGACATTGAAGGCTAATCGAGGGTTTTGCCGCCCAAAGTATTAATACGTATACTATATTTGCTTGGTTTCTTTGTGATTAAACCCTCTTGAACAATTTGGTTTTCACCAAAGTTCTAAAGTCATTAGAAGGCGTTCACTCCACGTGATCGTTTTCATTCCTTTGAGGCTTCTTTAATCAAGAGTTTGATTCGAGGAGAGATTTTGTAGATTGTTGTCTACGAAGATACACCAAAATCCAAAAAAATTAAATATCATCAAAAACACAAAAAAATTGAAAATCCACAAAACAACCAAAAAGAATCTTCTTTGCTCACCTCCCATTCTTCGTGAAGTTTATGATCACTCGTAATCAAGCAAAACGAGCTCGTAAACGTCTTCAAAAGCAAGCAAGTCAAGGATCGTTGATTGTTGAAGAACCTCCAATTGTTGAACCTATTGTAGAACAAGAAGTCGTCATGGCTAATCGTACTATGATGGAGTTGCTACAAGCACCCACCGAGGGTTTTGGAGAGGCCATTGTTATTCCCGCCATCCTTGCGGAGAATTTCGAGATTAAGACGGGTTTAATGTCGATGTTGCAAGCAAATAAGTTTAGAGGTCACGAGAAAGACAAACCGCATTACCATATTAGGAATTTCAACCGTCTCACCGCCACTAGCAAATTTAAGGATGTTCCGCATGACGCCATTAAGATGATGTTGTTTCCATACTCGTTGGATGGACCCGCAAAAATTTGGCTCGAGAAAGAACCGCCAAATTCGATTTTGACATGGGCCGATCTCGTTTCTAAGTTTGTGAACAAGTTTTTTCCACCATCTAAAACAACACACTTAAAAAATGAGATTTCACGATTTGTGCAACGTAACAATGAAAGTTTTTCAATGGCATGGGAACGATTTAAAGAGATGTTACATGAATGTCCTCACCATGATTTTTCGGAATTGCATCAAATTGATACTTTTTATAACGGGCTTAATGATCATGAACGAGATTATTTGAATGCCGCCGCGGGTGGTAATTTTTTGTGCAAGACGACAAATGAGGCTTTACAAATCATTGAAAATAGATCTAAGGTTTATAGCCCTCGTAACACACCGAGTGTTGCAAATATGGGTTCGTCATCTTCGTCACAATCGTCTCGTAGCATTAACGCCTTACATGATGAAGCTAATGAGGAAAATCGGTTTTTTGATAGATTTGCTAATCTAATGTCCCATTGGAAGGCTCAAGAAGCTTCCACTTCCGCTTCGGTTAAAGCGGTTGCTAAAAGTTGTTTATCTTGTGGGGGAGCTCATGATCTTTCCGAGTGCATTACCGCGGATGGTAACACTTCGAGTGCTTATGTAGCAACGGGAACTTACAACCAAAACGGCCAAGGTTCTCGTCCAAATCAAGCTCCACCAAACCAAAATGTTAATAATTATCGAAACAACAACCAAGGTAATTACCAAGGCAACACACGCAATTACAACAAAGGGAATTATCAAAGTGGGAATGGACAAATCTCTAATCAAAACCAAAACCGTGATTTTCAAAACACTACACAAGGTTTTCAAAATGCTCACACGAAAAATTTGCAAGGAGAATTTTTGGATTATGCAAAAGCAAATGATGCTAAATTTGACAATATGCAACGTGAGATGATTAGCTTAAGATCCGTGTTGAAAAACGAACTTAAAAATGAACTTGCTAATGAACTTAAAACTCATGCAAATAAAATGGAAGGAAATGTCCAACGTCTTCAACAAAACCAACAAAAGATGGAATTAGGACAACATGAGATTAAGCAAGAGTTATTGAAAGCGGATGCTAGGCAATCAAAATTTGAGGACCGAATGGCTAAGATGTTTGAGCTATCATGTGTAAGCCCTCTTCTTCGGGTGGTCTTCCTAGTGATACCATTGCAAACCCGAAGGGAGAAATGAAGGTTATTACTACACGAAGTGGTAAAACTTTCAAGGAACCAATCTCTCGTCCAAGTACTTCTACGGAGAAGGAAATCGAGAAAGAACCCGAGGTGATGGTCGAAAAGGAGCATATTACAATCCCACGAAGTACCGCTCATACCACACCTACGGTTACACCAATACCAATTGTGGAACCCGAGTTTCCAAGGCCGTTGCCTAATGACCAACCCACACCACCTTTACCATACCCTTCAAGACGAAACAAAGAGAAATTGCAAGAACATAACAAACAACAAATCGAGCTTTTTATAAAAATGTTTCAACAAGTGCATTTTGATGTGAGTTTAGCCGACGCGTTGTTATATATGCCTCGTTTCGCTTCCACTTTTAAAAGTATGATGAGCGATAAGGAAAAGCTTTCAAAGCTTGCTAATTGTTCTTCGGTTTATCTTAACCGCATACCGGAAAAAGTTGGTGATCCCGGAAAGTTTCTCATTCCTTGTGACATACAAGATATGAAAGAATGCCTCGCCTTGGCCGATCTTGGTGCGAGCATTAATTTGATTCCATTTTCCATTTGGAAATCGCTTTCCCTTCCGGCTCTCATTCCTTCGAACATGTCCATCGAGATGGCCGATCATTCTACGATCATGGCATGTGGAGTAGCCGAAGATGTTTTCGTGAAAGTGGGGAAGTTCTACTATCCCGTTGATTTTATAGTAGTCGACATCCTCGCGGATCCTCAAGTTCCTCTAATTTTAGGACGTTCATTTTTAGATACTTCGAGATCGCTTATCGATGTTCATGAGAGAACTATCACTTTGAGATTCAACGAAGAGGAACTTGTTATAAACGCTACTCAAAACTCGAAACCTTCTCATGTTTATGCAATCGCTACCATCAATCACATTGACATCGTTGATGTGGTTTGCGATGAGTTTTCACAAGAAGTGTTAGGTTTTTCCGATAGCTCGTCAAGTGGCAATCCCACTATTTTGGATCCGATTCTTGCTAATTCCACACCAAATCTCACTCCATTCCAAGGAGGCGATCTCACTTCAAATGAAATCGACAATGAAGATGAGGTGTTGATTAGTAATGATATTTCTATTCCACCATTTCTTCCGCCGATGGGAGTTATGAGTGTTGAACCAAAATCTTCAATCGAGGAACCACCTATCCTTGAATTGAAAGATCTTCCTTCTCACCTTGAATATGCATTCTTAGAAGGTGATGACAAGTTGCCGGTTATTATTGCAAAAGATCTTGCTAATAATGAAAAAACCGCGCTCTTGAAAGTTCTTAAGGCTCACAAAGGGGCAATTGCGTGGAAAATATCCGACATTAAGGGTATTGACCCAAAATTTTGTACTCACAAGATTTTAATGGAGGAGGACTACAAACCCGCAATTCAAAGTCAAAGAAGGGTGAATCCCAAAATTCACGATGTCATTAAAAAGGAGGTCCTTAAACTCCTTGACGCGAGAATGATTTATCCTATATCCGATAGCCCATGGGTGAGCCCAATCCATTGTGTCCCTAAAAAGGGAGGAATGACCGTTGTGCCTAATGAAAACAACGAGTTAATTCCCACTCGTGTTGTGACCGGTTGGAGGGTGTGTATTGACTACCGAAAGTTAAATGACGCCACTCGTAAAGACCACTTTCCTTTTCCCTTCATGGATCAAATGTTGGAGCGACTTGCGGGAAATGAATTCTATTGCTTTTTAGATGGTTTTTCCGGTTACTTTCAAATCCCTATCGACCCTCGTGACCAAGAGAAGACTACGTTTACGTGTCCTTATGGAACGTTCGCTTATCGTAGGATGCCTTTCGGACTTTGTAATGCACCCGGTACGTTTCAACGGTGTATGATGGCGATTTTTCACGATATGATCGAGAAGTCGATGGAAGTATTTATGGATGACTTCTCGGTGTTTGGTAATTCGTTCACGTCATGTTTATCTAATCTCGAACAAATGTTAAAACGTTGTGAAGAAACCAATCTTGTGCTTAATTGGGAGAAATGTCATTTCATGTGTAAACAAGGAATCGTCTTAGGACATAAGGTGTCAAAGGCGGGGATTGAGGTCGATAAAGCTAAGGTAGACGTCATCGCCAAGTTACCTCATCCCAAAACCGTTAAGGGAGTTCGTAGTTTCCTAGGCCACGCGGGCTTTTATCGTCGTTTCATCAAGGATTTTTCGAAGATTTCTCGTCCTATGACACACCTTCTCGAGAAGGATGCTCCTTTTAACTTTAATGAGGATTGTGTTAAGGCTTTCGAGACTCTAAAAAGGAAACTTACCGAAGCTCCCATTCTTGTTGCTCCTAATTGGGAATTACCCTTTGAAATCATGTGCGATGCAAGTGATTATGCTATAGGGGCCGTCTTAGGGCAACGCTATGACAAGCATTTTCGTCCTATCCACTATGCTAGTAAGACGATGACCGAGGCTCAATTAAAGTACACCACGACGGAAAAGGAATTCCTTGCCGTGGTCTATGATTTTGAGAAATTCCGACCTTATCTCGTCTTAACTAAAAGCATCGTGTATACCGACCATTCGGCTATCAAGTATCTCTTAGCTAAGCAAGATGCTAAGCCGAGATTGCTTCGTTGGATGCTCCTCCTCCAAGAATTTGATGTCACCGTGCTTGACAAAAAAGGAGCCGAGAATCTAGCGGCCGATCATCTCTCTCGTCTAGAAGATCCTCACAAAGATGTTTTCGAGAACAAGGAAATTACCGAAACATTTCCTCTTGAGACTCTCGGTGTAGTGAATTCTAAAGACACCACCCCATGGTTTGCCGACATTGCAAATTACCATGCGGGAAATTTCATAATCAAGGGTATGACGACACAACAAAAACGAAAATTCTTTCGTGACGTCAAGTTCTATTTTTGGGACGACCCTTATCTCTTTCGGATTTGTGCGGATCAACTCGTTCGACGTTGTGTGTTTGGTGCCAAAGCTTCTAATATCCTTAGAGCTTGTCACGAGGGACCCACGGGTGGTCACCACGGTGCTAATCTCACGGCTAAGAAAGTGTTCGATGCCGGTTTCTTTTGGCCTTCTATCTATCGTGATGCACACGCACTTGTGAAGTCGTGTGATTCGTGCCAACGTCAAGGAAAATCGTCTCAACGTGATGAAATGCCGCAAAACATAATTCAAGTGTGTGAGATTTTTGACATTTGGGGAATAGACTTTATGGGGCCGTTCCCATCATCTCATGGCAACAAATATATCCTCGTCGCGGTGGACTACCTTTCTAAGTGGGTGGAAGCTAAGTCTTTGCCTACTAATGATGCTCGTGTGGTAGTGAAGTTTTTGAAGCAACTATTCTCTCGGTTCGGAACCCCTCGTGCTATTATAAGCGATCGTGGAACCCATTTTTGTAATGACCAATTCGAAAAGGTTCTAAAGAAATATGGGGTTACACATCGTCTTTCTACGGCTTATCACCCGCAAACGAGTGGGCAAGTCGAGGTTTCGAACCGAGCTTTGAAGAGGATTTTAGAAAGGTCGATTGGAGAAAACCGTGCTTCATGGTCCGACAAACTTGATGACGCTTTATGGGCCTTTAGGACCGCTTATAAGACACCTATCGGTTGCACTCCTTATAAGTTAGTCTATGGGAAGAATTGTCATTTGCCCATTGAATTGGAGCATAAGGCATATTGGGCCCTTAAGCATGCTAATTTTGACTTGAAGACCGCGGGAGATCACCGGAAAATACAATTGAATGAATTGGATGAATTAAGGGATAATGCTTATGAAAATTCATTAATTTTTAAAGAAAAGACTAAAAAGTTTCATGATTCAAAGATTAAAAACCGGGTTTTTAACGTTGGTGATCAAGTGTTGCTTTTTAACTCTCGTCTTAAGATATTTTCCGGGAAATTGAAATCTCGTTGGTCGGGTCCGTTCACCATTACACAAGTGTTTCCATATGGGACCATTGAGCTAGCTCAAGATGATGGTCCAAATTTCAAGGTGAATGGACATAGGCTTAAGCACTACTTTGGTGGGTAAATTCCTTCAATGGTTGCCCCCGACCAAGACACCTTCCCCAATGATAATTAACATTGAGGGGATCGAGTCGAGCTCATGACTCGGTAATCAAAAACGAGGTGCCTCGTGGGGGAGATCCCATGCTTATCTTTATGCTTTTATGTTCACTAATAAGGGGACTTGTACCCTTCCAACTCGTTGTCTCGTGGTTGTTTGTGATTGTGTTATCTAGATCATCATCTACGATTGAAGACTCTCGTGTTCGTTTACGTGAGCCTCCATCGTTCGTTTGAAGAAGTTTTTCACGATTCCATGACATATCCTTTATTGTTCTAACAATTATCTTTTAGCATAATTAATAAACGGCTTTAGATATATTGTTGATCACCCTTTCCATGCTAGATCCTAAGCATTCGATTCTTCGTCTCTAGTATGGGGGTGCTCCACCTTTAGACTCGAAACATTGAGGACAATGTTTACTTTTAGTATGGGGGGGTGAATAGGTACTTGCTTTGCTACGCCCTCACGTTTTCCAACTTTCAATGTTTTGTTTTGCTAATAAGGCTAAAAATGGCCAAATTTTAAAATTTTTCTTAGTTTTCATAAGTGTTTTTAAGACACGAATGTATATTTTCCGATGGGTAGAATAAGAGTTAATTTTTGACTTGATGGGCATTTGGAGCCATTTACATTCCTTAACCCGCTCAATTCAAGTTTTGCTAGACTTTTATATAGGGAGCTTTAAAACGCGAAAGTCTTAATTCATTCGGGTTAAGAACAAGAACTTTTCGCAAGTTCCTATAATTGATTCTAGAAAGTTACTTATCAAGGGAACTTTAAAACGCATTCTCTAAACTTGAAAAAGTCCAAGAAAGTGCAAGATCCTATAGGTGGCTTGAAAACCCAAAACTTTGATTTGATATAGTCTTAATGAAAGCTAATCCAAATTTGGCTTAATTTTGACTTGCACGGCTAAGTATTCACGAGTCTCTTTAATTAGAGGTCTTTATATAGTGAAGAACGAGAAATGATAGAGTTAGACAAGTGATCATGCTAAACGTAGAACATGAAAGTGTTCTTTCAAAAACTCATATGTTTTTAATTGTGGCTTTTTCTTCCCATAAGATCAATGCATTAGGAATAAATCATAATTGCAATAAGTAAGGTCGTACGATTTGAAAAGTTACTTAGCCTCTAGCGCAAGATCGTTTAAAAGTTGCTCGGGATTGAATAGAGTTCATAGCCAAGGCATAACTTATTGAAGCGGGACGCGAAGATTGGCGATCATCCAAAAAGGCCCTAACAAGGCATGAGGAGCTCTATTTTTGCTAAAGATCCAAAGATGATGTGAAGTATCATTATTCCAAAATCAATATGAAGGATCGAGACACACGACGAGAAGCTATTACTCCCCTAAAGAATGGAGAAAGTCTATCCAAAAAGACCCTAACAAGGTATGAGGATAAATATATCCAAGTCCGAAAAGGAGGCGGATCGTTGTATATCAAAATCCAAAGTAAAGATTGAAGAAAAATGATGAAGTCGTGGTCCTATATGAAGAATCTCTCAAAAACGTCAAGTGAAGAAATTCCAAATATATGAAGAGAAGACCATAATTTCGAGAACGTCTTCCCAAGATTTGAAGTATGAAGTACATGCCAAATATCGGTCCGAGAAAGGTCTCAAATCGTGAAACGAGTTATGCCAAGATATGAACTTAAGGAGATACACGAGAAGCCGTTTTAAAAGATTTTGTCCTTCGGCTAACTATTGATCAAATCGTGCTACTTTGCTTTCGGACTAATAACTACTCAAATAAGTCAATATGAATCACTTGTGATCCATGACAAATAGATAAAAAATGCTAGTAACCCATTTCCTTTTATAATAACTAGGATTGCGGGGAGAAAAAGTATTACACAATTTGGACGTATGAGTAGTGTTAGCATTGTGACTTGTACCAACAATGATCTTGTTTTTGCACTTAGCATGGAATGTATGACAATCAAGGATGACGAAATTTACTCTAAGGGACATTAACTTGTTTCTATTCTTTGACCCTAAAAGTCACATTTTGGTGATGAAAATCATACATTATGTCTTTACACATTCTCGTAGTATGTTGCAAGTCTTTTACTTTTCAATAAAGGTTAATAAAATTGAACTTTGGTGATGCTTAGATACTTTATTCTAGCATTGCGTGAGGACACGGCAATGGCTTAGTATGGGGGAGTGATGAGATGGCATTTATACATGATCTCATCGTTCTTTTCGGGCTTTAAATACATAAAAATGTCATAAAATACCATATATATGCTTGTGTTTGTTTACTTGTGTATTTTAGGTATGGATATCGTGAAAAAAAAAGACAAAAGATCACAAGATACAAGGAAAAACGGACACGAGAAACGAAGCCGTACAAAGAACCGGGCCCTAATCATGGAATTTTCATCAAATACCCTTGAAGACTTGAAGACAAAACAAGATTGATCCTCCATTAATGAAGAAATGACACTTAAAACCCTTGTATATTAATAATTACAAGTTTGGTCCCTTAAGTTTGTCAAAATTGCAAAAAGGTCCTTCAACTTTGAAGAAATGGCAAGATTAGTCCCTCAACAATTTCAAATTTCCAAAAATGGTCCCTCATGAAGTGAAAGACACATTGAAGACCTTTGAAGATCAACATTGTCCAAGAACAGCCCTTGAAATATTCAAAAATGTCAAAAACTACCTTTGAAACCTTTTTGTCAAAGTTTGTGCCAAAAATGACAAAGTGTGAAAGTTGATACAAGCTTATAAGGGCGCTGATGGGTTTTAAAAGTGAAAAGACAAAAGAAAGGAAACACAAGGACTGAAAGTGCCAAGTGAAACATTCAAAAACCAAAAACGCGCCTAACATGTTTTTTTCCCCTAATTTCGGATCAAAGGGGTAACTATTCATCTTTTACATCCCCAGGTTTCACCCCAACTTAAACTTGGGTAAAACCCAATTAACCTTGCACACACTTAATTCCCACACACCAAAACCCATCCCACTCCTAAAATCCTCAAACCACTCACTGTGGACCCTACCCCCTTTTCTCCATTCCACCAATCACATCACTCCTTGGGCTCCAAGACATGTGACGTGTCCCAAATCAACCACCAAGGTTATTTGCTTACTCTCAAAGCAAAAACAAACGTCCAGGATCAAATGTGGACAGCTCATCACCAAAAATCGTCTAGAAGCTTTAGGGGCAAATTTGGGAATTTCTACTTATTAGGGTTTTGATTTTAAGTTTCTAGTATGTTCATTAGACTAGTATAAAAGGAGGCATCAACCTGTGATGACCCCTTGTTCCAGTTTTCCTTCTTTAATCTTGTAATTCCTTTTACTTGAATTAAAAGTTTGGTTTTTGTTATTAAAGCAATATAATTCCTTTTTAAGTTTATTTAAAGTTGGTGTGTGTTATTGGAGGAAAACTGAGTTCCATATTTGATTTGGTTAAGTAACTTTGAGTCTCAAAGTTATTTAATACTTTTCTGAAATTTTGAGATTCTTGGTAAGAATCTGTTTCAGGATTTGATGTTAAGAGGTTTCATTTGTTAATGATATAGGGTTTTGAAAACGTTTTAAGAAGTCTTAAAAGGTTTTGGATAGGATTTAAGAAGAAAGAAAAAAAATCAGAAATATATCATTGCTTGTGTTTGTGTGTTCTTCTTTTGTTTTGATTTAAGCAGGTGTTTGAAGGATTGCTGTTGATTGATCTGTATGCACCCGGGTGCATAAGGAGGTGGTTATGCAACCACAAGGGCTTTGGATGTAAAGCCCTAAGGTAAAAGTTCTTTTACCTTGGTGAAATTTCAGAAAAGCTGTTTGTGTGATTTGCTTGAATTGAGTGTTGGATTGTTGTTAAACTTGTTTGATTTGTGTTCTATTGTGGTTATATGCATGGTAGATGCAAATTGAATCAGTTTGGTAGCCTTTTAAAGAGTTTTGATTTGAAAATTTGGTTTTCAAAAAGTTTACAGGGTGTTTGGATAAGTGGATTAGCAGGGTAAAATCTTTGATGATTGATTCTAAAAGATGTTAGAGTCATTTAAAAGGATTGAGATAGGTTAGTAATTAGTTGGAAGATAATTTAGACAAGATTTAAAACAAGTTTGGTGTGCTTAAAAGTAAAATAAGCATTGAAAATCTGCATTTCCACTTTTTGCTTGAGTTTTATGAAATTGTGTGCATAATCTTTCAATTCTGTGAAGTAATAGGGTGTTCTATGAGTTGAGATTGATTGAGTATCAATTGGTGATTGTATATGCTGAATTTGAGCTTTTAGAAGTAATTGGGTTGCTAGTAATCTGCTTAACAGTCCACAGGTCTAGGGATTTTATATCAGCAACTTGCTTTGGCTAGTATGTGCTTTGGATTGTGAGTCTTTGTGTGCTAAGTGTTTGAATCTGCTTATAGCTTGACTCCTTGTGCTTCTATGAGCACAAGGGTGGCCCATTGCTCCAAAAAGAACCACCAAATAAGCCATTAGCTGAGACCTCTTGGCTAAAATCCCAAAGCAAAACACAAAGCACAAAAGCTGCTTGTGTTCAAAACTAAATCTGGCACGTTTTTATATTCATTCTAGCTTAATCTTGTGTTTAAAAGGGTAATTGGATTGAGTTTAAAGCTTATTAGAGGTGACTATTGGATTGGCAAAGAAAAAAAATAATAATAAAAAAAAGAACAAAAACTCACCCGCAGTGGGCTCGAACACTTGACCTCTCGTAGGAGGGTTCAGTGCTCTACCACTGATCTAGATGGTTTATTTCGTTATAGTTTGATTTCAAACTATACTTAACACGTTCCTTCTTTTCTCTTGTTTTAAGTAAGCCGTAGCTTATAAGCTCTTTTCTAGCTTATTTGTTAAGCTAATTTCATTTAGCTTATTTTTCCTAGGATCATATTTGGACTGTTGATTTTTCTGGCTTAGTTTCATAATTTTCCTTTTATTCAATTATTTTCTAGGATTTATTTTATATCCGGTTTTTAGAAAATCATTAAAAAATAAAAAAAAGATTTTAAATTTTTAGGAAAAATAGTTTTTAGCTTTTTAATATATATTTTGAGGTTTACATTAGGTTTTGGTTTTAAAATCTTTAATTTTTAATTTTATATTATTTTAAGGTTTTTTATAAATTTAAACATTTTTATAAAATTATTAAAAAGGTTTTAGGAGCTCTAATTTGTGTTTTTCTCTTAGTTAGAATATTTAGGATTTTTGAGAATTTTTTAGAATTAATTTTAGAAACTTTTTATTTTTAGCATTATTTTAATATTATTTTATTAATTAAAAATCAAAATTTTATTTTTCTTTATTTTCCATTTTTCCTAGGTTCCTTATCATTAATTAGGACTATTTCCATTTTTAGAATATTTTTATAGCTTTTAGATTTATTTTTATAATTATTTTAAGTTTAATTAGGTTTTAATCATTTTAAATCATTTTTAGAGTTTTAAAAATAGTTTTAATAGCTTTTAATTTTTAGAAAATTACTTTTTAGTCTTCTAATAATATAAGTTAAGTAATTATTCAATAAAATCATATTTTAGACATTTGAATTAGTTATATTTAATTTTAGGGCTTTAATTAGCATTTAAAATTAAATATTTAATTAATAAAAGGTTTTAAAATATCCTTGTTGGATTTTTATCTTTATTTATATTATTTTAGACTTCTTTTTAGTCTTTTTAATTATTGGTTTTGTTTTTGGTCTTAGTATAAAATTTTTAATTTGGGTAGTTTTTTCACGACTTTACGTCTTTTACGTCGTAGTTTAATTTTAACGTAACCGTCTTTTCATCTTCTCACCCCCATTCTTCTCAATATTAATCTCAAATAAATACAAGTTAATTCACACACATATACTTCCTTGGGAAACGAACTTTATCTCTTTTAAGTGATTGGGTCATTTGTGTTGATTTTTCCTAAAATCATCACTCGATACTTACCGCTATTTACGCTCTTTTCCTAAAGAGTAGTAAAGGACTACAATCACTTTCACCGTAGCGGAAGCGTCTTTCTTTTGCATTTCAACGAGAAAAGACGTAAACACATTCGTCGACTTTCGCATCAACTCTCTCAATGTCACGATTAGAACTACTAACATTGGCGACATTGGCAACACTCGGTGCATTGCGGAGTTGGTAAACCTTGGATCGGTTTTCGATAATTATTAATGCATCTTTCGGAGTCTTATACAAAAAGTTGCCACCGGCGGCGGAATTCAACGAATCTTGTTCTTGAAAATTAAGACCGTTGTAAAACGTATCGATTTGGTGCAACTCGGAAAAACCATGGTGAGGAAATTGCCTAAGCAATTCCTTAAAACGATCTCACGCGTCTCTAAAAGATTCATTCGGTTTTTGTTCAAATTTCGTAATTTCATTTTTGAAAAACGTTGTCTTAGACGGTGGTAAAAAATAATTAACGAACTTGGAGACGAGATCCTTCCACGTAACTATGGAATTAGGTGGCTCTTTCTCGTACCAATTCTTGGCGGCACCATCGAGCGAGTACGGAAAAAGCATAAGCTTGACGACTTCGGTGTCGAGTTCTTAAACTTGCTCGTGGCTAAAAGACGATCAAAATTCCGAATATGGTCGTGAGGATTGTCGGCTTCACGACCTCGAAACTTCGTATCTTGTATCAATGAAAGCATTCCGCTCTTAATCTCAAAATTATCCGCTTCGATAGCGGGAATTATGATCGCGTCTACATAACCCTCGGTGGGTGCTTGGAGCAATTCCATCATCGAACGATTGTCGGCCATCTCCTCTACGGTCTCTTCAACAACGATATTAGGAACGTCGGTTTCTAATTCTCGTCTACATCGTCGATTCCTTCGATTACGATTGCGTCGATTCGAAGCTTCGCTAGAATTGGATTAATCCTTCGATCGAGTGCGCATGCACTAAGCGTAGAATGGGTGGTAGCAAAGAAGATTCTTTTTGCGTTTTTTCGATTTTTCATTTTTTTTGGTTTTTGATTGTTTTTAATTTTTTGTTTGGATATTTGAATGTATTACGTAGACACAAATCTTCAAATCTCCCCTCGAATCGATCTTCTCGATTAAAGGAGCCTCAAGGAATGAAAACGATCACGTGGAGTGAACGCTTTCGATCACTTTAGAACGTTGGTGGAACACCAAAACGTTCAAGAGGGTTTAATCTTGAAAACACAAGCAAATATAATATACGTAGATAATAATTGGGCGGCAAACCCTCGATTAGCCTTCGTTCTCAAAACACGCACAAGCAAGCGGGGGAAACGAGGCGGCGCTAAGCACTTAAGAGCCTTTTTCCCTTAGGTCGTGAAATACAACCGCCTTATACCCACCTTATAGTTTGTGTTAATCAAAATTAAGCCTCACGAAAGTATTTATCTATTTTTCCTTTAAACTTTTGCTTTAGATTCGAATACAATGATCGAGTGATGAAATCCCGAATCAAGGTTGCGTTTTCACGCTTTTGGAGTACTTGTATATTTATTGTTCTACGTAAGTACAATATAGTAATATATTCACAAGAAAATCGAAAACGATAATGGATATCTACAATATAGTAAAGTTTGATTTGTGTTTAATTTAGGAAAATTAAACACGTTTTATTTGGATACTATAATATAATAGAGAAAAATAAAAAAAATGAGTATGTACGATATTCACGCTTTCTAAAAATTGAAAAGCAAAAACGCACTACTCACACAAACACGATAGTAATAATAATGGCACACTAAAAACACCTCCCCGGCAGCGGCGCCAAAATGATAGGTGTAGTGATACGTCTTTTAGGAAAAAGAGCGTATAAGTGCGGCAAGTATTAAACTCGACGATTTAGGAAAACCGACAAGTCGAATAAATGCGGGTTCGTTCTCGAAGGAGGTGTGTGGATTAATGTGCCAATTATATAAAATCAAGTTTGGATTAGTGACGTTTTTGGTTTAGAAGAGAAAAAGTAAAGACGAGCTACGACTACGATTAAACTACGACGTTGACGTAAAACGATGACGTAATTACGTAAAACGCGACGAAATTAAAAATTAAACCTAAAAATTAATTAAAAGATTAAACTAAGTCTATAATAATATAAATAAGAATAAAAATCCAACAAATATATTTTAAAACCTTTTATTAATTAAATATTCAATTTTTAATGCTAATTAAAGCCCTAAAATTAAATATAATTAACAAAATGTCCAAAATATTATTTTATTGAACAAATAACTCACTTATATTATTTAAAGACTAAAAAGTATTTTTCCTAAATTTTCAAAATTATTTTTCTATTTTTAAAACACTAAAAACTATTTTTAGACTAAAATAATCATAAAAAATAGTAAAATAATGCTAAAAATAATTTGATAATTTTAAAAATCCTAAAAGACAAAATTTTGAAAAATGTAAAATTTTGCACTAAAAGACAAAATTGATTATAATTAAAACCTTAATTAAACTAAATTAATTATAAAAATTAATTAAAAAGTGAACAGTGAAAAATTTTTAAACTATAAATCTTAAACTATATTTCTAAATATAAGAAAAATTTTAAAACTGAAAAATATTAATTTCCTACACTAAAAGACAAAAACAGTAATATTAAAAGTAATTTAAAATAGCAATTAAATCTAAATAATACTAAATGAACAGTAACTAAAAATTTAATTAAACAGAAAAATCAAAAAATAAATAAGAAAAATATTGAAACTGATTTGAAGTCCTAAAACCTATTTATGTCCACAAAAGACAAAAAAGTTGGAAACTGATAGTGACATGTGGTCACTTTTTGTCTGCTAGTCAAGTAGTACCAAGAAATACACTAGCAGGGGTAACTGAGTTCCCACTGCTAGTGCAAAAAACAGGTCTGAGCACGTTTAGACTTGTAACTTGTGATGTACTTTGTTTTATGGGCAAAGATTGGCACCCCCACAACCAGTTGGGTTGTGGGGAGTCACAAAAAATCTAAAAACATCAAGCACTTCACAAATATCACACTAATAAACCAAAAACAGTCATTGTGTTGCCTATGATGTTTCTGATGAACAGTGCTGAATCAATTTGCACAAAAATGAAATTTGAAAGCTCAAATCTTGCTCAATACCTAACCAAATCACCTAGAACTGATTACAAACTCTAAGTTAACCCAAACCCTAACAGATTACAGAAATTGGTGAAACAAATCAACAAAAACAGGCCCTTAAGGGACTTACTGAATTATAGCTAGTTTCTACCCATTTTAAACATGCAACTTCTGATATTTTACACTACCACCTTTAAATAAAATGTGAAAATGGCTAATACAAACCTATTAGAGCATGTTCAAACTACTTACACCCTACCAATGAGTCACCCAAGGCACAATGCAAGTAAATCCAAACACCCCCTTAAAATTTAAAAACAATTTTTATCAAACCAAAAGCTGTTAAAACTTAATCAAACTGATCCTAATCACCTCTAACATGCATAAGAACTTGAATAAACATGAAACAACATCCAGTACAATCAAGCAAGGAACTTCACACCAATTTCCATACAAATCACAGTTTTAAGCTTAATGAGAGGGTTCAAGCCTAGGTTTATACCTTGTGGGACCCACATCCGCGCCCCACTATGGCTGCAATGCCATCTCCCATCATCTTATAGCTGGGCTTATGGCTATTGGAACAAGGCTGCTAGTAGAGATGCTAGGTGATGACTTTAAGTAGTCCAATCACCCGAATATATCTTCACTGGATTTTTGCAATTTGTGAACCTGCCAAAAAAAAACAAACCAGAAAATGTGAACTGATACAAAAGGCTATGAGCAATAAGCTGAGCTTATTAGTTAAGCTACCTTATGGCTTATAGCTTAATGAAAAAAAAATATAGAAATCAACTTTTGAATTGGAAATCTTTAAAAATTCCTAAAAATCTTGACAAGAGTCTTGTCTAAGCTGAGACCAAACCCCCAATCCACTTTCACTTCAAGTGGGGTTTGGAATCAAGCTGTTTAAAAATCTTTTTCAAATCCAAAAGATGAACTTTTCTAAAAACGGATTATAACTGAAAACTTTGGGGAACTTTTAAACTATCTTGCATCAAATGAAAACTTAACTAATTAAACAGTAAAGGAAGGAAGGAACTCATATTTTGTACAAGAGAAAAGGTTTCATTTTCATTAATAACGTAAACTTTACAAAAACTGGAACAAAAAAATAATATGGGTACATGCACCAATATTTATACAAAGATAGAAGGTCCTAGAAGAGTAAAAATTTCAAAAACCCTAACTAGTAATCGTCCAAAACTACCCTTTGAAGATTCGGATCTAAATTGCATATTTGATCTTTTGAAATCAGTCAAAATGGAGTCATGTGATTTTGTCCTTGATGTTGCTGTTAAAATGATCTGGACCTTTGATAAATCCTTTTGGGAACACGTTTATGCTATGACCCGTCGATTTTCTGGCATCATTTGTTTGGAAGTGAAGAGTTTGTAGCAGGGGACCATGTGGGTGGGCCATGTGATGTGCTGTCGAGGCCTTTGGGGCTTGTAATGTGATGTCGACACCCTCAATTTGTGATTTGGAAAAGTTGGCCTCTTAATTGTCATTAACAAAGAAGAAGAAAATTAGGGTTCTAAGGTGGGAGATTAGGGATAGAGGATGAACACGGAGTGTTTACCGCCCCTTTTAATTATTATTAAACTCAGTTTAAACTGAGTTATTAATAAATTATAAGGGTGACGTGGTTGATGGGATTTGGGATGGGTAGGGTATATGGTATGGGCTTGGTCGGGTTATTGGGTGGTAAATGGGTTATGGGTTTAATTGTTGGCAGATATGGTCCCTGATGTTCCCACTATTTAGCATACAAAGTAATCACAGCCAAAAAACTCCCATTCCTTTGATATAACTTTCATTCTCTTGCCACTTTTGGCACAACATACTTCTAAACTTTTAAACAAGGACTATTCATGTAAAAAGGGCATTCTTCAAGGGCTTCTTTTGACAAGTCTTGATACTTGAGGGATCTTTCTTGTATAACTTCATTCATGGAGGGCTAAAGTTGACAAATTTCCAAAGATGAGGGACCAATCTTGCCAATCTTTAAACTTCAAGGGCATTTTTGTAAATTCCATAGTTGGGCCCGGTTCTTTGTGCGGCTTCGTTTCCCGTGTTCGTTTTTGCTTCATTCTTATGATCTTTTGTTGATTTCACGATATCCGTACCTGAAATACACAATGAACAAACACAGGCACATTTTGGGTATTTTGATGATATTTTAAGCGTTGCCCAATTTGGACGATGAGACTATGTATAAATACAGTCTCATCAAACACTAATGCCAAAACCAATTTTTCTATAGAAGAATAATTCAACTCCGACCCTTATAGTGTTCTACTTATGAAGTAGACCGGAGTTTGGACTGTGTCCCTATCCGTCATGATTACTGCACTTATTGCTCCATGTGTGGCTGACAGATACATGATGAGCTCCTTGATGAGACTTCTTTTATACATAGTCTCATCGTCCATATCGGGCTTAAAATGCATAAAATATCATTAAAACTGCCAAATATATGCTCGTGTTTGTTGCTTGTGTATTTTAGGTACGAATTTTGAGGAAATGACAAAAAGATCACAAGAATCAATCAAAAACGAACACGGGAAACGAAGTCGTACAATGAACCGGGCCCAAGAATGGATTTTCCAAAAATGACCTTGAAGAATTGAAGATTGTCAACATTGGTCCCTCATTTTTGAAGATTTGGCAAGATAAGCCCTTGAAGAAATCATCATTGGCAAAAGAAGACCTCCATGTTTGAAGATTATACAAGTTATGCCCTTGAAGAATCCAAAAATATGCATTAATGGTCCTTGTTTTAAGTTTGAAAACTTAATTGTGCCAAAAGTGACAAGTTGGCAAAGTTGTTATAAAGGGAATGAAGTTTGTTGCTATTTAATATAGAGTGAAGAAAGGAAGATACATTGGGGGCCATTTCTGCCAGACACCCAAACTCACCCCAGCCAACCAAACTGCCACATCACCCCACTCCACCAATCACACTTCACCACCTCACCTCCCACGCCATGTCACCCTTCCACCCAGGTTTATTTATTAAACCTGGTCAACCAGTCAAACCCCCAATACTTTCCCTCTAAACACGTTTTTAAATAAACTTTTCCCCGAAATGGATTAAACCCAAGCTTAAACACCCCATAAACCCTAAATTTGTCCAGTATCAATTGATTTAAAAACAAAGGGTTTTTTGTTTATAATCTCCAGATCTTTGATTAACCTCATGCTCACCCAAACCCACACACAAACCATGACCCCAACACACCCATGTGTTGGGTAGGGCCCTCCCCTGCAACGTCTCTTTCACACTAAACCCCAAACCAGACAAAATGAACGTCCAAGATGTTTTTCCTTGGTCCCCAAGACCAAATAAACGTCCCAAGATCAAAAGAAACAACTGGCATGTCACTTTCTTCATCAACAATCACATGAAGCACTAATTTGACCAAGATTTCAAATTCGTCCAAGGGCAAGACTGGAATTTCATGTATTAGGGTTTTTAGAACTAGAATCTTCTATCCAGTAGTATAAATAGGGGATGTGCATGTACATTCCCCTTTGTTCCAGAATTTTAGCAAAAATCTTGTAATTCCTTTTTAATCAAATATAAAGTTGGTGTTTGTTTAATGTAATTCCTTTTATGATTTATTAAAAGTTGGTATTTGTTTGAGCTAAATTTCTAAGTTCCATAAATATTTTGTGTAAACACTTTGTGTTTTGAATTTTCAGAAAAAGGTGACTTTTTGGGTAAAATTCTTGTTCCAATTTCGTTTTTCAGGATTGAAAGTTATTTGGTGTAAGTGTTTTGAAAAGAAAAACGTTTGAGAAAATTATTTGAATAGGATTTAAAAAAGAAAAATCAAAATATTTGGGTATTGTTTTTGCTTTGATTGTGCAGGAAACCATTGAAGCTTTTGATTGATAGGCAAAGAGTCTACTCAGGCCCCAGCCTGATTGGAGGTGACTTTTCAGTCACTGTTGGGCCTGGATGTAGGTCCAACAAGGTACCTCCTTGTGTCTTTGTTTCAGTTTTAAAATTTGGTGATTTATGTGATTTAAGTGAAATTTGAATGCAAGTTGTTTAAGTGTGTTTTATTTAGTTTGATTCTACTGTTTAGAGTTTTTATGCATGTTTTATGCTTGTTTAATCAGTTTGAGTAGAGTTTGTTGAGATTTGTCTTGTTAAAATCACTTTCTGAAAATTTAAAGGAGTGTTTGGATTTGCTGATTTAACTAGTTTAGGTGACTCTTATTTGTTTAAAAGCACCCTTAACAAACCTTATCTAAGTAGTTTAGGTAGTATATGCACTTAGGTTTTCATTTTGGTAGGTTTGAAACCAGTTTGCATGATAAAAAATGGTATTCATTAGCTAATTCAGCAAGTGCCTTATTCATGCCTGTTTTGTGATTTTTGTACCATTAAATCTTGGTTGCTGCTAGATATTAGGGTAAATCAGGATTGGGAGTAGTTTTTAAGAGATTTGTTGGATTTGTGTGCAAGATCTTTGGATTTAAAAGTCGTCTTTGTGCAAGTAAAAAGGTTAACTATTAAAAGACCCATACAAACCTTCACGGTAACATTTTTGTGCAATTTGTGCCTTAATTTGAGACAAGACTTGCTTGTTTTTGTGTTATTGACTCCCTACACTCAACTGAGTGTAGGGGTGCCCCCATTATCCATCAATTACCCACAAATAGCCAAGAACAGGCCCCTCCTGTTCTATCTTCATAAGTGAAGATATTCAGTTTTGTGTTCATCAAGTATTTTGCAATCTGAGCCCGTTTTTAATTCTGTTGGGATTAATCTTGTTTAATTTGGACTGGTACTTGTGTTTTTGTGATTAAAGGGGTATAAGGCTTAAGTTTTAAAAAGAAAAAGAAAAAAAAAATAATAAAAAGTCCAAAAAGGGGGTGCACAGCCTCGACCCCGTGACCTATCGCTCAACACACACACGCCTTAACCATCCTGCCCTTGGGTCTTTTACTGACCAAGGGTGGATTCAAAGTTTACTTACACGTTTTGGAACTGGGCTTTTCATAAAAAAGTCGTAGCTTTATAAGCCCATTTGAGCTTATTAAATAAGCCAAGTGACAGGTTTATATTTTTCCTAGGTTTATAACTTAGTTAGGGATTTTTCTAGCCTAAGTTTTCATTTTTCACTTTCTTTATTTATTTTTTATCAAATTTTCTTTACCCGTTTTTAATTAAGTAGATTAAAAATAGAAAAAGTAGTTTTTAAATTTTATAAAAAATGTTTTTAAGTTTTAATTAAGTAACTTGAGGTTTACATCCAATTAAGTTTTCAAAAAGTCTTATTTTTGATTTTATAGGATTTTAGGGTTTTTAACCAACTTTAAAATTTAATATAAAATTATTAAATAGGTTTTAGAAACTTTTAATTGCATTTCTGTCTTAGTTACAATATTCTAGATTTTTGGTAATTTTTTAGATTTTTTTTATAAACTTTGAATTTTTTTGAATATTTTATTATTATTTTATTATTAAAAATTGAAAGTTAGTTTTTTCTATTTTTTTTCATTTTTCCTAGTTCAAATAGATTAAGTTAGGAGTTTTACAACTTTTAGAATATTTTCATAGTCCTTAGATTTATTTTCATAATTATTTTAAGTTTTATTAGTTTTATTAATTTTTAAATCATTAAAAATAGTTTTGGTTAGTTTAAAAATTTTCTAAATTAGTTTTAAATTAAGTTAGGTTGTTTTAGAGGTTTACAAAGTGATAAAACTCATTTTGGGCTTTTTAATAATTAAATTGAGTTTTAGGGCTTTAATTAGCATTAAAAAATCATTATTTAATTAATTAAAAGGTGTGGGTGATTTTGATCTTTTTGTAAACTCTTTTTACATTTCTTAGGACTTGTTTGCAATTTTAATTAATTTTTAGGTTTTAAAGTTTTTAATTTGTAGCTTTTTACGGTTTTACGTGAACGCCTTTTTCGTCTTAGCTCGATCCGTCTTTGTAACCGTCATTCTCTTCTCACCCCATTTCTATTTTCTCTTCTCATAACAATAAAATCATCATTAATCATTTCTTAACACAACACACTAGCCTCCTTGAGAACGATCCCCACTTTGGGTCATAAGTGTTTACGTTTTCCTAAACGTACGCTTAATACTTACCGCTTTTACCTCGTTTTCCTAAACGAGTGTGAATTTACAACTATCATATTTGGCGCCGCTGCCGGGGAGGCGTGTTGTGTTTTGATTGAACAATTGTTGTTTTTATACTAACCATAATTAGTATTTGTATTAATAGCACTCTACTAATACGTATTATCATTTTTTTCGATTTTTGTGTGAATACTATTACTATATTGTATACGTAGAACAATAAATTCACAAGTACTCCAAATACGTGAGAAATCACAACCTTGACTTAGGAGGTCATTACCCAATCATTGTATTCGAATCTCTGATGAGACTGCTTTTATACATAGTCTCATCGTCCAAATCGGGCTTAAAATGCATAAAATATCATTAAATATACCAAATATATGCTCGTGTTTGTTGCTTGTGTATTTTTAGGTACGGATATTGAGGAAATGGCAAAAGATTACAAGAATCAATCAAAAACGAACACGGGAAACGAAGCCGCACAATGAACCGGCCCAAGTTTTGAATTTCTAAAAATACCCTTGAAGAATTGAAGATTGTCAAGTTTGGTCCTTCAACTTTTGAAGATTAACACTTTATACCCCTCAAATATTCAAAATTATGAATAGGGTCCCTAAAGTTTGAAGACATTACAAGTTCAGTCCTTGAAGAATCCAAGAATCGCATTTGAAGCCCTTGGAAAAAGTTTGGAAGTATTTGTGCCATTTTTGACAAGAGAACAAAAGTTGTTAAAGGGAAAATGGGCGTTGATGGCCATTTAATACAAAGTGAAGAAAAAGGAAAACTTCAGGGGGCCATATTGCTAGACAGCCAAACTTACCCATCCATTCACACTTTGACACCTCAGCATAACCCACCCAAATACCCATTTACCCATACCCTACCCGACCAAACCCACCCACAAGGTTTAAATTAATAAACCTTGGTCAAATGAACCAGTCAAACCATCATAACTTTCCCACTCAAACAGATTTTTAAATAAATCTTTTCCCAATTTGGATTAAACCCTTCCCCTAATCCCCCATAAACCCTAATTACCCCTAGTATCAATTGGCCTAAAATCAAAGGGGTTTTGATTCAGTTTGTGCAGATTCTTGATTACCCACCTTGTCACCTAATCCCACCTCTCAAACCACCACAAGACACACCCATGTGTCTTGTGGGACCCTCCCCTGCCCCGTCCCTTTCCCTCAAAACCCTAAACCCGACCAAAACAACGACCCACAATGATTCCTTTGACCCAAAGCTTTGTTAAACGGCCAAGATCACATCACAATAGCTGGCATCCCACATGATTCTCCAAAGATCACATGAAGGCACCATTTGACCATTTTCAGTCAAAAGTCTCAAGGGCAGATTAGGAAATTTGTAGCTAGGGTTTTATTGCTTCTAGTTAGTTCTATAATGTAGTATATAATGAGACGTATGTGTCTCATTATCCTTGTTCCAGATTTTGGCTTTCTCATTTGTAATTCCTTTTAATGATATAAAAGTTTGGTGTTTGTTGAAGCAATTGTAATTCATTTTTATAATTATTAAAGTTGTGTGTGTGTTGAAAGCCAATCTGAGTTCCATTTTTAATATTGTGCAAATACTTTGTGTGTTTGAGTTTTCAAAAGGTTATTGAAAAAGTTTTTCAATTTTCAGAAATTTAAGAACATCAAGAAGTGAAAGTGGATTGTTGTTTTTGTTTTCTTAGGTTGATCCCTTGATAAAAAGTGTCAAAAGATCCAAGGTTTGTTGGTTTATTGGCTTGTGAAAAGGTTTTTAAAAGGTTTTAGAAAAAATCAGAAAGTGTGTATTTTTGTTCTTATTTTCTCTTAGCAGGAATCCATTGAAGAACTTGTTTTGATCAAGGATCAGCATAGGCCCGGGCCTATTGGAGGTGGTTAAGCAACCACTAAGGGTCCTGGATGTAGGACCCTTAAGGTAGCACCCTCATTCCATTTTCATTTTCAGTTTTATGTTTTTATATGGTGTTTATTGTGATTTGCATGAAATTGCATGCTAGTTGTTCAAGTGTTGTTTTAGTGACTGATATTGCTCTCTTGTTGGATTATATGCATGTTAGTAGCATTTGTATCAGTTTGAATGTGATTTTAAGTCATTTGCTTTGTAAAATCTTCATATTCAGAAACTAAAGGGGTGTTTGGATTAGCTGTGTAATCAAGATTGGTGACAAATTCTTGTGTTAAAACCTGTGTTAAAACTCTTCTTTGGTTTCTGCTATGTGATATAAGCACTTATGTTTCAGATTAGAGGGTTTGAAATCAGATTTGTATGCTTAGTTTTTAGTAATACTAGTCAAAATCAGAAAAGTCCCTTGCTTGATTGATTTGGGTTGAATTTGTTCACAAAGTTGTTTATCTGTTAGGAGATTGGTTATTTTAAGGTTGTGAATTGCTTATATGTGCTTTTGTGGATTTGTATGCAAGCTATAAGCCATTTAAATAGAGATTTGTGCTTGTAAATTTGTCATTTGTCCATCAGACCTACATAGGCCTTATTTAGAAGCTTTTGTGCCTTTTATTGTGCTTGATTCTTGCTTATACTTGTTGTTTTTTGCATTTGATTGACTCCCTACACTCCAACTGAGTGTAGGGGTGCCTATTGTCCAACAAAACAACACCACAAACTCAAGATCAAGCCCTCTTGATCATCTTTTCACAAGTGAAGAACTCACTTTTTGTTCATCAGTTGTAAGTGCCTAACTGGGCACGATTTGATTTAAGAAAGCTTGATTCTTGTTTGTATTTGATTAAAAAGTGTGTTTTTAAGTTAATTGAAGTTACTGGATTGTGTTTTTAGAGTTTAAAAAATAATAAAAATACCAAAAAGGACGTGGCCAGGACTCGAACCTGCGCCACTCCTCCCACAACCAAACGTGTTAACCAACTGCCCTAGGGACTTTGACTGGTATACTCTTGCAACGTTTAATATATAAGTAGTGTTTGTTTTTAGGCTTTTTTAGCTAGCAGCTTATTTATAAGCTGTTTTAAGCTTATTCTTTTTGGATTTTTGCCATTTAGTATTTTTCTTGTGTTTCTGTTTAGTTTTAGGACTTTTTGGAATTAAAAGTATATTTTTCCCGTATTTTATTTATTTATTAGGATTATTTTTAGTTTAATTTTTAGAAAGTGAATTAAAAATAGCAAAAAGCATTTTAAAAATCCAAAAAAATAGTTTTTAGGTTTTATTTGAGTAATTTGAGGTTTACATCACAAAAAGTTTTCAAAAAGTCTTATTTTGGATTTTATAGGATTTTAGGTTTTTTTAACAACTTTAAAATTTAATATAAAATTATTAAATAGGATTTAGAAACTTTTAGTTACATTTTTGTCTTAGTTATAATATTCTAGATTTTTGGTAATTTTTTAGTGAACTTTGAATTTTTTTGATTATTTTATTATTATTTTATTATTAAAAACTCAAAGTTTGTTTTTTCTACTTTTTTCATTTTTCCTAGATTTTAGACACAATTAGGAATTTTGTAACTTTCCAAATATTTTTAGGGCTTTTCATTTATTTTCTAGAATTAATTTTAGTTTTAATAGATTTTAATAGTTTTTAAGTGTTTAAAAATAGTTTAATTTGGTTTTAAAATTTTCAAAAATACTTTTTAGCTTAATTAGGTTATTTTTGAGGTTTACAAACTATAAAATCTTGTTTAGGGCTTTTTAATAATTAATTGTGATTTTTAGGGCTTTAATTAGCATTAAAAAGTCATTATCTAATTAATTAAAAGGTTTTAGCAAGTTTTGATTTTTTGTAAACTCTTAGAATTTTATTGGGGATTTTTAGTAATTTTTAGGAATTTTTAGGTTGAAATTTTAATTTTTGTAGTTTTACGGTTTTACGTTATCGCTTTTTCGTCTTAGTTTAATCCGTCTTCGTAACCGTCATTTCTTTCTTTCTCATTTCTATTTTCTTTTCTTCTTAATAAAATCATCAATCAAAATCAACTCATCACACAACACACGTGCCTCCTCGAAACGAACTCACTTCATTTGGGTCATTTACACACGGTTTTCCTAAATCGTCGTGCACGCTTGCCCTATATTATTGCCTTGTTTTCCTAAACGAGTGTGATTTTACAACTATCAATTTGGCGCCGCTGCCGGGGAGGCGTGTTGTGTTTTGATTGAACATTGTTCTTTTTTATATTAGCCATAATTAGTATTTGTATTAGTAGCACTCTACTAATACGTATTATCGTTTTTCGGTTTTTGTGTGAATACTATTACTATATTGTATAAGTAGAACAATAAATTCACAAGTACTCCAAATACGTGAGAAATCACAACCTTGACTTGGGAGGTCATTACCCAATCTTTGTATTCGAATCTCAAACCAAAGAAAAAAGGCAAAAATAGATAAATACTTTCGTGAAGCTTAATCTTGAAAATACAAACTATAAGGTGGGTATAAGGCGGTTGTATTTCACGACCTAAAGGAAAAAGGCTCTTATGTGCTTCGCGCCGCCTCGTTTCCCCCGCTTGCTTGTGAGTATTTGATTTTGAGAGCTAATCGAGGGTTTTTCCACCCTAAGTATTATTACATATCATATATATTTTCTTGGTTTCTATTGATTAAACCCTCTTGAACAATTTGGTGTTCCACCATCGTTCTAAAGTCATCGAAGGCGTTCACTCCACGTGATCGTTTTCATTCCTTGAGGCTTCTTTAATCAAGAGATTTGATTAAAGAGGAGATTTGTAGATTTGTGTCTACTTAATACATTTCACCAATTTCCAGAAAAGTTAATACCATCAAAAACCACAAAAAAATTGAAAAATACAAAATACCAAAAAGAATCTTCTTTGCTCGTCTCCTCGTTGTACGTGACGTTTATGCTAACTCGTAATCAAGCAAAACGTGCACGTAGACGAAAGAACAAAACTCCCACTCCAACTCATTCTAGTGAGGAGACTCCAAGTGAGGAACCTATTGTAGAACAAGAAGCTATCATGGCTAATCGTACTATGATGGAGTTGCTTCAAGCACCCACCGAGGGTTTTGGAGAGGCCATTGTAATTCCCGCCATCCTTGAGGAGAACTTCGAGATCAAGACGGGTTTAATGTCTATGCTTCAAGCAAACAAGTTTCGCGGTCACGAAAAAGACAACCCACATTATCACATTACGCAATTTAATCGTCTCACCGCGACAAGCAAGTTTAAGGATGTACCACACGATGCCATTAAGATGATGTTGTTTCCCTACTCGTTAGATGGACCCGCCAAGATATGGCTTGAGAAAGAACCGCCAAATTCAATTTTGACATGGGCCGATCTCGTGTCTAAATTTGTGAATCAATTTTTTCCACCATCTAAAACAACACATTTGAAAAACGAGATTTCACGATTTACACAAAGATCTAATGAAAGTTTTTCAATGGCTTGGGAAAGGTTTAAAGAAATGTTGCATGAATGTCCACACCATGATTTTTCCGAATTGCATCAAATTGACACTTTTTATAATGGGCTTAATGATCATGAACGAGATTACTTAAATGCCACCGCGGGTGGTAAATTTTTGTGCAAAACGACCAATGAGGCTTTGAAAATCATAGAAAATAGGTCTAAGGTTTATAGCCCTCGTAACACACCAAGTGTTGCCAATTTGGGCTCGTCATCGTCTCGTTCCATTAATGCCTTGCAAGATGAAGCAAATGAGGAGAATCGGTTTTTTGATAGGTTTTCGACTCTTATGACTCATTGGAAAAATCAAGAAGCTTCAAATTCCGCTTCGGTTAAAGCGGTTGCTAAGAGTTGTATTTCGTGTGGTGGAGCTCATGATTTTTCCGACTGCATTACCGCGGATGGTAACACTTCGAATGCTTATGTAGCCACGGGAACTTATAACCAAATCGGTCAAGGTTCCCGCCAAAATCAAGCTCCACAAAATCAAAATGCTAATAACTATCGAAACAATCAAAGTGGTAGTTACCAAGGAAATCAACGGAATTATAACAAGGGTAATTATCAAAGTGGTAATGGTCAAATTTCAAACCAAAACCAAAACCGTGATTTTCAAACTTCGAGTCAAGGTTTTCAAAATGATCACACCAAAAATCTTCAAGGAGAGTTTTTGAATTATGCTAAGGCTAATGATGCTAAGTTTGACAACATGCAACGTGAAATGGTTAGCTTAAGATCCGAGTTGAAAAACGAGCTTAAAAACGAACTTGCTAATGAACTTAAAACTCATGCTAATAAAATGGAAGGAAATGTCACACGTCTCCAACAAAATCAACAAAAAATGGAGCAAGGTCAACATGAGATTAAGCAAGAATTGTTAAATGCGGATGCTAGGCAATCAAAATTTGAGGACCGAATGGCTAAAATGTTTGAAGCTATCATGTGTAAGCCCTCTTCTTCGGGTGGTCTTCCTAGTGATACCATCGTAAACCCGAAAGGAGAGTTGAAGGTTATTACTACTCGTAGTGGTAAAACTTTCAAATAACCCATTTCTCGTCCAAGTACTTCTATGGAGAAGGAAAAAGAGAAAGAACCCGAGGTGTTGGTTGAAAAGGAGCAAATTCAAAGCCCATGAAGTACCACTCAAACCACACCTACGATTGAACCTACACCAATCATGGAACCCGAGATTCCAAGGCCTATGCCTATGCCTATGCCCCAACCCACACCACCTTTACCCTACCCTTCAAGACGAGACAAGGAAAAGGCACAAGAACGAAATAATTATCAATTTGAACTCTTTATGAAAATGTTTCGTGACTTGCATTTTAATATAAGTTTTGCCGACGCCTTAGTCATGATGCCTCGATTTTCCGCGAACTTCAAAAGTATGTTGAATAACAAAGAGAAATTGCAAAAATCGTCTAGTTGTTCTTCGGTTTTTCTAAGCCGCATACCTCAAAAAGTCGGTGATCCTGGAAAGTTTTTAATCCCATGTGCTATACAAGACATGGAAGAATGCTACGCCTTGGCCGATCTTGGTGCTAGTATTAATTTGATGCCTCTTGAGATTTTTAAATCGCTCAATCTTCCAAATCTCACTCCTTCAAGAATGTCAATCGAGATGGCCGATCATTCTATGATTCTAGCTTGTGGAGTTGCCGAGGACGTCTTTGTAAAAGTTGGAAAGTTCTACTATCCCGTAGACTTTATTGTTGTTGACATTCCTATCGATCCTAAAGTTCCGTTAATTTTAGGTCGATCTTTTTTGGATACCTCGAGAGTACTTATCGATGTGCATGCAAGGAAAATCACTCTTCGTTTCAATGAGGAAGAACTCGTCATTAATGCAACCCAAAACTCCACTCTTTCTCATGTGTATTCGATCACATCTTTGTACAAAGTCAATCCCATCAAAAACATTTGCAAAAAGATTTCCAATAGAGTTTTAGGAGTTGTTGAGAAAAATGAAGTTCCGTCCCCTCCGCCGGTAGAGGTTAAGAGTGTTAAGCCTACGACTCCAATCACGAATGATTCTTCGGATGATGAATATGTTGATCCCGATGGGGGAGTTTTCTTTGTTGACAAACGTTTTGAAAACTTACCACCACCCTTACCTAAACGGTTTTCAAATGTGAGAATTTTTAGTGTGACTAACATTGCTTTAGAAACACCAAATATTTTTGACATAATTAAATCAGGTTTTCATAAGGAGAGTTTAAAAGATGAAAAAGGGAAAGATTTTGAATTGAATTTAAAAGATTTTTCTACAATTCTAACTCTGTCATCACCACGTGTTTTGAGTGCTACAAGCTCGTCTTCTCCTTTAGACGATGCTTTGTGTGGACCTAGTGTGGGGGAATCCCCTTATGTTCCCTAACCTTTCTCCACCGAGGACGAGATATTTGATCCTGGAATTGCTTATATAGGGAAATTTCGGTCTTCCACCGATGCAATAAATGGAAAATCTTTTCATTTGATTTGTGCGAGTCTACCTCGAGTAGCTCATGTTTTTAGAGACTTACCCATTGTCCCACCCTTCTATTTCTTCTCTCCTATTTTCTTGAAACTCTTTGAGTTTTTGTTGACTATTGATGAAGTGGCGTTGATTTGTTTTTCCAATGAAAACGAGAACGCCATCTTCGATCCCGGAATTTTGCATCATCAAAGGACTTAGTCCTTAATACCGGTTGTTTTTGGGCCTTGTTTATCATGTAAGCCCCACCAAAAATTGACCATACCATGATTATCCCTAAATGATCACATTTATGGGGATTCGAGTCGAGCTTTTGACTCGGTTATCAAAAACAAGGTGCCTCGTGGGGGAGACCCATGCTTATCCATGTACATATTATTGCTTTCTAATTAGTTTAATGTGAGGGGATTTGTGCCCTTCCAACCTTTGTTCCGTGGTTGTTTGTGCATTGTGGTTTTTAGATCATGATCTTCACGATTGGAGCCTCTCGTGTTCGTTTTACTTGAGCTTCGACCGTTTGCTTTGGAGACATTTCTCAATATCCATGATATATCCTTATATGTTCTAAACTTAGGTTTTTAGCACACTTCATAAACGGCTATTAATTTATTGGTTACACCCTTTCCATGCTAGAATAGGCATTCGACTACGTCTCTAGTATGGGGGTGTTTGCACCCCTAGACTCGAAACATTGAGGACAATGTTTAACTTTAGTATGGGGGTGAATAGATACTTGCCTTGCCAAACTTTCACGCTTTCCAAAGTTTATGTTTTGTTTATCGTTTTTGTTGCAAAATAAGGCTAAAAATGGCCAAATTTTAAATTTTTCTCATGTTTTATAAGTGTTTGAAGACACGAATGTAGATTTTCTGATGGCGAGAATAAGAGTAATTTTTGACTCGACCGTGCGTGTTGAGCACTTAGCTTTGATTCCTTAACTACACATTAGGCTAAGTCTCTTAAATGAGGACGAGAAATGATAGAGTTAATTATAAGTTACTATGCTAAACGTAGAGTACTCGTATTCTTTCAAAAACTCATGTGTTCTCGTTATTTGCTTATTCTCCCTTCGCTTGTAAATATTTTTTGCTTAATACATATTGGCTTAGCGGTTTAATTAGGATTGTTGGGTTTCTAGTCTTTTCTAGTATCTTCCGTGTAATTAAATTGGCAAGACATTAAGATATCGCCAGCGTCACGGTTTTGAAGTATTGGCACCCGAATAATCGAAAGCTTCACCCAATAATAAGATTTCAAGTGCTCACCTAAATCTAGCAAACAATTTGAAGCCCCACAAGGCCTATAATCTATGCAAAAATTGAAAGTGAATCAAGCCTTAATCTTCGAAGCTTTAAAGATCCAAAATTCGCTTTAGCGTGAGGATATACGTCTTTGGCTAATAAAACCACCGATGAGGCGGATAATAAAAGGCAAGGCAAGACCGAAGTCATAATAAAAGCTTCATGGCGAAGTTGAATAAAAGATGGAGGTAAACCAAAGATAATAAGGCCCTTCCGTTAGGGGGCGTATAAAAGTCTTGGTAATAAGTCTCATGTTCAAAACCGTTATAAAACCGTGTTTATCGATTCTTCTTGTCAACTTAATTTCTTAACATCGTTGTCTATTAGGAGGGGTTATTGATTTGATGGTCTTAGTTACACCGTTAGGACTCTATTTTTAGACCTAAATCTCTATTATCGCATAAGTCAACAATGTATCCTCGTGAAACATTCAAGACAAAATAAAATATAAGAGATACAACTTAGGAATAATGGGAGGATAAGTACATGATTAGGGCATATGAGTAGTGTTAGCATTACTAACTTATAATGACAATGATCTCGTTGCACGCTTGGCATGGAATTGGGGTGAAAATCGAGGACGATGAAATTATTTCTAAACGAAGCATTCACATGTTCTTATTCTATGAACCTAAACGTCCCATTTTGCGATGAAAATCATACATTATGTCTAAAACACAAGTAGTAGTAATAGTAGTAGTATAGCTAGTTTATCATTCCAATAAAGTGAATAAAATTAAATTTTGGAGGTGCTATGATACTTTATTCTAGCATTGCGTGAGGGCACGGCAATGGTTTAGTGTGTGGGAGTGATGAGACTACTTTTATACATAGTCTCATCGTCCAAATCGGGCTTAAAATGCATAAAATATCATTAAATATACCAAATATATGCTCGTGTTTGTTGCTTGTGTATTTTTAGGTACGGATATTGAGGAAATGGCAAAAGATCACAAGAATCAATCAAAAACTAACACGGGAAATGAAGCCGCACAATGAACCGGGCCCAAGTTTTGAATTTCTAAAAATACCCTTGAAGAATTGAAGATTGTCAAGTTTGGTCCTTCAACTTTTGAAGATTAACACTTTATACCCTCAAATATTCAAAATTATAAATAGGGTCCCTAAAGTTTGAAGACATTACAAGTTCAGTCCTTGAAGAATCCAAGAATTGCATTTGAAGCCCTTGGAAAAAGTTTGGAAGTATTTGTGCCATTTTTGACAAGAGAACAAAAGTTGTTAAAGGGAAAATGGGCGTTGATGGCCATTTAATATAAAGTGAAGAAAAAGGAAAACTTCAGGGGGCCATATTGCCAGACAGCCAAACTTACCCATCCATTCACACATTGACACCTCAGCATAACCCACCCAAATACCCATTTACTCATACCCTACCCGACCAAACCCACCCACCAGGTTTAAATTAATAAACCTTGGTCAAACGAACCAGTCAAACCATCATAACTTTCCCAATCAAACAAATTTTTAAATAAATCTTTTCCCAATTTGGATTAAACACTTCCCCTAATCCCCCGTAAACCCTAATTACCCCCAGTATCAATTGGCCTAAAATCAAAGGGGTTTTGATTCAGTTTGTGCAGATTCTTGATTACCCACCTTGTCACCTAATCCCACCTCTCAAACCACCACAAGACACACCCATGTGTCTTGTGGGACCCTCCCCTGCCCCGTCCCTTTCCCTCAAAACCCTAAACCCGACCAAACCAACGACCCACAATGATTCCTTTGAACCAAAGCTTTGTTAAACGGCCAAGATCACATCACAATAGCTGGCATCCCACATGATTCTCCAAAGATCACATTAAGGCACGATTTGACCATTTTCAGTCAAAAGTCTCAAGGGCAGATTAGGAAATTTGTAGGTAGGGTTTTATTGCTTCTAGTTAGTTCTATAGTGTAGTATATAATGAGACGTATGTGTCTCATTATCCTTGTTCCAGATTTTTGTGGAGTCCATTGATCGTTAGACTCAATGGTTATGAACCATTATATCTAGGTTGATCATCGTTCATATGATAACATAGCGGAATAGAACAATGATCATAACAAGGTGTTTAGGCACAAGACACATAAAATACTCAACGATTGTTCATTATATTAATAATAAACAACCACTAGACGTGTATACATTGAATCCCACGTCTAGTGCGACACACACTTTAGGTTTACATTGTGAATGAATAATATTAATAAAACCTAAGACTCTTGTTCCTTTTATAGTGGAAGGAACAGAATCTACAAGAGATAATATCAAATAAACATCTAAATCTTCTATTTAGATAAACTATATATTGTGTATATCATAAATAATATACTCAATATATTCCCTAAATAGAATTCTCCATCAAATCTTCAATATCCATCAGCGTTTGACTTTTTGACTGCGTTTGACTTTTGTTGACTTTCTGTCAACGCCTGAATTGCTCTTGTCAACGCCCAGATTCCTCTTGTCAATGCTTGAACATATTACTTGATATTTTCTTCGATTTTGAGTTTCTGCCACATCAACTTTTTGACCCAACAATCTTCCCCTAGTTGATGTCGGCAAAACTCTATGTGTATCTCTTGTAAGTTGTACATGATCTTCAAGTTGCTTCCCCTCAAGTGTAGCACGTATTTTCTTCCCCTTTTTGTCACATCAACAAGGAAGTAAACAATGTTGCAAGCTTTTAAGATTCTCCAAATGTAGGCTCTGTGTAATGATCCTGAAGAAAAATAACTATAATATTTTTGATGTAGAAGTAGAATAACCCAACCTTGTGTTCCATGTCTTGTACTATCCACGTGATAAAGAACTTATACTCCACTAAGTATAACAAGACCTCGATCTCTTGTCAATATTCTCATCCTATGTGAGACACTGAGCACGATAATGTAACTCCTTCAAGTGTTATGACAAGTCTTCATCACTAACCATGTAAAGCACGAACAAGTTACCTTTAAAGTCAGTGAATGGTACGCCACGACTTTAAGATATGATAGAACACAAAATTGCGAAAATCTTCTTCAATCATCAAACTTATCATAAGAATTCTTCCCCTTAAGTTAACACTTCTTCATGACAAGTCAACACTTCATATGTAAAAGATGTCAACGAATAACTCTTTCACAAGGCTATTCCGATTACATAATTCAATAAAATTCTTCATGAATGGTTTCTAACTTACTTAAAAATCATTAATCCCTTTCAAAATATCCGAGCCATAAATATCACCATGATATTCTGAATAAAAACGGAGATTCCATGTACCTTCGTGTGTAAATACCTCCTTTTTGTGTGCTTAAAACGTACCAGTTTTCTCAAACAGCAGCTATTCCGTTTGTTATCCGAGAACCCTTACTGTCCAATATCCACATTCATTACCCGATATCGGACAAGGCGTATCAGCGTTTGAAGAACATATCTCGGACAACACTGTCAACGCTGTCAGCGTTGACTTATTCTGTCAGCGTCACGTTTCTTCTTGTCAGCGTTAAACCAAACCTTATCAGCGTCCACTTCAAAATTCTTTGGTCAACATGATTTTTGATATCGGCTTGACTCACGTGATGGATATGAATATGCAACATTATGTTATACATGAGCTGCATATGAATAATACGTTTGTGTCCAAGCGTGAATGGAACTTCTTCAAACAAGGAACAACTATTCGTGTGAACATAAACTCTTTCCACCAATCAGAGTTGAGTGACCGTGTGAACACACATACTTCCTCCAATAAGAACGTTTACATCATGTGAACACAAAAACTCTTCATGCGAATACATAGTTTTTCCTCCAATCAGAATCCAAGAACCGTGTGAACACAAGTATAATCACTTTTGCTTCTCTTGGCCGTGTGAACACAAGCTTATTCCTTGTGTCGTGTGAATACAGCAAGAATGATATAATCGTGTACACCAATCAGTTTAGAGAAACCGTGTGAACACAAAACGTTTGCTCCAATCAGAATCGAATGATTTTAGTCCTCATGTGAGTAATCGTAGACTAGCATGTATAGGATTCGAATTAAAATCATTAACCTTCACGTCTGCAACATTAAAACACAGCGATCTAGGGTTTGGAACTTTGAGCATTGAAACCCTAATTAGGGTTTGTAAATAACCTTAGATCGTGTATCTTCACACGTTTTAACAGCCACGTACCCCCAATCTTTTTGCTTTTCATGTTGATCTAGGGTTTATAGAAACCCTAGTTCATGATTTTATGTGAAAGAAAAAATTGAATACCTCATTAAACAGTGAACTTCGATGCTGAATATCTTGACAATGAAAGATCCAATCGAAGATCGCTTCGGTGAGATTCAAGACACAAGTGTCAAGAATCTACAGTTCAAAAATCACGAAGATCCAACGGTTAACGAAGGAGAAAACGTGTTTTGAACATGGCTGTCCACAGAAAAACTGCATTCACCCTACTGCTGACTTTGACGCTTAATAACTTTTGACTGGGGATAAAACCTGACAATCCCTCCGGTGGATGTTTAGATCTATGTATGTAGAACACACATATAAAATTTCGTGACGATCCAACGGTTCAATCAAAAGTTATGACCTTCTGAATACTGCTGCGCACACAAAAACGTCCAGAAAAACCCTAGACGGATTTTTCTTTTCTTCACCATACACGAACACCTCGTCGGACCTAGATATCAAGAGCCTTAGGCTCTGATACCAATTGTGGAGTCCATTGATCGTTAGACTCAATGGTTATGAACCATTATATCTAGGTTGATCATCGTTCATATGATAACATAGCGGAATAGAACAATGATCATAACAAGGTGTTTAGGCACAAGACACATAAAATACTCAACGATTGTTCATTATATTAATAATAAACAACCACTAGACGTGTATACATTGAATCCCACGTCTAGTGCGACACACACTTTAGGTTTACATTGTGAATGAATAATATGAATAAAACCTAAGACTCTTGTTCCTTTTATAGTGGAAGGAACAGAATCTACAAGAGATAATATCAAATAAACATCTAAATCTTCTATTTAGATAAACTATATATTGTGTATATCATAAATAATATACTCAATATATTCCCTAAATAGAATTCTCCATCAAATCTTCAATATCCATCAGCGTTTGACTTTTTGACTGCGTTTGACTTTTGTTGACTTTCTGTCAACGCCTGAATTGCTCTTGTCAACGCCCAGATTCCTCTTGTCAACGCTTGAACATATTACTTGATATTTTCTTCGATTTTGAGTTTCTGCCACATCAACTTTTTGACCCAACAATTTTGGCTCTCATTTGTAATTCCTTTTAATGATATAAAAGTTTGGTGTTTGTTGAAGCAATTGAAATTCCTTTTTATAATTATTAAAGTTGTGTGTGTGTTGAAAGCAAATCTGAGTTCCATTTTTAATATTGTGCAAACACTTTGTGTGTTTGAGTTTTCAAAAGGTTATTGAAAAAGTTTTTCAATTTTCAGAAATTTAAGAACATCAAGAAGTGAAAGTGGATTGTTGTTTTTATTTTCTAGAGGTTGATCCCTTGATAAAAAGTGTCAAAAGATCCAAGGTTTGTTGGTTTATTGGCTTGTGAAAAGGTTTTTAAAAGGTTTTAGAAAAAAATCAGAAAGTGTGTATTTTTGTTCTTATTTTCTCTTAGTAGGAATCCATTGAAGAACTTGTTTTGATCAAGGATCAGCATAGGCCCGGGCCTCTTGGAGGTGGTTAAGCAACCACTAAGGGTCCTGTATGTAGGACCCTTAAGTTAGCACCCTCATTCCATTTTCATTTTCAGTTTTATGTTTTTATATGGTGTTTATTGTGATTTGCATGAAATTGCATGCTAGTTGTTCAAGTGTTGTTTTAGTGATTGATATTGCTCTCTTGTTGGATTATATGCATGTTAGTAGCATTTGTATCAGTTTGAATGTGATTTTAAGTCATTTCCTTTGTAAAATCTTCATATTCAGACACTAAAGGGGTGTTTGGATTAGCTGTTTAATCAAGATTGGTGACAAATTCTTGTGTTAAAACCTGTGTTAAAACTCTTCTTTGGTTACTGCTATGTGATATAAGCACTTAGGTTTCAGATTAGAGGGTTTGAAATCAGATTTGTATGCTTAGTTTTTAGTAATACTAGTCAAAATCAGAAAAGTCCCTTGCTTGATTGATTTGGGTTGAATTTGTTCACAAAGTTGTTTATCTGTTAGGAGATTGGTTATTTTAAGGTTGTGAATTGCTTATATGTGCTTTTGTGGATTTGTATGCAAGCTATAAGTCATTGAAATAGAGATTTGTGCTTGTAAATTTTTCATTTGTCCATCAGACCTACATAGGCCTTATTCAGAAGCATTTGTGCCTTTTATTGTGCTTGATTCTTGCTTATACTTGTTGTTTTTTGCATTTGATTGACTCCCTACACTCCAACTGAGTGTAGGGGTGCCTATTGTCCAACAAAACAACACCACAAACTTAAGATCAAGCCCTCTTGATCATCTTTTCACAAGTGAAGAACTCACTTTTTGTTCATCAGTTGTAAGTGCCTAACTGGGCACGATTTGATTTAAGAAAGCTTGATTCTTGTTTGTATTTGATTAAAAAGTGTGTTTTTAAGTTAATTGAAGTTACTGGATTGTGTTTTTAGAGTTTAAAAAATAATAAAAATACCAAAAAGGACGTGGCCAGGACTCGAACCTGCGCCACTCCTCCCACAACCAAACGTGTTAACCAACTGCCCTAGGGACTTTGACTGGTATACTCTTGCAACGTTTAATATATAAGTAGTGTTTGTTTTTAGGCTTTTTTAGCTAGCAGCTTATTTATAAGCTGTTTTAAGCTTATTCTTTTTGGATTTTTGCCATTTAGTATTTTTCTTGTGTTTCTGTTTAGTTTTAGGACTTTTTGGAATTAAAAGTATATTTTTCCCGTATTTTATTTATTTATTAGGATTATTTTTAGTTTAATTTTTAGAAAGTGAATTAAAAATAGCAAAAAGCATTTTAAAAATCCAAAAAAATAGTTTTAGGTTTTATTTGAGTAATTTGAGGTTTACATCACAAAAAGTTTTCAAAAAGTCTTATTTTTGATTTTATAGGATTTTAGGTTTTTTTAACAAATTTAAAATTTAATATAAAATTATTAAATAGGATTTAGAAACTTTTAATTACATTTTTGTCTTAGTTATAATATTCTAGATTTTTGGTAATGTTTTAGAATTTTTAGTAAACTTTGAATTTTTTGATTATTTTATTATTATTTTATTATTAAAAATTCAAAGTTTGTTTTTTCTACTTTTTTCATTTTTCCTAGATTTTAGACACATAATTAGGAATTTTGTAACTTTCCAAATATTTTTAGGGCTTTTCATTTATTTTCTAGAATTAATTTAAGTTTTAATAGATTTTAATAGTTTTTAAGTGTTTAAAAATAGTTTAATTTGGTATTAAAATTTTTAAAAATACTTTTTAGATTAATTAGGTTATTTTTGAGGTTTACAAACTATAAAATCTTGTTTAGGGCTTTTTAATAATTAATAGTGATTTTTAGGGCTTTAATTAGCATTAAAAAGTCATTATCTAATTAATTAAAAGGTTTTAGCAAGTTTTGATTTTTTGTAAACTCTTAGAATTTTATTGGGGATTTTTAGTTATTTTTAGGAATTTTTAGGTTAAAATATTAATTTTTGTAGTTTTACGGTTTTACATTATCGCTTTTTCGTCTTAGTTTAATCCGTCTTCGTAACTGTCATTTCTTTCTTTCTCATTTCTATTTTCTTTTCTTCTTAATAAAATCATCAATCAAAATCAACTCATCACACAAAACACGTGCCTCCTCGAGAACGAACTCACTTCATTTGGGTCATTTACACACGGTTTTCCTAATCGTCGTGCACTCTTGCCCTATATTATTGCCTTGTTTTCCTAAACGAGTGTGATTTTACAACTATCAATCTCAAACCAAAGAAAAAAGGCAAAAATAGATAAATACTTTCGTGAAGCTCGATTTTGAAAAATACAAACTATAAGGTGGGTATAAGGCGGTTGTATTTCACGACCTAAAGGGAAAAGGCTCTTAAGTGCTTCGCGCCACCTCGTTTCCTCCGCTTGCTTGTGAGTATTTGATTTTGAGAGCTAATCGAGGGTTTTGCCGCCCAAAGTATTATTGCATATCATATATATTTTCTTGGTTTCATTGATTAAACCCTCTTGAACGATTTGGTGTTCCACCATCGTTCTAAAGTCATCGAAGGCGTTCACTTCACGTGATCGTTTTTATTCCTTGAGGCTTCTTTAATCGAGAGATTTGATTAAGGAGGAGATTTGTAGATTTGTGTCTACTTAATACATTCACCAAGATCCAAAAAGGTTAATACAATCAAAAACCATAAAAAAAACTGAAAAATACAAAACACCAAAAAGAATCTTCTTTGCTCATCCCCTCGTTGTACGTGACGTTTATGATTACTCGCAATCAAGCAAAACGTGCACGTAAATGTAGAAACCGAAAGGAGGCAACACCTACTCCTAATTGTTCTAGTGAAGAGACTCCAAGTGAGGAACCTATTGTAGAACAAGAAGCTATCATGGCTAATACTACTATGATGGAGTTGCTTCAAGCACCCACCGAGGGTTTTGGAGAGGCCATTGTGATTCCCTCCATCCTTGCGGAGAACTTCGAGATTAATACGGGTTTAATGTCTATGCTTCAAGCAAACAAGTTTCACGGACACGAAAAAGACAACCCACATTATCACATTAGGCAATTTAATCGCCTCACCGCGACAAGCAAGTTTAAGGATGTACCACACGATGCCATTAAGATGATGTTGTTTCCCTACTCGTTAGATGGATCCGCCAAGATATGGCTCGAGAAAGAACCGCCAAATTTGATTTTGACATGGGCCGATCTCGTGTCTAAATTTGTGAATCAATTTTTTCCACCATCTAAAACAACACATTTGAAAAACGAGATTTCACGATTTACACAAAGATCTAATGAAAGTTTTTCAATGGCTTGGGAAAGGTTTAAAGAAATGTTACATGAATGTCCACACCATGATTTTTCCGAATTGCATCAAATTGACACTTTTTATAATGGGCTTAATGATCATGAACGAGATTACTTAAACGCCGCCGCGGGTGGTAATTTTTTGTGCAAAACAACCAAAGAGGCTTTGAAAATCATTGAAAATAGGTCTAAGGTTTATAGCCCTCGTAACACACCGAGTTTTGCCAATTTGGGCTCGTCATCGTCTCGTAGCATTAACGCCCTGCAAGATGAAGCAAATGAAGAAAATCGGTTTTTTGATAGATTTGCTAACCTTATGTCCCATTGGAAAGCTCAAGAAGCTTCGAATTCCGCTTCGGTTAAAGCGGTTTCTAAGAGTTGTTTGTCGTGTGGTGGAGCTCATGATCTTTCCGAGTGCATTACCGCGGATGGTAACACTTCGAATGCTTATGTAGCAACGGGAACTTGTAACCAAAACGGTCAAGGTTCCCGCCAAAATCAAGCTCCACAAAATCAAAATGCTAATAACTATCGAAACAACAATCAAGGTGGTAATTATCAAGGAAATCAACGTAACTACAACAAGGGTAATTATCAAAGTGGAAATGGGCAAATTTCAAACCAAAACCAAAACCGTGATTTTCAAACTACGACTCAAGGTTTTCAAAATGATCACACCAAAAATCTTCAAGGAGAATTTTTGAATTATGCTAAAGCAAACGATGCTAAGTTTGACAATATGCAACGAGAAATGGTTAGCTTAAGATCCGAGTTGAAAAACAAGCTTAAAAACGAACTTGCTAATGAACTTAAAACTCATGCTAATAAAATGGAAGGAAATGTTCAAAGACTCCAACAAAATCAACAAAAAATGGAGCAAGGCCAACATGAGATTAAGCAAGAGTTGTTAAAAGCGGATGCTAGGCAATCTAAGTTTGAAGATCGAATGGGAAAATGTTTGAAGCTATCATGTGTAAACCTTCTTCTTCGGGTGGTCTTCCTAGTGATACCATCGTGAACCCGAAAGGAGAATTGAAGGTTATTACTACTCGTGGTGGTAAAACTTTCAAAGAACCCAATTCTCGTCCAAGTACTTCTATGGAGAAGGAAAAATAGAAAGAACCCGAGGCGATGGTAGAAAAGGAGCAAATTCAAAGCCCACGAAGTACCGCTCAAACTACACCTACGGTTGAACCAATACCAATCATGGAACCCGAGATTCCAAGGCCGATGCCTATGCCCCAACCCACACCACCCTTACCTTACCCTTCAAGACGAGACAAGGAAAAGGCACAAGAACGAAATAATTATCAATTTGAACTTTTTATGAAAATATTTCGTGACTTGCATTTTAACATAAGTTTTGCCGACGCCTTGGTCATGATGCCTCGATTTGCCGCGAACTTCAAAAGTATGTTGAATAACAAAGAGAAATGGAAAAAATCGTCTAGTTGTTCTTCGGTTTTTCTTAGCCGCATACCTCAAAAAGTCAGTGACCCCGACAAGTTTTTAATCCCATGTGCAATACAAGACATGGAAGAATGCTACGCCTTGGCCGATCTTGGTGCTAATATTAATTTGATGCCTCTTGAGATTTTTAAGTCTCTCAATCTTCCCAATCTCACTCCTTCAAGAATGTCAATCGAGATGGCCGATCATTCTACGATTCTAGCTTGTGGAGTAGCCGAGGACGTCTTCGTGAAAGTTGGAAAGTTCTACTATCCCGTAGACTTTATTGTTGTTGACATTCCCATCGATCCTAAAGTTCCTCTAATTTTAGGTCGATCATTTTTGGATACCTCGAGAGCACTTATCGATGTGCATGCTAGGAAAATCACTCTTCGTTTCAATGAGGAAGAACTCGTCATTAATGCAACTCAAAACTCCACACTTTCTCATGTTTATTCTATCACGTCTTTGTACAATGTCAATCCCATCAAAAACATTTGTAAAAGGATTTCAAAAAGAGTTTTAAGGGTTGTTGAGAAAAATGAAGTTCCGTCCCCTCCGCCGGTGGAGGTTAAGAGTGTTAAGCCTACGACTCCAATCACGAATGATTCTTCGGATGATGAATATGTTGATCCCGATGGGGGAGTTTTCTTTGTTGACAAACGTTTTGAAAACTTACCACCACCTTTACCAAAACGGTTTTCAAATGTGAGAATTTTTAGTGTGACTAACATTGCTATAGAAACACCAAATATTTTTGACATAATTAAATCGGGTTTTCATAAGGAGAGTTTAAAAGATGAAAAAGGGAAAGATTTTGAATTGAATTTAAAAGATTTTTCTACAACTCTAACTCCGTCATCACCACGTGTATTGAGTACTACAAGCTCGTCTTCTCCTTTTGACGATGCTTTGTGTGGACTTAGTGTGGGGGAAGCCCCTTATGTGTCCTCCCCTTTCTCCACCGAGGACGAGATATTTGATCCCGGAATTGCTTATAAAGGGAAATCTCGGTCTTCCACTAATGCAATAAATGGAAAATCTTTTCATTTGATTGGTGCGAGTCTACCTCGAGTAGCTCAATGTTTTTATGATTTACCCATTGTCCCACCCTTCTATTTCATCTCATCTATTTTCTTGAAACCCTTTGGGTTTTTGTTGGCACATGATGAAGTGGCGTTGATTTGTTTTTCCAATGAAAACGAGAACGCCATCTTCGATCCCGGTATTTTGCACCATCAAAGGACTTAGTCCTTAATACCGGTTGTTTTTGGGCCTTGTTTATCATGTAAGCCCCACTAAAAATTGACCACACCATGATTATCCATAAATGATCACATTTATGGGGATTCGAGTCGAGCTTTTGACTCGGTTATCAAAAAAAAGGTGCCTCGTGGGGGAGACCCATGCTTATCCATGTACATATTATTGCTTTATAATTAGTTTAATGTGAGGGGATTTGTGCCCTTCCAACCTTTTTTCCGTGGTTGTTTGTGAATTGTGGTTTTTAGATCATGATCTTCACGATTGGAGCCTCTCGTGTTCGTTTTATGGGAGCACTCAATCGTTTGCTTTAAAGACTTTCTCAATATCCAAATGATATATCCTTTGATGTTCTAACCTTAGGTTTATAGCACACTTCATAAACGGCTATTAATTTATTGGTTACGCCTTTTCCATGCTAGATTAGGCATTCGACTACGTCTCTAGTATGGGGGTGTTTGCACCCCTAGACTCGAAACATTGAGGACAATGTTTAACTTTAGTATGGGGGGTGAATAGATACTTGCCTTGCCAAACCTTCACGCTTTCCAAAGTTTATCTTTTTGTTTATCGTTTTTGTTGCAAAATAAGGCTAAAAATGGCCAAATTTTAAAATTTTTTCTCATGTTTTATAAGTGTTTGAAGACACGAATGTAGGTTTTCCGATGGCAATAATAAGAGTAATTTTTGACTCAACCGTGCGTGTTGAGCACTTAGCTTTGATTCCTTAACTACACATTAGGCTAAGTCTCTTTAATGAGGACGAGAAATGATAGGGTTAATTATAAGTTACTATGCTAAACGTAGAGTACTCGTATTCTTTCAAAAACTCATGTATTCTCGTTGTTTGCTTATTCTCCCTTCGCATGTAAATATTTTTTGCTTAATAAATTTTGACTTAGCTGTTTAGTTAGGATTGTTGGGTTTCTAGTATTTTCTAGTAGCTTCCGTGTAATTCAATTGGGAAGACATTAAGGTATCGCCAGCGTCACGGTTTTGAAGTATTGGCACCCGAATAATCGAAAGCTTCACCGAATAATAAGATTTCAAGTTCTCACCTAAATCTAGCAAACAATTTGAAGCCCCACAAGGCCGAAAAATCTATGCAAAATTGAAAGTGAATCAAGCCTTAATCTTCGAAGCTTTAAAGATCCAAAATTCGCCTTAGCGTGAGGATATACGTCTTTGGCTAATAAAACCACCGATGAGGCGGATAATAAAAGGCAAGGCAAGACAAAAGTCATAATAAAAGCTTCATGGCGAACTTGAATAAAAGATGGAGGTAAACCAAAGATAATAAGGCCTTTCCGTTAGGGGGCGTATAAAAGTCTTGGTAATAAGTCTCATGTTCAAAACCATTATAAAACCGTGTTTATCGATTCTTCTTGTCAACTTAATTTTTTGACATCGTTGTCTATTAGGAGGGGTTATTGATTTGATGGTCTTAGTTGCACCGTTAGGACTCTATTTTTAGACCTAAATCTCTATTATCGCATAAGTCAAACAACGTATCCTCGTGAAACATTCAAGACAAAATAAAATATAAGAGATACAACTTAGGAATAATGGGAGAATAAGTACGTGATTAGGGCATATGAGTAGTGTTAGCATTACTAACTTATAATGACAATGATCTCGTTGCACGCTTGGCATGGAATTGAGGTGAAAATAGCATTCACGTGTTCTTATTCTATGAACCTAAATGTCCCATTTTGCGATGAAAATCATACATTATGTCTTAAACGCAAGTAGTAGTAATAGTAGTAGTGTAGCTAGTTTATCATTCAATAAAGTGAATAAAATCAATTTTGGAAGTGCTATGATTCTAGCATTGCGTGAGGGCACGACAATGGTTCAGTATGGGGGAGTGATGAGACTGCTTTTATACATAGTCTCATCGTCCATATCGGGCTTCAAATGCATAAAATATCATTAAAACTGCCAAATATATGCTCGTGTTTGTTGCTTGTGTATTTTAGGTACGGATATTGAGGAAATGACAAAAAGATCACAAGAATCAATCAAAAACGAACACGGGAAACGAAGTCGCACAATGAACCGGGCCCAAGAATGGATTTTCCAAAAATGACCTTGAAGAATTGAAGATTGTCAACATTGGTCCCTCATTTTTGAATATTTGGCAAGATAAGCCCTTGAAGAAATCATCATTGTCAAAAGAAGACCTCCATGTTTGAAGATTATACAAGTTATGCCCTTGAAGAATCAAAAAATATGCATTAATGGTCCTTGTTTTAAGTTTGAAAACTTAATTGTGCCAAAAGTGACAAGTTGGCAAAGTTGTTATAAAGGGAATGAAGTTTGTTGCTATTTAATATAGAGTGAAGAAAGGAAGATACATTGGGGGCCATTTCTGCCAGACACCCAAACTCACCCCAGCCAACCAAACTGCCACATCACCCCACTCCACCAATCACACTTCACCACCTCACCTCCCACGCCATGTCACCCTTCCACCCGGGTTTATTTATTAAACCTGGTCAACCAGTCAAACCCCCAATACTTTCCCTCTAAACACGTTTTTAAATAAACTTTTCCCCAAAATGGATTAAACCCAAGCTTAAACACCCCATAAACCCTAAATTTGTCCAGTATCAATTGATTTAAAAACAAAGGGTTTTTGTTTATAATCTCTAGATATTTGATTAACCTCATCCTCACCCAAACCCACACACAAACCATGACCCCAACACACCCATGTGTTGGGTAGGGCCCTCCCCTGCAACGTCTCTTTCACACTAAACCCCAAACCAGACAAAATGAACGTCCAAGATGGTTTTCCTTGGTCCCCAAGACCAAATAAACGTCCCAAGATCAAAAGAAACAACGGGCATGTCACTTTCTTCATCAACAATCACATGAAGCACTAATTTGACCAAGATTTCAAATTCGTCCAAGGGCAAGACTGGAATTTCATGTATTAGGGTTTTTAGAACTAGAATCTTCTATCCAGTAGTATAAATAGGGGATGTGCATGTACATTCCCCTTTGTTCCAGAATTTTAGCAAAAATCTTGTAATTCCTTTTTAATCAAATATAAAGTTGGTGTTTGTTTAATGTAATTCCTTTTATGATTTATTAAAAGTTGGTATTTGTTTGAGCTAAATTTCTAAGTTCCATAAATATTTTGTGTAAACACTTTGTGTTTTGAATTTTCAGAAAAAGGTGACTTTTTGGGTAAAATTCTTGTTCCAATTTCGTTTTTCAGGATTGAAAGTTATTTGGTGTAAGTGTTTTGAAAAGAAAAACGTTTGAGAAAATTATTTGAATAGGATTTAAAAAAGAAAAATCAAAATATTTGGGTATTGTTTTTGCTTTGATTGTGTAGGAAACCATTGAAGCTTTTGATTGATAGCCCAAAGAGTCTGCTCAGGCCCCAGCCTGATTGGAGGTGACTTTTCAGTCACTGTTGGGCCTGGATGTAGGTCCAACAAGGTACCTCCTTGTGTCTTTGTTTCAGTTTTGAAATTTGGTGATTTATGTGATTTAAGTGAAATTTGAATGCAAGTTGTTTAAGTGTGTTTTATTTAGTTTGATTCTACTGTTTAGAGTTTTTTATGCATGTTTTATGCTTGTTTAATCAGTTTGAGTAGAGTTTGTTGAGATTTGTCTTGTTAAAATCACTTTCTGAAAATTTAAAGGAGTGTTTGGGTTTGCTGATTTAACTAGTTTAGGTGACTCTTATTTGGTTAAAAGCACCCTTAACAAACCTTATCTAAGTAGTTTAGGTAGTATATGCACTTAGGTTTTCATTTTGGTAGGTTTGAAACCAGTTTGCATGATAAAAAATGGTATTCATTAGCTAATTCAGCAAGTGCCTTATTCATGCCTGTTTTGTGATTTTTGTACCATTAAATCTTGGTTGCTGCTAGATATTAGGGTAAATCAGGATTGGGAATAGTTTTTAAGTGATTTGTTGGATTTGTGTGCAAGATCTTTGGGTTTAAAAGTCGTCCTTGTGCAAGTAAAAAGGTTAACTGTTCACAGACCCATACAAACCTTCACAGTAACATTTTTGTGCAATTTGTGACGTAATTTAAGAAAAGACTTGCTTGTTTTTGTGTTATTGACTCCCTACACTCAACTGAGTGTAGGGGTGCCCCCATTATCCATCAATTACCCACAAATAGCCAAGAACAGGCCCCTCTTGTTCTATCTTCATAAGTGAAGATATTCAGTTTTGTGTTCATCAAGTATTTTGCAATCTGAGCCCGTTTTTAATTCTGTTGGGATTAATCTTGTTTAATTTGGACTGGTTCTTGTGTTTTTGTGATTAAAGGGGTATAAGGCTTAAGTTTTAAAAAGAAAAAGAAAAAAAAAATAATAAAAAGTCCAAAAAGGGGGTGCACAGCCTCGACCCCGTGACCTATCGCTCAACACACACACGCCTTAACCATCCTGCCCTTGGGTCTTTTACTGACCAAGGGTGGATTCAAAGTTTACTTAACACGTTTTGGAACTGGGCTTTTCATAAAAAAGCCATAGCTTTATAAGCCCATTTGAGCTTATTAAATAAGCCAAGTGACAGGTTTATATTTTTCCTAGGTTTATAACTTAGTTAGGGATTTTTCTAGCCTAAGTTTTCATTTTTCACTTTCTTTATTTATTTTTTATCAAATTTTCTTTACCTGTTTTTAATTAAGTTGATTAAAAATAGCAAAAATAGTTTTAAAATTTTATAAAAAATGTTTTTTGGTTTTAATTAAGTAACTTGAGGTACATCCAATTAAGTTTTCAAAAAGTCTTATTTTTGATTTTATAGGATTTTAGGGTTTTTAACCAACTTTAAAATTTAATATAAAATTATTAAATAGGTTTTAGAAACTTTTAATTGCATTTCTGTCTTAGTTACAATATTCTAGATTTTTGGTAATTTTTTAGATTTTTTTATAAACTTTGAATTTTTTTGAATATTTTATTATTAAAAATTGAAAGTTAGTTTTTTCTATTTTTTTCATTTTTCCTAGTTCAAATAGCTTAAGTTAGGAGTTTTACAACTTTTAGAATATTTTCATAGTCCTTAGATTTATTTTCATAATTATTTTAAGTTTTATTAGTTTTATTAATTTTTAAATCATTAAAAATAGTTTTGGTTAGTTTAAAATTTTTCTAAATTAGTGTTAAATTAAGTTAGGTTGTTTTAGAGGTTTAGAAAGTGATAAAACTCATTTTGGGCTTTTTAATAATTAAATTGATTTTTAGGGCTTTAATTAGCATTAAAAAGTCATTATTTAATTAATTAAAAGGTGTGGGTGATTTTGATCTTTTTGAAAACTATTTTTACATTTCTTAGGACTTGTTTGCAATTTTAATTAATTTTTAGGTTTTAAATTTTTTTAATTTGTAGCTTTTTACGGTTTTACGTGAACGCCTTTTTCGACTTAGCTCGATCCGTCTTCGTAACCGTCATTCTCTTCTCATCCCATTTCTATTTTCTCTTCTCATAACAATAAAATCATCATTAATCATTTCTTAACACAACACACTATCCTCCTTGAGAACGATCCCCACTTTGGGTCATAAAGTGTTTACGTTTTCCTAAACGTACGCTTAATACTTACCGCTTTTACCTCGTTTTCCTAAACGAGTGTGAATTTACAACTATCAATCCTCCTTGGGTCGGGGTCCCACTAACATGGGAAGGGATGCGAGGTGTTGCTTGAGCTGACCAAAAGCCTCCTCCGCCTCCTTTGTCCAGCGGAAATCTCCCTTCTTGATGCATTTCTTGAGTGTTTTGAATAGGGGGAGTGACTTCTCCGTGCACTTCGACAAGAACCTGTTTAGCATGGACAACTTCCCGTTTAATGACTACACCTCTTTCCTTGTCTGAGGAGATGGTAGCTGTATTACTGCGTCCGTCTTTTCCGGGCAAGGCTTGATTCCATTTGGATCAATCATATATCTAAGGAACATCCCTTAAGTTTCCCCAAACGTGCATTTCTTAGGATTCAGTTTCATATTTGTAGGTCCTTAGTTTCTTAGGAATGTAGATATGTTTGATTGATCTAAAGAAAGGAGAGGAATGAAGAACTAGAGAGAGAAAGGTAGAGAGAGAAAGGAGAGAAATAGAAGGTTGATTAAGTGAGAAGTGAAAACATGAATGACCAACCCCTCCTAACATGCTAGGAAGGGGTATATATAGCCCACCCTACATGTGGCTATATGGGCTATATTGGATCACGAGCCCAAAATCATTGGAGTGACCGATCCTTTCTAAATACGTAAAAACGTATTTCCAACAATCTCCCCCAAAGGGAGGTCACTCCAAGTTACAATGTCCTAAATAGTCTATCGCTCGTGATCTATGCTAATAATGATGTGACCGAGACTTTCCTTAGAAAAACGTATTTCCAACAATCTCCCACAAAGGGAGGTCACACCATTTTACAAAATCTTAAACCTAGCATACCATGCTTGAGTCTTCGATCTTGTTCTTGTGAATATGCTGATGAGATCTTTGACTTTAGTCTTGAGCATGTTCTCTTGCCTTGACCTTGTGCATTCATCACTTGTGATATTTGCCTCTTCGTGACTTCATGTTCCACATACTTATACTTTTATAAATTCTTGAAAGCTTCAGAGTTTGATACAGCGAAAGACTTGACTTTTAGACTTTCTTGAATTTGTTGAAGTATTAAGTGCATATAGTATAAGCATGTGGTGACAACTTATTATGGATTGTACACCGCAATGCCACCTTCTTGTTACGTTGCATAAGACAGTTAGCAACAAACCATATACACGGATGAAATGGTCTTGAACATTTCATTCTAATTCGGTAGCATTTTACCTCCGGTCGGTGAAGACCGATGGACGCTATAAAAATATCGTACTTGTGACTGGTAGTTTCAATTAAGAACCCCCTTGACAAGATTTTGCGGGTAAACCCGTTCTGTTTATTCGACCGTCCAAAGCTGGCTGCGAACATAAAGAGTGAATCATTTGGATAAAAATATCCGCATGATTTGAAGCAGTCAATTCATGTTCCTGGAACAAGTGAAATTCAATTAAGAATCGCACCATCGTTGCTTTCAAGTTGTCACGAGCTTGATTCGTATAGAATCTTGCAAGTTACCTACCAAGTGCTGTTTGAGGTTAACACTAGAAGGATTTCCACTCATCACTGTGAACACTAAGGTATCACTCTGAGTGTTCTGGAAAGATCACTAAGATATTGCGTAGAGGCCTGGAACGTGTTTAAATTCATTTAAGAATTAAACCACTGTTGCTTTCCAGTTATCACAAGTTTGATTCATAAAGAATCGCACAAGTCACCTACCATGAGCTTTTTGATATTCGCTCAAGAAGGATTTACATCTTCATTATAAATACTTTCGTATTACTCGGATGTTCAGGCAAGATCATGAAGATTTTGCGTAGGACTCTTAAGATCTTTCTTACTTTTCACAGTGTGTGAGGAAGCAACGAAATATGAAAGTGTGTCCTAATGAGATATTTGATGATCTCAAATGGCTCTAGACTCAATCGTGCATTTTGGATTTTTAGTGATCGGAGGCTGGAGAGGAGTGCCACCATTTCAATACCAATTTATTCGGAGTTAATAAATCAATAGATAATGTGTTGTCTCCGTGTGATTAAAATAAATATCTTTTAAGAGATATCTGAGTTAGCTGGGATGGGTTGTGCCTTGCATCACTGGGTCCATGATGTTTGTCTTCAATATCAAGAATCATTAAACAATGATCTTAATAGCATATGTATTGACCCGGTTTCTGCCTAAGTTGTAAGGAGGGCTTCTTTCTTTACACCCTTTATCTTTACAATTCTTTTTCATTCTTCAACCCTTCAATGCTTACCAATACGTCATCACTAGCACCTTGTTGTGATTGTTCCAGTGCGAGCTTAAGTACTTGGTCGGCATTCAGCTACGTTCACAATCTTTCTCCATCTTTCCTAAGGACTACTATTTCTAGCTATGAAATGTCCTTGGGAAGATTCCTCCGGTTCTAGAGGAATCATTGGACTTTAACCTATCCTACCATCCTTATGTCACCACAATCTTCATCGTCGTGAAATAAATGGGTTGCGGGTAAGTATAATCACCATGAAATCCATTTTGAAGTACAAATCCATTTTGCTCCCCCTTAACATATGCCACGATATCTGAAAACATTTCGCACATGTCAAGATGAGCTAGCACGTTAAGTCAAACCATTTGTGATTAATCATTTCCCATATTAAATCACATTTTCTCCCCCATATTAAAAATATTAACCCAATCGATGTTTTTAATATCAATTGATTTAATAGCATTTTAAGAAAATTTGGGAAGAAAAATGCAAATCCACTTATCCTCATGAATTACACAAGCTTCCCCTCAAATTAATGAGGGTGTACTTGAAACGTAAATAAAATACCATTTAAATACAAGTGTAAGGTATTTATCACATGCAAAGATCATATATGATAATTTATTCACAAGATTAGCGATTTATGAGGTTGGACCTGAATGATGGAGAACATCATATGAAAGATTCACATGGTTCTTGTTCACGAATGTTGGTCACCTCGTCATGTCTGAAGTTATCTCTTGACTCCATGTGTATGATTGATATCGTTGTCTTGACACCAATATGTGAACTTGGCACTCTCGGCATTAAGGATTCTGAATGCTGGACAATTGCTCCCCCTCAATTGTTGACCCGTGTTCTATTGAAAGAGCTGTAGTCGCCGTTTGAGTAGTCGCATCGTCGAGTATGTAGATATCAATTGTAAATTGCTACGGTTGGTGGAGATGATAACTTCATAAAAACAAGATTTCTCTTGTTTTAACAAATAAATGGACTAACATGTACATATATTCGTGTTAGATTGTGTTATTCCGTAAACACAATCCCTTACATGGTTATAAAGTAAACCATGCCCGAGAAAATTAATTCCCGTTGTTGAGTCAAAGCTTTCCGGTGAAATGCTTGACATTAATGTGAAAAGCGGGTTACTATCAGAAATAATAGCAAGCCATGTTGAGCATGTTTTAAAACATTTGAACTTCTACTCGAACTTTATTTACAACCCTGTGTCATTATTTAATGACATTTCTAGTGTCGTAAATATTATCGATTCAAGAAGACATGCTCTTTTTATCAAAACATTTTTGAACACACAATTTTGAAAGATTTAGAAAAACCTTTTGAGAATTCTCGAAAAATTGTGTTCAAAGTTTTGAAAACCAATTGCTTGAGCTTAAGATGTTGAATATCTTACAAAATGAGCTCAAGTCCGAGAAGTTGTAAACTTCCCGTTGTTAAGGACAAGTTTATCATCGGTGATAAACTTTCCTTGTAACTGAAGAACGAGTCCTAAGTTGACATTTACTTAGAAATCGTTTTCATGAGCTTGAAAAACTTTGAATGTTTTAACGTAAAGCTCATGAACGAGAAAGATAGATTTCTCGTTATGAGGTAAAGTTCTCTTATTTAAAAGATTCACTTTCCTTTCTGAGCTTAAAACTTGGAATGTTTTAATACAAGCTCATGACCGAGAAAATTTAATTTCCCGTTACGAGGATTAGCTATCTTTAAAGATAAGCTCTCCTTAAATTGAAGTCCGAGTTACAGTCTGATATTTAACTATAAGTCATTGTGCATGAGCTTAAAAAACTTCGAATGTTTTTAACATAAGCTCATGCCCGAGAAAAATTAATTTCTCGTTGTGAGGATAAGTTTATCATCGGTGATAAACTTTCCTTTCTCTGAAGATCGGGTCATCGTCTGATATTTAACAATGAACCATTTTTACACGAGCTTAAAACCATTAAATGGTTTTTAAGTAAGCTCGTGTCCGAGAAAATTAAATTTCTCGTTTTTGAGGATAAGTTTATCATCGGCGATAAACTTTCCTTTTTTGAAAATCGGGTCATCATCTGATATTTAATGATGAACCATAGTGCATGAGCTTAAAAAACTTCGAATGTTTTTAAATTTATCTCATGCCCGAGAAAACTTAATTTCTCGTTAAGAGGGTAAGTTATCGTTGCGTAGATAAACTTCCATGTCTCTGAAGTCTGGGTCATTGTCTGTCATTTAGCGAGAAGCCATAGTGCATGAGCTTAAAAACTTGGAATGTTTTTGATATAAGCTCATGCTCGAGAAAAATTAATTTCTCGTTATAAGGATAAGTTTATCATCGGCGATAAACTTTCCTTTCTTTGAAGATCGAGTTATAGTCTGTAATGTGACTATAAATCCTGTACACGAGCTTAAAACCATTGAATAGTTTTAATGAAAGCTCGTGTCCGAGAAAAAATAATTTCTTGTTTTGAGGGTAAGTTATCGTTGCGTAGATAAACTTCCCTTTCTCTGAAGTTCGGGTCACAGACTTTGATTTGAATGTGAGCCATGTACACGAGCTTAAAATCTTTGAATAATTTTAATAATAGCTCGTGCCCGAGAAAAATTAATTTCTCGTTGTAAGGATAAGTTTATCATCAGTTATAAACTTTCCTTTCTTTGAAGCACGGGTTACAATCTGTGATCCGACTGTAAGCCTTTGTGCATGAGCTTAACTGCAAATCCCCTGAGACACTTGTTTCTTAGATATCAGCTTCTTCAACAACCAAACTCTGAGAGTGTCCTTAATTGAATGGTATACAATGATTGGACTGCTTTGTTCTTTTGGAACATCCTCTTTGGTACCTGCATTCTCATTTGGAATTTGCATGCTTTGATATGGGTTAGCGATATCTATCTTAGAAGCAAGTGGGGGTTCATAGTTGTCTTTTCTTCTGCCAGAGGCGACCTGAGTGGATGAATCACTTGTCTTAGTTGGCAAACGTTTCCGTTTATAGAAAACCTTAAGTTCAGGCTTAAGTGACGTATCATCCTTTTCAATTTCCTCCCTAGCAGCCTTAGTAGAATCTGAGATTATCCTAGTTAAAGGGCACTCGTTTTCTACAAGAGTGAAAGTTCTACCAGTAGGGCGCCACATTTTACCAATGGGTTTGATTTTAGCTACCCACTGGGATTTAATTCTAGCACGGGAGTTCACCTCATTAGGTAATATTGTGATACAAGAATCATGATTGGCTTTAAAGACACATTTCCTACATGTTTTACAAGTAGCATATTTAATGTCCGAGTAAGATCTAGAATTCCTAGATGATTGATTGATGCTCCTAGGATGTGACATGCTACGGTTAGCAGTGTTGGGTAAACTAGAAGGCATCTGACTAGGTTTGAAATTCCTATCTCTTACTTGTGTCTTTTGCATAGTTTCCCTTAGACCAAATGTATAGCGAACGTCATTTGAACTAGATCGAGACGTGTACTTTGGACTATGTCTAGGGAGACTAGAGGCAATCATGTGATTAGGTCTTGCAAAAGCTGTTTTAGTCACATTAGACCTAGATGGTGGAGTGACTGTTCTAGAATTATGAGCCATATCAACTTGGTAGGCAAACCGCGGTCTCGAGGATTGTGATCGCTCGGATCTAAATGCAGTCGGTTGTCGAATGAACTGATTTGTAGGCGGTTTCCCCAAGATTGATGGTTTTTCAAGCTTAGTGTCCACACTAGTTCCTTTAGTTTTCCTCAACTCGTTTTTCAGAGCCGCTATTGCAAAAACATTTTCTTGAACTTGAGCCTTTAAAGTCTCATTCTCTTTGAGCAATTCATCTTGGGATTCCAACTTAGATTCAAGCAACTTAATTTGTTTCAAAAGATTATCCTTTTCAGCTTTAGAATCTAGAACTGTTTGATCTAATTTTCGTTCAAGAACAACGTTTGACTTTTCAAGTTTTTCAAAATATGTTTCAAATTTCTCCGTTTTCTTTGAAAATTCAATTTTGGCATCCTCAAGATCTTTTGATTGTTGAGCTACGATCGATTCGAGCTCTTCAATGTTAGACTTAGAGTTGGTTAAAGAAGCAGTCGTAAAACGATTAGCAGGATTGTTAATTAGTGCATTCATTTCAGACAACATATGAAGTATATTATTTGTACCTGATATGCTACTTGGTTCCTGCTTTCCTTCTGAATCCATGCCATTGCTTCCCGTGTAACCTCTTCTTGTATCGTGTTGAAATTCTCCCGCTTGATATATTGAATCCAATGAATCCATTGAATGTCGATTAAAATTTCTTGGATCCTTGTTGGGACACAATAATTTCGTGGACGCGGTTGATTTCGGGATTTCACAATTCGAGAAGAAACTTATTATTTGAAACTCACGGGATTTGACAACCCCAACGAAAGAATTCTAAAACTTTTTAAGTCTTTGTTCAGTAAAATGTAACTTTTTCTCGTCACCTTGTCTCGTTATATTGTCTCAACATACGAGATATTAACAATTAATATTTATCAAAATGAAAAGTTATATTGTCTCAAGTGTTATAATTTTCGGCCATGGTCACTTTGCAATTTTCAAACTTTAGTTTTGGCCCAACACAAACCAATAGCCACACAAATATATAGCCCGTTTTTGTACAAGGAAATGCAGCCCAAGCAAACTTAGGGTAAATATAAGCAAGTAACCATCTCACACTATACCCTATTTTGTTTCATCAAACCATCAGCCGCTTTCTTATCTCCATCTTAATCTCTCATCATCTCAAACTGCCAAACTTACCTGCTCTATCTCAATCAACCGTTTAATCACTCTAGCACATGAATCATATTAATCCTCCTATTTGCTTACACAGAATCGAATTTCAGCATCCTTAATATCCTTTTATGATTTGTAACAACAATCTTTTCTTTACCAAGAACTTTTCAAGCGAGTTTTCGTTCAAGCCACTACAACAAGATCTTATTAAAAAGATCTAAGGTAGGTAATAATTGATTGCATGTTGTTTTGGACAGAACGAATCAAAAAAATCATAACACACATGTTTTTTATTTTACATTTGCATTCGAAAATTGAAGGAAGATTAAGCTTCTGATATAGATCTATGATGAGTTATGTTCATACACTCAAGATCTTTATAGATCTGTATTTTGGTTGAACAAATCTGAGATCGAAATGTTTTATGATTTGGATCTGATATCTCTTTCTGCCTTTTTAATTGATACGAGTCAGTTTAGATGGGATTTATAACAAAAAACTTAAATCAGTTTTTAGGTAAACTGATGGATGATTTATGAGTGGGAGTCGAGTGAGTTTGTTCGTTGGAGTCGTGATGTTAGGATAATCAGACAGGATCGGGGTTTGATTGTTGTGCGTGACGAGAGGTTGTTACAGTGAGTCGCTGATTTGACCGAGAGATGTTTTTGTGACAGTCGAGAGAGGAGCGATTCGAGAGTCTTGTTGTTGAGTCTAGATCGAGTATGGTCGATAAGGTGTTCGTGAAAGAGGGTGTTTCTGTGGAGTCGAATGGGTTTGTTGTGTGAGGGTTTTTGTTGGACGAGAGGTGAGGGTGTTTGGTGTTCGGGTGTGGGTTTGTCTGTGTTGTGTGTGATCGAGAATGGGTCGGTGTTGGATTCGGTTTAGATAATGTTTTGGTCTGTGAGAGTTGTTGAGTCTTGGTCTTGTTTTAGTCAAGTCTAAATCTATATGAAAGTCATACCCATCTCAATAATGGACAAAAAAATCACACCATCGCAATAAAGACAAAAACAAACTTGTATCGCAATGTATTAAAAATAATGACCCTCACAATATTGAAAAAATAACAGATCTATCGCAATATCCCAACACCTGTCGCAAAGTTGTCGCAAAGCAGTCGCAAAGTTGTCGCAAAGCTGTCGCAATATGCCAAACTTTGTCGCAATATCACAAGAAAAGCTGTCGCAATAACTCAAGAAGCGTCGCAATATGTAAACCCTAGGCTATTGCGACAGAAAAAGTGTCGCAATAGTACAAAATTATCCCAAATTCCACTTTTTCCACTTTTTCGGATAAAACCCAACCAATTCGAGATTTTAAGCTAAAAATGATCCAATCACCCAAACCTTTTGCGTTTTTAACCAAAGAAACAATACCAAATCACTACCACAACTATGTAGATGATTTGTATCAAGATTAAACCATAAAAAAACACAAAAAAATTTTTGGATCGAACGATTTTGAGTCGAAATAGATAAATCAATGAAGAACAAACACAAGAACAACCTAATCAACCATGGCTCTTGATACCATTTATAGGTCCTTAGTTTCTTAGGAATGTAGATGTGTTTGATTGATCTAAAGAAAGGAGAGGAATGAAGAACTAGAGAGAGAAAGGTAGAGAGAGAAAGGAGAGAAATAGAAGGTTGATTAAGTGAGAAGTGAAAACATGAATGACCAACCCCTCCTAACATGCTAGGAGGGGGTATATATAGCCCACCCTACATGTGGGCTATATGGGCTATATTGGATCACGAGCCCAAAATCATTGGAGTGACCGATCCTTTCTAAATACGTAAAAACGTATTTCCAACAATATTAATCCTCCTCAATGTGTCAAACGTCTCTTGGACGTCACGGAGAAGTGCATCATTCGTATGACTTTTGATGACTAAATCATCAACATAGACCTCAAGATTGCGGCCTATCTGCGAGTCGAAGGCTTTGTCAACAAGCCGCTCATATGTTGCCCCGGCGTTCTTTAATCCGAATGGCATTTTTGTATAACAGTATACGCCTTGACTAGTATGGAACGCCGTCTTTTCTGCGTCCTCTTCCGCCATCTGTTGTATAACAGTGTACGGGGTCGTGGGTTCGGGTCCCACGGATGGCGCCAACTTGTTGATACAAAAGTTGGGTGATCCTTGCTAGACCCGAATTAGGCTTAATTTGGATTGGCTGGACTCCGGCTCCTACACCAAGTGAATTATCTGGTTGGGATCCTGCACACTAAAACAACACGCGTTAGGCTTATCGTGGGAATGTATCCCACGATTAGACTCCGGCGTAAGAGTAAGTAATCGGTTAGTGTTATGAGAATCGGATGAGATGTGAGTGTGTAGAATGTAATACCTTTGTGGAACCCTTGGGGGTTCTTTATATAGGCAGTGAAACCCTAATGGGCTGTCACTGATGCTTCGGCCCCAAGGAAAGGATAAGTACAGAATTAGATTGATTGTTATGGTGAGTGAATATCCTCTCCTTTGGGATAAATCCTAATCATAGTAAGAGTATGATTATGTCTAACCCTGTACCGGCCATACCGGGCCGTGGGCCGCACACGTGTGTGCGGTTACTGTTCATCTAAGCCCATAGGCTTAAATGACATTAATCCCACCCATCCGTGAGGGCCGGATATGGGTAGTACCCGTGGTCCGGGTTCATGACCCGGCTGGGGACTATACGTCATCAGATGGAGTTCACACACTTCTAGAGAGAGAAAGTGAAAGATAACTATGTGTAAATTATGAAAACCACCACCCTCTCCATCAAAGGAGAGGGTTTATATACCCAAGCCCATAAGATGGGCTTGGGCTTACATTGGGTCGTGGCCTTAGTCTTTGTGGACTAGGCTTTGCCAACTTTGTTTAACTTAATAACAACTATGAGCTACTACTTAATATATTGTTGGAGTGAACGAATCCTCCTAAATACGTAAAAACGTATTTCCAACAATAATAATGTTTATCGGAAAAAGAAAAAAGGAGTTTAACGGCAACATTGAGTTTCGGAAGGTAAGGACACGATTTGATGGGCGTTTAGTATATTTTCGGGTTGAAAATTTAGAGACTAAATTTTTAAAATAAGATACAATTTGTATATTTATTTAAATAAGATACAATTTGTATATTTATTTAAACTTGTTATTTATTTATATGATATAAATAAATAAACAAATTTATTTAAATATATACACCATTAAATAAATAAACACAATAATATGATGAACATAAAAATGATAACTGACCTCTATGTTCGCCCAAACCATCGCCTCAATCTCATCAGGGACATCATTACAACTTGGGTAGTACAGTGGCACGAGCCTCCTGATACAATCCCCGGCATAATTAGCTAAATGCTGAGCATGCGTGCCGCGAGGCCGGAAAGAGACTTCTTTAAAATCTATCGGGACAGCGCCATGCGCTTCAACTTCATCCAACAAATCGAGACATCGGGTAATGCCCCGAGTCTTTCTACCGGCCTCTCTGCCGCCCAAATTTTCTTTTCTTTTGCCTTTGCCTACAAAAATCTAGTGAGTGACAAAGTAATAAAATATACACATTTAAACATATATATGCACAAAATTTATGATTGTGTTACAATAATCCAAATATTCTTACCTTTATTTCTAAATACGGTGAAACAACCGCTGCGGGTGTTTGGCGTAGGAGGTTCATCCTCACCACCACCGTCACCACCGTGTGATCGTGCAACATCTGCTGACATCTTTACAAGTACAATTAGCATAACATAGACAAATTTATGAACAAAATAATATAAGCATGCACAAATCCAAATACAACACATCAAAATAAATATACAAATTTAAACAATCCACAACAATTAGATTCATTCATTCAAACAAATAAGTGTCTTTTGTAAGTTACAACTAAAGGTCAATCTTCTTCTTCACTTAAATAAACTCTGTCTTCACCATCATCATCATTCACACGTTCTTCATCACTTAAATCATGAGGGGCATCTTCATCATCAGTAATACCATCGTCTTCGTCATCAACATCAATGATATTTGGCGGTGCATCACCCTCCATTTCTTGGCCATCTATATGCAAGGTCATATCACCCAAGTCATTCAAATCAGTGGAAAGTGGTAGATCAGATGAGTTGTCAAAATGTATAATATCTGGAACGACATCTGACACTATGACACCCTCGTTGGAAAACTTTTTATGATTAACATGTTCAACGACCTTCCAGATTGGTTTGTTCTTATCTTCAATGTAGAAGACTTGTTTGACTTGTGTTGCGAGAATGTATTGATCATCTTTCTACCACTCAGCTCTTGTGTCGGTGAGTTGAGTCATGTTGTTTCTATAGATAAGACGTTGTTTACATAATGTGGGGCGAGTGTCGAACCACTTAACTTTGAACAACACAATACTGAACGACAAATAATGAAACACGAGGATCTGTTGAAGCTAACCATAAGCCATTGTGTTCTCAGGGCCAGGCGCACAATTTTCGCTGTTTTGAGTTGTACGACGTTCATCACGACTATGCACGACATACCTCACACCGTCGACTATGCAAGAGTTTAGTGAGATTGGATGCGGTGATGGTCCACAAGCCAAAGCCAATAACTCGCTGGTTTGGATAACCTCTGGGTCTTTGTCATTGTCTACGTGACGTTGAGGGATCTATGAGGAATAAAGGATTAGGTACAGAAAACTATTTATAATAATATTATTTTTTATGGGTAAGTACACAAGATAAGTCTAAGTTTACCATTTTCCCAAACCACGCGGGGAATTCATTTTTCGTGTCTTTGTCAGGATATAATCTGAAAAACGTTCATGGTATTAGAATAAGTCGTTATTGTTAAGAAAAAGAAGTTTCAAAATAAAATAAAAAACGCGTACCTCTTGAACTCGGAAATATACTTGTCAATTTCAGGACTGTTGTTTAGTACATACCATTCCACTCTCTTGAACTCTTGATAAGGGAACAGAATAAACGACTTTTTCCCAAGCGGGTTACATACCGATGGGAACACCTGAAACTGACACGTTGGGGGATGGGGGTCTACATTACGGTCGAGACGATTAAATTTAGTGGTAACATCATCCCTAAAATACATATTCATATAACGGTTTTTATTTAACTTCATACAACATTATAAAACGCATTGTATGATGTTTTTACGACAATGGTTCGTATAATAGTTTTGAAGGCAAAGCCTATATTATGATTTTGACAAGGATTTGTATAAAATGTTTTTGGCCTATTTTATGGCCTACTACAAGGATTTGTACAAAATGATTTTCGGTAATAAATATATACCGATGATATATTAATGGTTTTTCATTAAAATCTATGAATTCACTCGGCGTTTTCGCTGACCTTTTCTTTTAACATGTTTTATCTCAGGTACTTGAAGGTAATTCTCGGGAAGACAACAAGAATTCATGGCCCGCACTTAAATAATAATTTCCATTCAAATGCTTTGTAAAATTTGCATGAAATACTATGACTTGGGACCTATGTAAATTTGATATTTATGAATGGAAATGCTTTATTATTAAATGACACGATTTTTATGTGTTGTCTATGATCTGAGTAATGTGCTATCCCGTAACACCAACGACTCTTCTGCCGAACTAAAGTATGAATATTTGGGGGTGTTACAAAGATGGTCACTATTAGGTGTTTGATTAATCTTGTTATCATGCAATCTTGGCCTGTTTTCCAACTTGATATCAATAATGCCTTTCTTTATGGTGATCTTGATGAAACTGTGTACATGAAACCACCTCAAAGATATCTTCCTGGGGGTGATAACTTGGTTTGCAGGCTTAAGAAATCCTTGTATGGGCTTAAACAAGCTCCTAGACAGTGGAATGCTAAGCTTACATCTGTTCTTAGTAAAAATGGCTTTATTCAAAGCAAGTTTGATTATTCTTTATACACTAAATCTTAGGGTAATTTATTTCCTGTGTTACTTGTGTATGTTGATGATATAATCATAACTGGGAATAATATTGTTGAAATTGAAAAGTTTAAGAGTTTTTTAAGAACCAAGTTTATGATTAAAGACTTAGGTAAACTCAAGTATTTTTTGGGAATTGAAATTGTTGACACTAAGAATGGTGTTTGTTTAGACCAAAGAAAATATGTGTTGGACTTGTTATCTGAGTATTGTATGCTTGCTTGTAAACCTGCTAAAACTCCTTTACCATCTAAACTTGTCATCACTAATCAGCCTACTAATGAGGACCCTCTTCTTGATAACATTGTTGATTATCAAAAGCTTATGGGAAAGCTCATTTATCTGAATAACACCAGGCCTGACATTTCTTATGATGTGCATTTTTGAGTCAGTTCATGCATTATCCTTTGAACTCTCCTCTCAAAATTGCTTTTAAGGAGTTAAGATACCTCAAAAGCTCTCCAGGTTTGGGTATTCATTTCACAAGAAACTCGGGTATGATTCTTGATGCTTATTCTGATGCTGACTGGGCAAAATGTATTGTCACTAGAAGGTCAGTGACTGGGTATTGTGTGTTTATTAATGAAAACTTGGTTTCCTAGAAAATCAAAAAGCAAAACACTCTCTCTAAATCTTCTACTGAGGCAGAGTATAGAGCTCTTGCCTCAGTAACCAGTGAAGTGATTTGGGTTCTCAAAGTCTTAAAAGACTTACATGTTGAGAACCTACTTCTAGTCACTCTTCACTGTGACAGTAACTCAGCTATTAAAATAGCTGCCAACCCAGTTTTTCATGAAAGAACTAAACATCTTGAAATTGACCTTTATTTGTGAGGGAAAAAATTTTGAGTGGTGTGATTAAAACTGTTAAAGTAGAATCTGGAAATCAAATTGCAGATATCTTGACCAAAGGGTTGGACATGGAATTGCACCAAAAGTTTGTTAAAGAACTTGGAATGATAAACCTGTATGGGTTATCAAATTAAGGGAGGATGTTAAAATGAGGACCTAATCTGCTAACCTTTTGTAACTTTAAGGGCTTATTATGTTGTTTCTTATTATTTCAGTTATAACCTTGGACTGTTGGTGCAATGCATTTGTGGTATGGAGGACTGAAGTTGGATATCTCTCATTCTTGTTATATGGACAAGCCCAAGCCCACCTTTGAAGCATATTTGTCTCAAACGGATCTTTTAGCCATTTAGGCTTTATAGTGGAGAGGAGCGTCTCATTGTTTTGTATTGCCTCATTATGTAAACTGTGTGTGTTTTACACACAGTGCTCTCTCTCTCTTAACTTGATCTCAAAACCCTAGTTTGATCTCGTCGTTTTTCTTATTTGTGTTGATTGTAAACTATTATCAATTAGATAATAGAGCTACAAGTGATTAGCACGGGTAGCTTTGTTTTTATTTCACTTTGTCCTTTTAAATCTTTGATAAATAAAGTTATTTGGTGTTTGAGGTCTATCTGATCATATTTTTCTACACGATGACCAGGACACCATTGCTTAAAGTTTGTTGAAACATACAAGATAATAAGATCATTCTTAAAAGCTTCCGGTACGGTGGTGTCGTGTCTGGCACCATACATTACCAGTCAAGAAAACTGACGACTCACCACACTAGCATGTGACGTTCTGAATTTGGCGCCTAGTTCCCAACCCAGCTTTTGTGGTGTTCTGTTTTTTTCTTTTAATTTATAAAGTAGGGTATATGTGGACCCTTATACCACTTTTTACCTCTATGACATTACTTTTTCCATGGCTCACTACTACCCCACTGAATGTGATGCCATAGCAATCGGTTGCCATAGCCTACGTGTCAGCTATGACATTACTTTGCGCTATGACAACACATTATTGTACCATGTGCTTTAAAAGTGAGAAATGGCTATTATTTTTTCTCCGATTAATCTACGGAGTTTGAACCTTCAAAGAGAAAACCACCATCGACGGGAAGAAGAAGTGGGATGACTTGAAATGACGTGCATGGCACAACAGGGGGAGAGAACATAAAAAGTTACGGAAAGTTAAAAAATGTTCACTCACGGGTTAGTTTGCACAATTTTTACAAGTTCGATGGCAAAATTGCTGGAAGTTTTCACTCAGTAACAAAATTACCGTTTTTACAAAATCAAGGACGAAATTTGCACTTTACCCTCTAAGAATAAGATTTTAGCCATCCTTTTTATAACATGTAAATGATTGGAATAAACCATGCATGCAAGAACATAGAACCATTCACTACAAAATAATATTAGAAAAGACATCGATGCCTAACAAAAACATGATATGATGAATTGAAAGATTCCTATGTAGTTAATGAATCTTCTCCATTATGTTGAAATCATACGCGTGCAAGATCTCTAATGCTGCAATCACAAGTAGATATTAAACTTGTTAGGTTCATCAAGGTTGAATCGCGCGTATGGATAGACAACCAATCGTGTTAGTAGATAACGGGCAAGAATTACATCTTATGTACTAAAGGACGTAATGCATTTGACTCCTACTAGCCAAGGGAGGGTGATTACCTGGTTCATAAACTTGTGGATCGATAGGTCTTAAGACACCGGTGCTTGCAATTTTTTTGGCAAGTAAAAGCTGCACATCATAACCACATGTGTAGGTAGTTAGGACTAAACTTTCTCTTTTAATACACATCATGACTTAAACTGAAATAATTAAAGCAAAAAGTAGATACCAGTGCTCCTTTATGAATGATTTAGATTATTGCCTTTTTATGTTTTTATATCCTTGGAATTAAACTGAATGAATGGAATTGAATGTTTTTAAGTTTTAACTATTAAGTCTTAAAGTTATGGTATGATTTGCTTTCAGGAGCTATCATGGGAAAACTAATGAGAATCGATTCGTACTTCAAAAGAAAGAGTGGATACAATAGAAAATGCAACTCAAGAGAATAAGGGATCCAAAGCTTCAACGAGCGAAAATTTTTAAACCCCAAGTCTCAAAACCAAAGAGATGAGTCAAAAAAGGAGCAAATGGCCATTCTTTTAAGGTACGTTGATAAAGATGGATTTATAACATAGAGGTTTTCAGATATTGTACATGTTTATGATACTATGGCAGTAACCCTTAAAGCGAATTTATGGGAACAACTTCGAATTATATGAAGTACCAAATAGATATGCCTTATATAGAAGCTGCATATAAGTCTACTCGTTATCGCCCTCGTCGAAAAGATAATCATGTTAGTTTTGAGCATTTTTATCGAGTAGGCGTATTTGTTTAGCGTGTCATTTGTATCTTTGTATATTTTGATTCGTTTAACTATATTTTGATGTATCGCTTATTTCCTTTTTGTACTTATACATCATGATTTTCATTCCAAATTTGCAACGATTTTGCTCCCCCCCCCCCCTTGCTTGCCATTACCAATTATATAATAATCTTGTACATTAATTCCTTTTTGAAAACTATAATTTTTAACATTAATTGCCCCATCAAGTGAGATCAGTATAAAAGTACCTACACCCACACATTCCTTTTCACCAAAACACATATATTACTGATATCTTTACCACTACTACATACTCGAAGAAAATCAAAACCCTAAGTAACAATGGTGCAAGTCTACAGCTTGTTATATGTATTTTAATCTTATATTTTGGCTTGACCTAGTTTTAAACCTTTTTGTGAATATTTCTTTGTGCGTCTAGTATTTCTCTTTAATATTTAAATAAGCTAATATAAGCAGGTAACTGATATAGAAATAAACTCTTTTTAATATATAAATAGTGTCAGAAACAAGTTAAGTTTCATAAACCATCATGGTGATGCATATTTAAAAGAATGAACTCTTACGCTTAAACTTGCAAAAATCGTTAGACGTTATATGGTAGACATTTACCTGATTTGACCAATTTGATCGATTTATCAATATGTTGGTCCATTTTTTACCAAATCAATTGATAAGACCGAATAGTAAAAATCAAGATGGCTAATCCATGCCTAGCGATTAATCGATCGTCTAGACCGATTTTAAAACTCCTTATGCCCAAGCTTTACTAAAAAATAATGTAACAATCATACACACCTAAATAGATGTATACACCATATATGCATGACATGGTTATATACCTACTAAATAAAGACTAACCTAATCCACAACTTAACAACATGACTGATGATTTCATGTCATGTAAGTTATGGATTAGGTTAGTCTTCATGTATCATAAGCTCCCATTCGTTGACTTATTTAACATTTATGGACTTATATAAGTATATTATATTTTGTAAGTTGATTACATCACATAAACCCATGAGTTGTCAAATAAGCCACAAATTTAGATCTTATAATATATATAAGCTAAAAACGAGCTTATGTTTCATAAGCCTAAACAAACACCCTTTAACCCGACTCAAACATAATAAGCATGTTAGGTGAAGCTAAAAAATAAAATTAAAATAAATATAACAAGTTGTCGACTTACGCCATTGTTACTTAGCTTTTTGATTTTCTCCGAGTATGTAGTAGTGGTAAAGATATATCAGTAATATATGCGTTTTGGTGAAAGGAATGTGTGGGTGTAGGTCCTTTTATTCTGATCTCACTTGATGGGGCAATTAATGTAAAAGATTATCCTGTTCAAAAAAAATTAATGTAAAAGATTATTATATAACTGGTAATGGAACCAACATTGAATGACATACCTAATCGAAATATTAAGTTTTCATTTGCTCGTATCGGTGTCAACAAGTGATCAATATCGAATTGTGCCTTACATCGTGACTGTTACCAGGGACGGAACTTGAGCGGTTTTACCGGTTGGGCCAAAATGATTGCAAGTTTGGAATGAAAATCATAATGTATAAGTACAAAAAGGAAAGACAAGAAATCATAATATATAGTCAACATCCCCAAAAGCGATATATCAAAATATAGTTAAACGAAGCAAAATATACAACGATACAAATGACACGCTAAACAAATATGTCTACTCGATAAAAATGCTCAAAATTAACATGCATATCTTTTCGACGAGTGCGATAACGAGTAGACTTATATGGAGCTTCCATATTAGGCATGTCTAATGGCTGTACTATAATCATGGTAGCCGATATATCCACATTGCTTGATAAAACTTTGGGGAATTTAACAGATAAGGTACAACATTTGATTGCAGGTTACATTTGACAGAGTTGTTGACTGAAGGGCAGTGTGAGTGATGTATAGCTTTTGGGGATGTTGTTGACTATATATTATGGTTTTTTGTCTTTCTTTTTTTTACTTATACATTATGATTTTCATTCCAAACTTGCAATCATTTTAAACGACCCCCCCCCCCCCCCTCCCCCCCCCCCCCCCCCCCCCCCCCCCAATCCCGGTAAAACTGCTCAAGTTCCGTCCCTGAACTTGATCACATATGATGACTTATCGGCAAGTAACTTTATAGAACCGTAAACTTTAACGTACAAAACCATGCCGTTTCTTCATTGTATCCTTGGCCTATGTCTCTCCCCGCCCCGCCTGACTTCTGATGTTATGATGCAAATAATTAACATGTTGCAATCTGTCTCATATGAGAAATTAGAGAGAGCGTCAAGAAGGTGTTCATCTTTATAAAAAATAAGAATTCTATTTATTGGCCTCTAATTATCACATTTAGAGAGTTATATATTCACCTAATTAACACTAATTGCATGGACCAAATTCTTATAACGTAATTAAAGCTATTTTAAAGCTTTTTTACCTCAACTCAAAACAATAATAAATGGTTAGAGTTACAAATAATATTCATGACAGATTAATGGAATTGATAATACGGACTATGCTTAAAACATGATTAAGTTTGCGGAATGGTGTTTCGGACTATTAACACGGACTATGCCGGCAAGGGTGGACCCATGTATTCAGTTCAGGGGCGGCACTCCCCATGGCTAGATAAAAAAGATGAAATTACATGGTGTATTATTTTTTCTGACAATTTTTTTAATGCCCTCATCTCGAAAATGCAAATTGCTCCCACTCACATAATAAAGTCCAACATTTAACACTTTAAAACTTATAAATCTTTCATTTTAATTTTAGACACTTGTTTTTTATTCGGATTTTAGACTTTTACACCTTATTGTCAGAAATATAAAAAGTTACCCCCCACGGTCTAATATCCTACGTCTGGGACTCTATGCCGGAGGCACTTGTTTAGGCATGTTTAATAGTTAGATGTTCGTATGTGTTTTTTTGTCCCGAGTGTAATCATCGAAGATTTATAGTAGTGTTTTTTCATGGATCTTGTAATTTGTATGACGAGATTCGTCTGTGCAACTGTCATTGTTTGTTTTATGTTCTGTAAGGTTGAACCATATATATAAAAATTTGTTAAATGAAATAGTAGATTGGGTAGCAAAAAAAGAAGCTACTTAGTGCATTTTGGTAAGCAAAAACTAAAATGGTATAAGAAGTTCTGATACATTTGAGTTTTGTCACATTTAAGAAAAAAAAACTCATTCTGAAGTTTCGGCTTACGTCCTTACTTCTGCATTAGACCAAAAGTCTCAATACATACCTCTTTCGAGTTTTGATAGCGTATTGTGACCATAACCGCCTAGAAGATTGTTTGAACTCATGAGACCTAAATTGATGCCAGCTAGCAGCCAGAGCTCCGAGTCGAGTACTGAACGATAGTGACCTGGCGAATCCACCTCCACCTTTTGGTGATGAGTCCACAGCGTCAACTCCAGCCTCAACAAGTAGTCAACCACCAAGAATTGTTATGAACATTATTCTAAATTTTAGCTATGATTGTAGCCTGTAGGACTGTTATTGATGTACTGATAAAGATGGTTCATGACCTGTTATAGATCATTTTGTGTTTTTCAATGGGTAACCTTTGAAATGCACCTGCAAAAAAACACTGAACGACTAATATTTATGTTATAACAATATATATGTAACCATATATTCTATTCATGTTCAGGTATCGTGAGTCTTCAAAAGGAATGCTGATACAATCTATCTCTACCAACTCTAAATAAATGCTTTCAGTATCAACTACTACTCTGCAAGGTACAACATTTTCTTTACTAAAAATGATATTACAATTTACATACACACCCTCTTGAGGAGGAAGATTCATAAGCATGATTTGGGAAACGGGATTTTGTTTTTCTTGTTCATTAAGCTTTGGCCATCATTCAACATTAGTATTAGTCGATGCTGGCGACCAAGAAGCTTAGAAACATATCTCATGTCTCCTTCTGAAAGTGCATAACGAACACGGGAGGATGACACTTGTCCTCTTTCTTTTGCATCGGTAAATCCTGTGTCTAATATGATCTGTTTTTTGTCCATCACGGAATTTATAATATAAGCTTCTATACCGTACCCTTGGCGGAATCTTGATAGCTCGGTCACTTCCCCTGCAGCTCTATAGCCAAACCGGTAAGTTTTTTGTTTGACTATAATCATGGTTTAAAAGTGCTCTTGTAAAGTGGACAAATATTGTGGGATGGAGGTAGTATAAATATACCAAGATATGAACGTAGGCATATCAACTGGAATGCAAACAGTTTAAGGAATACATGCAATGGATGACAACTGTTCAGAGCGACTGAAAGTTTATTGACTTAAAATTAATAGTCGTGTGATAGGATCGAATTCGGGATTACGGGATTGCACACAATACGTAAAAGGTTAATTTTATTTATTAAAATATTATATATATATTTATTAAATCAAACCGAACTTAACTAAACGATCGTTAAACAAATTAAGAGTTAACGCATAAAGCCTCATAATTTTTCCACACTCCTTCCCTTCTCTCCTTCTTGCGATCGGCGACCAAACCCACCCTTAGGGTTCTTTGGTTTTCGATTTACCAAAAATTCCACAAGTGTTGAAGTTCCAGTTTGCAAGTGCTAAACTCACTGTTAGCCCGTTGCATTACGTGTGTACAAGAGCGTAATATAGTTTTGCTTTAAACTATATCTTGGTATTATTCTTCACAAACCCTAATTGGTGATTCGTCGGTGATCTTGTGGATCTTTGCTAGGATAAATGTATGTAACCCTAATCGATTAATAATAATTTTGTTAATATGATCTTGTTAAATCGCTTCCGCTATAACGTGCTTTGATCTTTGTTATGATTATATAATTGTTATGAATGTCGTAAACCATCAGTGGCATCGAGAGCCGTTTTAACATGTTATAATTATCGAGATCTAAAGATTTTTTAAATAATGGTGATTTGAGTTAAAATTACATGTTTTTTTAGGTTTTAATAAAAAATAGGGTTTGTTTTTTTTAAATCGGCATAGCCGATTTTTATTTAAAAAAATAATTTTTAAACCCTAAAATTACATGGTAAAAATCTTTAGATGATTGAATGAATTAATTGTTATGTCATGTATGGTCACGATCCGTAGTATTTTAATTGTTAAGAGTATGTGGGAGATCCGTGATAAACATGCATGTTTTTTCACGGATTATGGGATTTTATATGCTATTTGCTTTATTTGATTCAAAGTTTTAAAATTAGGGAAGACTTTTATATTTATAAAAACCCTAGATTTTATGTTCTTTGAATAAATTGTTATGCATGTGGCTATTTGATTTAGTTTTGTTTTTGTACCTACTTGTTTTCATACGTTTTATTTAACTGTATGTTGTGAACAGGGGTAATTTTTTCCAAGAAAAATTAATATGGACTAAATCATATAAAAATTAATGAATTATTTTGAGATCTAATTTACATATGATTTGGATTGCAATAATAAATTAACGGCCTACTCAATTTTGACAAACTATAAAATGGTATAATGCACCGCTGGTCATGTACCCGATTAAGAAAGGAGGTGTTATGCTTCAGCGCTGACCAAATTCCCGGCTTGCCTGTGCGTCAAATTTATAATTACCTACGGTTATTATTTACATAATTCCTTAAGGTTGATTTAACCTCAAATTCACATCCGAAACACAATAAATAATGTTATTGCTTTGTGCTTTAGCCAAGTTCTAGGAACGTGAGGCGTGAATTGTTATGGGTAAAACCTTTAATTGGTTTAACCAATACCTCAACTTGGAAATATGTGACGAAATTTTAGTCTCACCAAAAGGTTTACTAAAAGTTTTTTTATTAAACTAATGTTATGGAGATGTATGCATGCTTCTCAATACATGATTTTGACACCAAAATCAATACCCTTGAATTTAAGTCTTATGCCATCTAATTGACGAACACTTGAAGTTAAAATGTCGTCATGTGAGATCTTGGACGATGTTATAATGGAGAGAAAACATCATGACTGAATAAGATCGCACATGAAGGTTTTACGTTCTTTAGATTAGTCGAGTTAATTGAGTTACTCACTGAGATCTGGAAACATAAGGCATAAAGTAGGGATAAAACATGTTTACAATGCAAAAAGACTTTTGGCAATGTAAATCCCTAAAATATCTAGAAATTGCAAATTTGTTTGTCAATTATTGTTCGATAAGTTACCATGTTGAATACATTTGTCACTAGCCGATTAACTGATGTGATAAGTTTATGTCAATATGAATTCTAGTTTCAAGGAAAATACTATGGTTTTATTACCGGGGTAATTTTATTTTCTTGAATGGTATTATCGAAAATACTAATGTATGAACTTATTTCTGTAGAAATGGCTCAACCCGAAAACAATATAACTATAAGTTCTGTGTTCAAAGGTTTCTTTGATCATCCTGAACTTACTGGCCCTAACTTCAATGATTGGTATCGCTCACTAAGAATAGTTCTGAGAGTAGCGGGTACTATCGATATCTTGACTACTTCTTTTCCGGAGGATCTTGCTGAAGGAGCATCTGATGCGCAAAGGCTTGAACACGCTGCTAATGTTAAGAAGCACTATGAGGTGACTCCTTTAATGTTAGAAAAAATGGCTCCTCCACTTCAACAGAAGTATGAGCTATTTTCACCTAAGCGAATGCTTGATGAGCTCAAGGCTATGTTCGAAAAGCCGCAAGCTGTGAAAATCTACGACTTGGTAGATGCTCTGCATAGTTGCAAGCAAGCTCCTGGAAAGTCTGTAAGTGCCTATTATATGAAGATGAGGGGTTATATGGAACAACTCATTTCACTAGGACAACCCTATGATCATAATATGGCTATCAACTTGATCAATAGGTCCTTTAACAAGGACTTCAATGATTTTGTTCGTAACTATAATATGCGTTGCACGGGGAAGACAGTTATTGAGTTGCATGCAATGCTCATTGACTTTGAAAAGGGGTTAAAGGACAAGGATCTACTTCTACTCCTCCTGTTCTTTATGTACAAAACGGTGGAGTGAGTAAGGCAAAACCGCACAAGAACAACAAGAAAGGAAAAGGCAAGGGCAAGGGTGATAAGGGCAAACAAGTTGCGACTTACTCTAAACCTAAGCAAAACTTTGTCAAGAAGAATCAATCTCAGAAGGATGAGACTTGTTTCCATTGCAAGGCAAGTGGACACTAGAAGAGGGAATGCCCTCTTTATCTCGAGGAGTTGCGAGAAATAAAGAAAAAGGCTGAGCTTAGTGTTGTAGCATCTTCAGGTAACTTATATTTGATAGAGTTATGTAATATTACATACAAATCAAATTCCTGGTTATATGATACGGGATGTGGTATTAACATTTGTAATACTATGCAGGGATTTGAGTTGGAGAGGAAGCTTACCTATGGGAAAAAACTTCTGCATGTGGGCAATGGCGCACAAGTAGCGGTTGACGCTATAGGAACAATTAATCTAGTTTTACCTTATGGTCTAGTACTGACATTAAATAATTGTCATTATGCACCTAAAATTGTTAGGGGTGTTATTTCCTTTTCTTGTATGTTGGATCTTGGATTTATTCACACTATTGATAATAACAGAATTTCTGTTTTTAAAGATAGTTTATTCTATTTTGATGCAATTTCGGTAAATGGTATTTTTGAAATTAACATGCATGGTAATAATTCCAAGAGAAAGATTAATTCTGTTTTTAGCATGAATAAGAAGAGAAAGTTAGACAAGAACACTTCTTATCTTTGGCATTGTAGACTTGCCCATATTGGGAAGACTCACATACAAAAGCTTTAACGTGATGGTCTTTTGAAAAATATCGATGATGAATCATTTGATAAATGTGAGTCTTGTATCTTCGGAAAGATGACCAAGAAACCTTTTAGTAGCAATATTGAAAGGGCTACTGAACTACTTGGTTAGATACACACTGATGCGTGTGGACCACTTAGACATGTGTCAATGAAAGGTGCTAGCTACTTCTTAATATTTACGGATGATTATAGCCGTTATGGTTATGTTTATTTACTTAAGCATAAACATGAGGTATTTGAAACATTCAAAGAGTTTAAAGCGGAAGTAGAATTGCAACTAGGAAAGAAGATTAAAGCTCTTCGTTCTGATCAAGGTGGTGAATATTTAAGTGAAGAGTTTTAATATTATTTAAATGAGAACATAATTGTTTAGAAACTTACTTTTCCATATGCTCCACAACAAAATGGTGTATACGAACGGAGAAATCATACATTATTAGATATGGTACGATCTATGTTTAATCTTACAACTTTACCTTTATCCTTTTGGGATTATGCTTTAGAATCTGATGTTCGTATTCTGAATATGGTTCCCACAAAGAAGGCTAATAAGACACCATATGAACTATGGCATTGCAAAAATCCATATTTGTCTTATTTAAAGATTTGGGGTTGTGAGGCGTATGTGAAACGTGACTCTGGAGATAAACTCCAACAACGCTCTGTAAAATGTATCTTTGTAGGTTACCCTAAGGAAAATATGGGTTACTACTATTATTATCCGCCTGAGAACAAAGTTGTTGTGGCTAGGTATGGAGACTTCCTTAAAAATGATCTTGTAAATCAAGAATTCAATGGGAGAAATTATGATCTTGAAAAAATTCAAGAAGACACATTTCTCCCACTGAATTCTTGATTTACAAGATCATTTTCAAGGATGTCTTCATACAAAAGCTTTAACGTGATGGTCTTTTGGAAAATATCGATGATTAATCATTTGATAGATGTGAGTCTTGTATCTTTGGAAAGATGACCAAGAAACCTTTTAATAGCAATATTGAAAGGGCTACTGAACTACTTGGTTAGATACACACTGATGCGTGTGGACCACTTAGACATGTGTCAAGGAAAGGTGCTAGCTACTTCTTAACATTTACGGATGATTATAGCCGTTATGGTTATGTTTATTTACTTAAGCATAAACATAAGGTATTTGAAACATTCAAAGAGTTTAAAGCGGAAGTAGAATTGCAACTAGGAAAGAAGATTAAAGCTCTTCGTTCTGATCAAGGTGGTGAATATTTAAGTCAAGAGTTTTAATATTATTTAAATGAGAACATAATTGTTCAGAAACTTACTTCTCCATATGCTCCACAACAAAATGGTGTATACGAACGGAGAAATCATACATTATTAGATATGGTACGATCTATGTTTAATCTTACAACTTTACCTTTATCCTTTTGGGATTATGCTTTAGAATATGCTGTTCGTATTCTGAATATGGTTCCCACAAAGAAGGCTAATAAGACACCATATGAACTATGGCATTGCAAAAAGCCATATTTGTCTTATTTAAAGATTTGTGGTTGTGAGGCGTATGTGAAACGTGACTCTGGAGATAAACTCCAACAACGCTCTGTAAAATGTATCTTTGTAGGTTACCCTAAGGAAAATATGGGTTACTACTATTATTATCCGCCTGAGAACAAAGTTGTTGTGGCTAGGTATGGAGACTTCCTTGAAAATGATCTTGTAAATCAAGAATTCAATGGGAGAAATTATGATCTTGAAAAAATTCAAGAAGACAAATTTCTCCCACTGAATTCTTGATTTACAAGATCATTTTCAAGGATGTCTCCATACCTAGCCACAAAAACTTTGCTCTCAAGCGGATAATAAAAGTAGTAACCTATTGTTTCCTTAGGGTAACCTACAAAGATACATTTTACAGAGCACTGTTGGAGTTTAGGAAATGAAATCCATGAAAATCAATGATGTTTGGATTTTTGTTGATACACCTAAAAATGCTAAAGTAGTGAAAAATAGGTGGATATACAATAAGAAAACCGACATGGATGGTGAAGTACAATCCTATAAAGCACGTTTAGTAGCTAAAGGTTTTACTCAAACTTTTGGCATAGACTACGAGGAGACATTTTCTCCTTTAGCAGACTTACGAGCTATTAGGCTTCTCATAGCTATAGCAGCATACTATGACTATGAGATATGGCAAATGGATTTTAAAACTGCCTTCTTAAACGGTCGCTTAGATGAAGATATTTATATGCAACAACCGGAAGGGTATGTTGATCCTAAATATCCAAAACCCGTGTGCAAACTTCAAAGATCTATTTATGGTTTGAAGCAAGCATCACGTCAATGGAATAAACGATTTGATGAAGAAATCAAAAAGTTTGGATTTATTCAAAATCAAGATGAGCCACGTGTATATCGCAAAGTTAGTGGGAGTGATGTAGTATTCCTAATTTTATATGTCGATGACATATTAATCATGGTAAGTAACATTCCAAGACTCCAAGAAGTTAATTATCTTGGTAAATATTTTTCTATGAAGGATTTGGGAGATGATGCATATATTATGGGAATTGAAATCTATGGTGATAGGAAAATACGGTTAATTGGTCTTAGTCAAGATGCTTATATTGATAAGATATTAAAGAAGTATAGCATGCATAATTCCAAGAAAGGTTTTCAACCTATGGAAGTTAATCATTAATTAAGTCATAAGTTAGATGCATCAACACCCGAAGAGGTGGCTTACATGAAGAAAGTGCCTTATGCTTCGGCTGTATGATCTATTATGTGTGTTGTAAGATGCAAAAGGCCTGATGTGGCGTGTGCTCAGAACTTGGTGAGTAGATACCAACAGAATTCAGGGAAGCTTCACTGGACTGCTGTTAAACATATACTAAAGTATCTAAGGAATACGAAACATATGTTTTTGGTATTTGGGGGTAAACCAGACACAAAACTGAATGTTACAGGTTTCTGTGATGCGTCCTGGCAATGTGATAAAGACGATACGAAGTCTCAGACAGGTTACGTATTTGTCATCAATGGAGGAGCAGTTGACTGGAAGAGCAAGAAGCAGACAACCATTGCTATGCATGCGACTCAATTTAAGTACATGGCTTCTTCAGAAGCTGCAATAGAAGCTATTTGGATTAGGAAGTTTATTGGAGATCTTGGAGTGATGCCTTCAATTAAAGAACCTATTGATATACATTGTGACAATTCTACTGCAATAATATTCACCAATGATTCTGGAGTCATGAAAGGCGCCAGACACATTAAACGTAGATATCACTAAGTTCGAAAACAAGTTGAAGCTCGTGAAATAAATTTAATAAAAGTTCACACAGATGATAACGTAGCTGATCCTTTTACTAAGGCTTTGCCTAGACCAAAGGTAGTTAAGCATGCCAAGGCTATTGGGTTAAAACTAGCTAGCGAATTCATGCAATAGATCTGTGATTAGTATTTGGATAAAGGATGTTAAGACATTATTATATTGATGAAATAAATATTTAGTTTCGTTTATTTTTTGTTATTTGATTTTGTATCCTATTTTACATGTTTTAATCCATGAATAATTGTTATGTTCTAAACCTCTGTTGTCGATTAATAATATGAGAATATTATTAAACTTAGACAAATCAAAATAGTGACAGAGTATACTCGAAAGTATATTGGTCAATCTTGGATGATGTTTGATGGATCAAATATTGTACTTATCCCAACAATATGAGTTTACTTTATGGATCTTCGTCTTAAGTAAATCATAAATAGTTATCCTTAGACCTGAGATACCAGGAAACTGAATAGAATGTAGTGCATTTCTGTAAGGTAACTTAACGCTAAACATAACTGGTAGCTATAAGGGTTATTTTCAGAAGTGTTGCAAAATTCGTAAGTTTCGCTTGTAGTCAAAATGGGATTTTTTTCCTTCAAAATTATTTTGAAGTATAATACATTTGGGCCCCTCGGGGGAGTAGTCAGATGTTTGTGTGGCCACACCCAAATGTGTTTTGTTAATCTTCCATATCCTATTAACATTGTAGTTGAAATGAAAGGATAATAATAAATGATGAATCATTTAAAAGGTTTGTACAGGAGACCTTACTCGAGTTATACTAGTGACATTGCTAGTGTAACTAGACGCTAGTCAATGTAATCACGATATTCAAATTTTGTCCAAGTGGGAGCTGAAAGTTTATGGACTTAAAATTAATATTCGTGAGATAGGATCGAACTCATGATTACGGGATTGCACACAATACGTAAAGGGTTAATTTTATTTATTAAATATATTATATATATATATATTTGTTAAATCAAACCGAACTTAACTAAACGATCGTTAAACAAATTAAGAGTTAAGTTAAACGAACGTTATGGAATTATATAGAAGAAAAAGGAAAACGGAAAGTTCCTGAAACACCCCTTAGAGTGTAACCGACCGTCGGCCTACAAGGGGGCAAAGGGAAAGATTTTTGCTTTCCTAGTTTGTGTGTTACATGGAAATCAAGTTTTTCCAAGCCTATTTAAACACATAATGCCTCATAATTTTTCCACACTCCTTCCCTTCTCTCCTTCTTGCGATCGGTGACCAAGCCCACCCTTAGGGTTCTTTTGTTTTCGATTTAGCTAAAATTCCACAAGTGTTGAAGTTCCGGTTTGCAAGTGCTAGACTCAAGGTTAGCCCGTCGCATTACGTGTGTAAAAGAGCGTAATATAGTTTTGCTTTAAACTATATCTTGGTATTATTCTTCACAAACCCTAATTGGTGATTCGTCGGTGATCTTGTGGATATTTGCTAGGATAGAGTATGTAACCCTAATCGATTAATTATAACTGTGTTAATATGATCTTGTTAAATCGCTTTCGTTATAACGTGCTTTTATCTTTGTTATGATTATATAATTGTTATGAATGTCATAAACCATCAGCGACTCGTGCTATCATCTTCTTGTTGGCTTTGTTAATACATAAAGAGACAAATTAAAAGCTTGAATCACACATCAGATAATGAAAGAAAACAAATGAAAAATAGAATTCATTGTAAATGGGTAGAGTAATTTGGGTTATATTCTACAAATAACCGATCAGTTAGGTAAAATTTTGCTAAAACAGAAACAAATCAGAAGGGTTGAAGGCGAGCAAAGTATACTCGAGTTTTTGAAAGCTTGCACATAGTGACGTAAAGCAACAAGTGCAATAGAAGGCAAAATGTTTTAGATCATTATATAAAAAAATTTGTATATTGTAATCTAGATAAGTATAGTAATTATTTATGAAACCTAAAAGACATATTAAGGTCAACCCGAACCGAACCAGTGGCCTATTTGACCCAATGCCCAAGTTCCCCGACCCACCCATTATACCATCCAGTTGATCTATGAAATGCGTACCTTGTCGTCTTCATATCTGAAGAAGATAATGAGAGAACCCTTCTTGAAGCCCCTTGCACAGTCATTGGTAGCCCGATACCCCTAAAAAGTGCAAAAAAGTGCAAAAATGTAGCTTAGAACAGCTAGAGGTTTATAAACTACATCCAACTTTCAGATCATACAGATTAGGCTTTTACCCATTTAGGTGGACGAACAACTTCTGATTCGCGAGCATTGCTTGTTTTAGCATTCAAACAAAATAAGATGCATTGATTAAGTTTCTCCTACTCGCGCGAAGAAAATACTCTTTTAAGACATTTGGAATAAATGTGCTAAACTGAAGTTGCAATATCCACCACTGATGTGATCCTGAAAGCCATGAAGGCTGATATAAATGAGAGTCAAACAAATGTGAAGGTAGAGCGTGTGAAACTTGTGATTTATATTTGTGTTTTTTCATCTAATAAAATAAATGTGCTACTTGTTTCTCTAACTATTCGAACAAAAAACAGAAAATATGTTACAAAGAAAGATTGCATATGGCCTTTATCATACGATCAATTGGTTGTTTGAAACAAAAGTGAAATCTGATGGTGCTGAATGTTAATGATTCTTAGAGAACAAGTTGTAAGGTATAAAGCAAGAGATGACCACTAATAACTAACACATTTGGTCCCAAAATAACTGGAATCGTCTAAAAGAAAATATCGACCTGCATATGAAGCATCAAATATCTAGAATATCAATAGTTAGGTGAATTATATGGACAAGGGTTAATGTTTTGTACTCTTGTACTAGCATTTATTAGCAAGCTATGATACAATCTTGAGCATATATTCGTCAAGAATACTATTATACATCGCAGACTCTTACCCATTTCAAATTTAAAGATTGAAACCATCACCAAGGTGGCCTAAAGATCTTGGAAGATGTTGGATTAATCATTTATGGGTCACGAATGCAAGGTTCGGGATTAGAAGTGACATATAATATATGGTTTATATGTTACTGTATTGTTTGTTTGAATTAGTACAAGTTAGGCCCGGATATCATGTAGTTCATTTGCACGTTGGTTTAAGGGTCATAGTTACCTGTTCTTTAGCTAAAGTTGTGTTTCCTAGTTTGTAGGCAGACTATTTCTACACACGTTTTCTTGTGCAGGGCTATATATAGGCCTATGTAACCATAATAGTAGTAACCCTTTTTACTGTAACAAATCACTCACTTATATCAGTTAGGGTGTGTTTGATTGGCATTGTGCGAATTCAGTTTTGATAGTGCCATCTATTCTCTACATTTGGTATCAAAGATTATTAAATAAGTTATATAAGATTGACCCAAAGGATAAGGGCAAGAAGAAGTTGCAGTCTTGATCTAAAGGTAAAAGTGATTTAGATGATGATATCAGCAAAGTCATGGATAAATTTCATCAAATAGAGCATGAAGAAGTAGCTTTTAGACTACAAGCAAGACTCCATGAAGAACAATAACAGGAAGAACTTGCAGCTAAGAAACAACTGCTTGAAGCACAAAGGGTACAACAAGAATGAAATATTGAAGAATATGACAGAATTCAAGCTGAACTAAAGGCAAGTGAACTTCTAGCTGAAGAGAGAAATGCATATGATGAGGAAGAAAAAGATAGATTGATTAATGATCTAGTCAAGGAGCAACAGAGATTCTCTGCTGAAAAGAGAAGAAGAGAAAGAGTCAAGCCTCCAACAACTACTCAAATTAGGAATCAAATGATGTCGTACCTAAAAAAGGTTAAACATTTCACTCATGCACAACTAGTTAGGAAGATCTTTGATGAAATCAAGATTTTTTATGAACAACACAAAAGGAGCAAGTTGAACTTTGTTGAGATTGGATCTGAGAAGGATAAAAATGAAATTGAAGATGTCAAGAAACACTTACAACAACAAAGACAATTTGGAAGTACCCCCAGGCTTGATGATGCAAGTACTGATAGACAAGAAGGAACATCTCCACCTATCAATACTACTTATGATAGGAAGAACAAAAAGGTGAAAGAGATTCCAAAGGAAGCAAAGACTGCTCAAGTATTGGATGAGGGAAATATAGCTCAAAGTGTTGAAGAAACTGAAAAATGTACAAGCAGTACATACTCAGTGAACAGTACATGGAGAAATGATAAATACTGACTTGGAGGAAGGATCTATTGAAATAGAAGGAACCTCCAAAGGTATTAAAAGAAAAAGATCAACCAAGAAAAAGCTAGAAGCAAAAAAGGAAAAATCTACAAATGGAGATAGTGATTATGATGAGAGCTGCAGAAAGCACTTGAAGATAGAAAAATTTGAAGATCAATGCATAGATACGGAGATCTTTGGAATGAGGTCATTAATTATAAGATGGACAGGTGCTACAAAACAAGGACTAGAAGCTCATGGAATAACTAGGAAAGATGCTACATTCAGGATGTTCAGGTTACTAGAAGATATTTTTCATATTATTGACAGGAAAGATATTCAAGATCTTCAAAGGTTTGATCAACAAGGAAGTGAAGGTATAGAAGCCTTATCATTATTATTTTGAGAATTGTAGTTTATGTATGAGCCGTACAATAGTGATCAACAAAAATTGAAGGACTTAGAGAATCAGGTTCCTACTTACTAGAGATATTATAGATCATGTGGTATACACACACCAGATGTAGATGATGTTACATATTATATGATTCACGAGAAAAGATTTCCTTTTGGAAGAAGGTTGTTAGAAAGAATGTTGGAACAACAACTAGAAGTTTCAGAAGAGTCTAATGGTGCTTTAGATTTGATCAGTATGATCAAACAACAACTCAAGGATTTGGAAAGAGAAGAGGAAGTTGGAAAGGAGCCTTAAGTGTTTAACTTTCAGTCACACTTCACAAATGGTTCTCAGTTCAACATGTCTAACAAACATAAGAACTGGCTAGTCCATAAGCAAACGGTGTATGGTAAAGAATTCTCAAATCTGTTGATAGCTGGTAGTTTGCTAAAAACTACATGGTCATTAACTCACCATACTTAGAAGTGAAGAGTTAGCTAGTCCTAGGGTAAACGGTTCTAGGTATAGACTCAATCAAATCCGTTAAATGGTTGACAATTTACCAAAAAATGTAGGGTTATCAGTACACCTTGTTATTTATGAATAAATTATTAGTTATACCAGAGTGTACGGCTAACTGGTAAAGAATAAATCAAATCCGTTGATAGCTGATGATTTGCTAAAAATCATTATGCCAATACAGATTGATTTGTTGTTAACTTTTTTATTTCATGTGAGAAGATACAAGAAGAAATGTTGATTCATAAAACATATTTAAAGGAGATTCACATATGAAGACCACAAGAAATTTTTGTCATCATTAAATAGGGAAAGATTATTGGTCCAAAAGCTTAAAGATGACAGAGTTTTATATATGAAGACAACATAGTTGCTGCAAAGAATGTTCAAAAGACATAGAAGATAATATTTTGATGACAACGATGAAATTCATGAAGATTTGAAGTTTATCATATCAGAAGAGGATCTGTATAAAGTGTTTGGATACATTCAGTTGGTATACAAGTACAAGATTACCAAGTTCAATCCAAGTTTGAAGTGAAGTTTGAAGACATGTATTCTTATGGATTCAACATACAGAAGACGACAACAAGTTATCATTCTTGTTCAGGGGAGGATTGTTGGGAATTATTGTAAAGTACTAAGTACCGTTAGTATAAGTACAAATACTGTTAGCGTTAGCAAGTACCGTTAGTCTTAACGCAGTAGATGTCATGTACCAACATTATTGTAAGTACCGCTATATAGATTAGGACGAATATATCTTTAGCAAAGATATGTCATAGTTATAATAGGAGTATATCTTATGTGATATATTTAATAGTTTAGAATATTGATAATATATCGTGTGTGATATACTTATCATAAAAGAATATTCTAGGGTTCCTTGCACTATAAAAGGAACATAGGTACTATGAGTTTCTTGTACCTTTTGCCAAAGTCAATTAATAGAAGATTGATATGTTAGAGTAAATATGTTCTTCTTTGCTTTATAAGTTAGATTCTGCATAACTTATTTAGTTTAGTAAGAGTCTCTCAAGTGCTCTAGTTTGATTACAAGCTATTGTAAAAATCCTTTACAAGATATAGATCTATTCAAAGGGATCAACAGATGTCCAAAAGGACAGGCTCAAAATGAGATCTCAAACTCCTCACATGTCCTCTAGAAGGCCTGAACCCAGACCCAGAGCCTCTCCTAGAGACTCATACCATCTCTTCCCTACAAGTACTTTGGATTCTATGATCACCAATCTGATGAGTGTGAACACTATCCTGGATGTGACATTTATGGTAGTATGTGTAACACCCCCAAATTTATACAATTCAATACAACGGAAGACTCGTTGGTGTTACGGGATAGCACATTACTCACATCATAGACAACGCTTAAAAATCGCGTCATTTAATAATAAAGCATTTCCATTCATAAATATCAGATTTACATAGGTCCCAAGTCATTATATTTCATACAGGTTTTACAAAGCATTTGAATGGAAACTATTGTTTAAGTGCGGGCCATGAATTCTTGTTGTCTTCCCGAGAATTACTTTCAAATACCTGAGATAAAACATGTTAAAAGAAAAGGTCAGCGATAACGCCGAGTGAATTCATAGAGTTTAATAAAATCCATCAATATAATAATGGTATAAAAATATTACCAAAAATCATTTTGTACAAATCATTGTAATATGCCATAAAATAACCAAAGTCATTTTATAAAAATCCTTATCAAAATCATAATATAGGCATTTGCCTTTAAAATCATTATACGAGCCAATGTCGTAAAAGCATCATACAATACGTCTTATGACGTTGTATAAGGTTAAATAAAAACCGTTATATGAATATGGTTATGAAAAAACAAAACACGAACATAATATCAATAGTATGACCCTGTATTGCTAGTCAGGCAATACACCGTAATTCGGTGCGTATAGCAGTATTTCGTTAATTGGATTATTATAAGCCGCATGACGTTGTTACCATACTACAACAAACAAAGGGTAGCTAGCCCGAAACTCATTTGCCCATCTAAATTAGCGTGTCGTCAGAAAGGTCACGCTATGTAAATCTTCTCATACATAAATTCGCTTACCAATCAATGTGGCACGACGGGGATCAACCGTCAAGGCGCGAACTGGGGTGATCATCCCCAAATAATACTATTATATGCATAAGCGTCTACCAAATCCCGGTAGTTCATAATTCATGCTAATGGGACTTTTAGTGACATAACCTAACTTTAATAATCCATTTCATTTCATCTATCGGGTCATCTAATCATTCATCGGGTCATACAATCATTCGGGTCCCAATCAATAAACAAACAATCAGGACAACTAGTGTCCTATTTCATAAAAACTAACATGTTATCTCCCTCGCGGGTTGGTAAAACATTTCATAAAAACATTTAGAAGAGTGCGAGGCTATGAACTCACGTTGATGTGGGAAGGCGGTTATCGGCGATTTGGATGTACGGTACGTGCTTCAATCACGGAAACCTAGACAAATAATAATCGTCTTAGACTCATGTCCAATGACTTTATAAAAATAGCAATTATGTATACATATGATGATTTTATATATATGATTATTAAGTGGGTTTACATATTCTCATTTACTCATTTTAGTGTTATGTGTTGATAACTTTTATACTAGTTTACTAGTTTTACCTATTTACATGTTTTAGGCCCAATAGGCCCATTACAAGCCCAATATATTATATTAGCCCAATTATACTTTTATTATCAGTATCACACTTTACATGTTGGGCCCAAATGGGTTAAGCCCAATAAATAAGTTTATAAGTGTTTTAGCCCATTTTGTTGTATTATTAGTCCAATAACGTTAACTTAGCCCGTTAATGTCCGTATGTTATATAGTTCGGGTTTTATCGGTTTTTACTTGTTATATATGTTTATATATCAGTATGTGAGTTTATAAAAGTTTACATTAGACGGGTCCAACCTTCTAAGTTTTATTTGGCAAAAACGTTAATTTTACGGTATTAGCCGAAAAGACGTAAAAATCATGTTTATAGTTTTATAACTAATAAAACTTATCAAATTACCATTTTTATAAAATGTATCATTTATTTATCATTGTACATACTTATATAAATGGAATATATAAGTTAGTGGGTTTCAATTCACATTTTATACTATATTTATTTGAGTGCTTATATAATACTATTATACTTTAATTTCCCAAAATATGATTTTTACTTTCACTTTCATCAATTTTACCATATCTTGAGTTCTACAAGGAGATAGAAGCTCATTTTTGGACACCATAAACTACAGGATATGTGCTACAATTAACTTAGCTTTAGCTACTGCTCAATCCAAATCTAAATATCCTTAACAGTCCTTCCAAAACTGACTATTCAGATTGGTACTCTAAACTTGTTTTGATCATATCTCACTCATTATAATGATTTCATTGTATGGCCAACTCTCACATGTGTACAAGACTCATAGCTTACTGTATATTAATCTATTCAAGCCATTTTATCAGTTTATCATATGATTCTTTACTGTTTTATACAGCCATCATTTTAAGCATGATTTTACCCATTTTTACATGTAGGTTGTCCATCTTTTTACCCATGTTTATCAAATATATCAACACCAAATCCCAACACAATACTTTTATCATCATATATTAATCATATACATATACAATAGGAAAGAAAATACATGTTTACATAATCAAAATAACAAGAGGATGGGAAGAAACAATCTCTATACCACCATTAGTGATGAAAAGATGAGTTTTGATGAACAAGGCTTGGATTTGATGGCAAGACTTGTTGTAACACCCCCGAATTTATACAACTCAGTACAGCGGAAGACTAGTTGGTGTTACAGGATAGCACATTACTCACATCATAGACAACGCATAAAAATCGCGTCGTTTATTAATAAAGCATTTCCATTCATAAACATTAAAGTTACATCGGTCCCAAGTCATTATATTTCATACAAAGTTTTACAAAGTATTTGAATGGAAAAATATTGTTTAAGTGCGGGCCATGAATTCTTGTCGTCTTCCCGAGAATTACCTTCAAGTACCTGAGATAAAACATGTTAAAGGTCAGCGATAACGCCGAGTGAATTCATAGAGTTTAATAAATTCCATCAATATAATATCAGTATAAAATTATTACTGAAAATCATTTTATACAAATCATTTTAATAGGCCATAAAATAGCCAAAGTCGTTTTATACAAATCCTTATCGAAAATCATAATATAGGCATTTGCCGTAAAAATCATTATACGAGCCAATGTCGTAAAAACATCATACAATACGTCTTATGACGTTGTATAAAATCAAATAAAAACCGTTATATGAATATGGTTATGAAAACCAAAATACAATCATAATATCAATAGTATGACCCTGTATTGCTAGTCAGGCAATACATCGTAATTCGGAGCGTCTATTAGTATTTCGTTAATTCGGATTATTACAAGCCGCATGACATTGTTACCTTACTAAACCAACAACGGGTAGCTAACCCGATACCAATTTTGCCCATCTAAAGTAGCGTGTCGTCACAAAGGTCACGCTATGGAAATCTTCTCATACATTAATTCGCTTACCAATCAATGTGGCACGACGGGGATTAACCGTCAAGGCGCGAACTGGGGTGATCGTCCCCAAATAGTACTATTAAATGCATAAGCGTCTACCAACTCCCGGTAGTTCACAATTCATGCTAATGAGACTTTTAGTGACATAACCTAACTTTAATAATCCATTTAATTTCATCTATCGGGTCCATTAATCATTTATCGGGTCATACAATCGGGTCATTCAATCATTCGGGTCCAAAATCAATAAACAAACAATCGGGACAAATGGTGTCCAAACTTTTATCAAAACTAACATGTTATCTCCCTCGCGGGTTTATAAAGCATTTATAAAACATTTAAAAGAGTGCGAGGCTATGAACTCACGTTGATGTGGGAAGGCGGGTTATCGGCAATTCGGACGTACGGTACGTGCTTCAATCACGGAAACCTAGACAAATAATAATCGGTCTTAGACGTTTGTCCAATTACTTTATAAAAATATCAATTATGTATACATATGATGATTATATATATGATGATCAAGTGGGTTTACATATCCTCATTTACTCATTCTAGTGTTATATGTCGATAACTTTTATACTAGTTTACTAGTTTTACTTATTTACACGTTTTAAGTCCAATAAACTTACTATAAGTTATTTAACTTGTTTTAATCCATTTTGTACTTACATTATCAGTATTTAAACTTTCCATGTTGGGCCCAAATAGGTTAAGCCCACTAAGTTTATAAGTGTTCTAGTCCGTTTTTGTTGTATTATTAGTCCAATAACGTTAATTTAGTCCGTTAACGTCCGTATTTCTTATAGTTCGGGTTTTATCGGTTTTTACTTGTATTAGTTACCTATACATCAGTATATGACTTTTAAATTTTACATTAGACGGGTTTGGTCGTCTAAGTTTTATTTGGCGAAAAACGTTAATTTTACGGCAATAGCCGAAAAAGTCGTAAAAATCATGTTTATAGTTTTTATTACTTATAAATATTATTTTACCACCATTTATATAATTTACCCATTTAATTAACCTTTTATACATTTATATAAATAAGTTTTATAAGTTAGTGGGTTTATATTTTCACATTTTATATATTAAAATGTGAGTGCTTATATAATAGTATTATTTTTTTAATTTCCAAAAATCTGATTTTTAACTTCATCTTCACCAAAACTGCCATATCTTGAGTTTTATATGGAGATAGAAGCTCAAATTTTTATCACATAAACTACATGATATGTGATACATTTAACTCTTCTATAGCCACTGTTGAATCATCTTCTAAATATTTTCTAAAAATCGTCCAAAACAGTAACTTCATATTTATACCCTAAACTTGTTTTGATCATATCTCACTCATTATTTTGATTCCATTGCATGGCCAACTCTCACATGTGTATAACATCATCCACTTACTGTAAGTAAATCAAACCATGCAATTTTATCAGTTCATCATTTAGTTATCTACTGTTTTTATACAGCCAACTAATTAGTCATGATTTTAACTTCATTTCTTATGGTTATCATCATTTTTAAGCATGTTTATCAACACTTGATCCCCACACAACATTTTTATCATCATATATACATCATATACATATACAAAATGAAAGAAAATACATTTGTTCTTTACAAAATAATAAGAGAAAAATGTAGAGGATGATCTTCTTTACCAATCCAAGTGGATTTCTTGTTTTAGGAAGGCAAGAACTTGATGAACACAACAAGTATCTCCAAGACCATCAAATATCAAGATCATATGTTGGAAAATCAGCCCTAGGACACAAGCAAATCACCTCCAAAGTTGGTTATATGGCCACCAAATGATCAAGGCTTCAAGGAAACACCTTAATAGGACTAGTAAACATGTGGTTTGTAGTTAGAAAAGATCAATGAGGGTGTTTGTTGCTTGATTTGGGACGGCACAAGGGTGGAGTAGAGAGAGTTTTGAGAGTGAATTGCATGGATAGAAATGGTAGAAGTGAAAGGAGTTGCTAGTTTTGTGAAGTTGGTAAATGAGTTAGCTTAACAAGTAAGCACAAGCTTACACTTGTGTAAACAAGTTATAACTTGATGCCACCTATGTGTGGTGGTGTCTTCTTGCCGTCCCATATAAGCTAGTGGGATGGGACAAAGTGTTTTGTCCCATCTCACTAGTTTACGGGTATTTCTCGATTCTAGTTTTCTCGATTTGCGTGCCCTCGGGTCGTTTTACGAAAAACGTTTTTATAAATTATGAATCACCGTCACAAAACGAATCCAATAAAAATTGTCTCATCAAAAACGGAGTTCAAAAACGTAAATACGTAATCCTAAGGTTTCCGGTTTAGTCGTAAAAGAACGTAAAAATAAAATCGTAAGTCCTAATCTCTTCTCGTAAATTTGTGAGTTTATGAACCAACACAAATTTAAAACTCCAAAATAATATTCTCAGATAAATTTATTTTCTGAAATGTCGGACTGTCACCAAAGACGGTGTATGTAAACGTAAGCACGTAACGTAGAATCCTCCGGTTTAAACGTAGTCGACGCTACTCCAAGACGTAAATCCAAATTTCTTCCCAAAAATATGTGAGTTCATATTGTAAATTGTTTTTAAATAATATTGAGAATAAAATATCAACCATAAATTGACGGATTGTCACACTTGTGATAACCCAACACCACTTTAAAGACCACCAATCTTTGTAAACTTCTTGTATAAATCAGCCCTTGGACATCACCAAAACACCTCCTTGGATGTTAGAATCACCTCCTTGGATGTTAAAATGACCACCAATCAATAGACCTTCAAGAGTTCTTCACCATATGTGTAGATAACACATGGTTTGTGGTTAAAATTGATCAAATGGGATGTTTTAGTGAGAGAGTGGACGAAAATGGTAGAGAGAAAGAGTGTGTTTTTGGTGGTTTGCATGTGATGGAAATGAGGAAGTGGTTTAGGGAGGAATGGTTTTGATTTGGTAGCTTGTTTACAAAGTGGCTAGGACAAGTGTCCTAGCTTACTTTGTAAGCTTTGACACATATCAAATGTGTTGTTAGCTTAGTTAAAACATCCCATATTGAGTGGGATGGGGCAAGATTTATCTTGTCTCATCCCACTAATTTATGGGTACTCCTCGATTCTAGTTTCCTCGATTTGCGTGCCCTCGGGTCGTTTTACGAAAAACATTTTTATAAATTATGAATCAACGGCACAAAACGAATCTAATAAAAATTGTCTCATCAAAAGCGGAGTTCAAAAACGTAAATACGTAATCCTAAGGTTTCTGGTTTAGTCGTAAAGGACGTTAAATTATAATCGTAAGTTCTAATTTCTTCTCGTAAATTTGTGAGTTTATGAAACAACACAAATTTAAAATTCCAAAATAATATTCACGGATAAATTAATTTCCTGAAATGTCGGACTGTTACCAAAACGGTGTATATAAACGTAAGCACGTAACGTAGAATCCTTCGGTTTAAACGTAGTCGATGCTACTTCAAGACGTAAATCCAAATTACTTCCCAAAAATAAGTGAGTTCATAATATAACATTAAAATAATGTCTTTAAATAATACTTGAGAATAAAATATCAACCATAAATTGACGGATTGTCACAGCATTTACCCCTAAACAGGATCTTTGTCCTCAAAGATCATCTTATCTTACTACTCGCTTCTTATAGAGTTAAAGCCATGTGGGTATTTCCTCCACATTCGATCTTTCCTCACAAGTGTAATTCATTACAATATGCGAGTTTCAGCAAACATAACTACGGGAATAAGATCAGGCTTAATGTTGACTTACTTTCTCTATCCGTGATGTTCACGGGTTTTCGATGAATGCAACTTTTCGCCGATCCAAATTTACTAAGAAACAATCAGATTTTCACTTGATAGACATTTTATCAAGTTCTACATACTAAACATAATTCACCTAGTCCTTGAAGTCCTAGGGTAGATCCAGCTTATATGCCTTTCAAACCAACTTTTATATCATCTCAATGGTCCCATACATTGGGGACTTACTTCCCATGATCTTTCAGATCATTAATTCATTTTTCCAAGGTTAAAAATTTTGGAATAACTTCGCTACCCATCTGGCACTTCAAGATCTACATTTCATATTCACATAACCTCCTACCCACTACCGGCAGTCAATAATAAGATTCTAATTTCAACAATCATTTCAGGTCTCGCGGGTCGGGTATTTTGTAAGGTTAGGTTCGCCATCATAGGAAACCTTAAACTTAAGACACATGTCCAACTCACAATGGGTGTATGTCGGGTGTCTTCATCCCAACTCATGCTTACAGATGCTCTAATATATAAATCTTAACAAGGTTCCATCTCGATCCTAATACGATGATTATCAATGATAATCTCTCCAAAGGAAAACGATTATACGGTTCATTACCAAAGGTCAATCATTCAAACATAAAACAAGAATTCTAGTGTTTTGTATTGTTACTTTACCTCGTCCCTTCGATTTGGGGTGGTAAACAGTACTCTCATCAAGGTTCGTTCCCAATGACTTCTGAGCAAATCTCTAGAAATTCGATGCGAAGCGAGGATCTTGATAAAGATGTTCGATACAGGCACACTATGTTTACATAACTCCTTTAAATACAAAAGAGTCAATTTCTTCATCAAGAATTTATCATTAACGAGAATGATATTAGCAGATTTGGTCAGTCTGTCAACGATGACCCAAATCGATTCAAATTCAGATGATGACCTTTGCAATAGCTAGACGTTTACTAATGTATGAGGCGGTGTCTGCCTTCATAATTTGCCATCATTACAACTTCTTCTGATAATGATACATTAAATCAGAAATGACAAGAATAGAATACTTATACTTACAAGATTCCAACATAACTATATCTCACAATCCTCCCTTTTTAGGCAACCCCAAGCGGCCTTTTATACATTTAGCGCCATCGGCTTCTCAATTCTAATGGTTTACTTTAGCCGCGAACCCCTTTTTATTATCCATATTATCCTTCTTACAAGCATTGTTTATTTTACATTGTTCGGCAATTTATTTTGCACCTTCATTATTAAGGAACACATCCTAATTGGTTCTTTATCCTTTTTACATAATGCGTCGGTATCTAAATTCACCTCTCCTGATGATATAATTATCATGTCCACAATTCACTCAGATATTCTTTCTTCATATTTTCTAAGTTTTAATTTCGTCTCAACTATCATTTTTATTAGCTTTGCTCAGTCCGGCGTCTAAAGCGTCATTAATTATTATAAGTAATTAAATAATAAGTATTTAAATTTTATGAAATGTAAACGTAAAAATTTTAGATTTCTTAGTTCGACCAATTATATAAAAATGTTCAAAATACATTTGAATTTAATTAACAAGATTTTTGTTGATTTTTTTAAAATAAATAAAATAATTAATAAGATCCATAAATGTTTGAAAAATCTTTGTTTATACTTTGGTCATAATTTTATTAGTTGATAAGCAAAAATTGTAGTTTTAAATTTTAAGTCATGGTTTAACGGTTTCCTCAATCCCTCTTAGATTGTCTTGAGGTATGCACAAACATTTACCCCTAAACAGGAGTTTAGTTAAATGATTTGGGCATAATGAAATAATCCCTTAAAAGTTCTTTTCGATAAAACATTTGTCATAACATATTTCCATTTTCTTTTTGGTAAAACCCAAAGCCTTGATGGTTCCAATTTTTGAAATGTCAATATAGATCCCATTATCTTATTAATCACATGGTCAAATCATGTAAAGAATTAAGTCTTTAATCATATGTTAGATATTTAAGGTACAGGTTTTTATTGTTCAGCCAATTCAGGGCAATCTATAATTAATTATTAACTCATTCTTATTCTTATAAACAAACAAATAGTCCTTAATGATCACAAGCATGAATTTATCAAATTACAGCCTACACACGTGATTCACCAAATTTATGAATGCTACACGTGTATTAGTCAATCCAAACGACATCACGTGAAACTCATAATGTTCATTACAAGTACCGGATGTAGTGATTGGAATACATAATCTTTTTCGCAGACGCGAAGTCGATGATAACCATGCCGTGGATCAAATCTTTAGAACATACGCTAGAACCTTGTAAATGATCGAACAAATCTTTCATTTCGAGTCATGGATATTGTTTTCGGTTGTCAATTTACTCAGTTCACAGTAATCTATAAATATAAGGAATGATAACTGATACAAGGCTTTTGGCCCGTATAAAAATTAAAGTTCGAAGTAGTGGTCTAATCGAATTGATCTAGGTTCTATGTGCGACTCAGTTTTTCTTTGGTGAAACAAAAGTGTGTCGTTGTAGTAATAAAAAGTGCGAAACAATTAAAGTAAATGACTTTAAAGTAAATCTAAGTCTAATTAAAAATAAATTATGCAAGTATTTAAAAGCGTGACGAGAAATTAAAAGACACTAAATGTAAATAAAGCAAACTTAAATCTAACTAAGGCAAACTTAAAACGCAACTAAAACTAAAGATTAAACTAAGGAAAAGCTAAAATAAATCTAAGGCAATAAACTTAAAGTGCGTCTAATTTAAAAGGCGGGAAAATTAAAGCTCGAATTTTAGAAAATTAAAAACTGAAATGAAAGATTCTGAAAATTATCCCTATCCGGAATAAACACCTATTCGGAAAACTGTCACCTATCCAGAATAAGTTTCTATTCGGAATAATAGGCCTTACACGGAATATTCCACTATGCGGAATAACACCCCTATACTGAATAATCCTTATACGGGATATCCCCCTATGCGGAATAAATCCCTTACTCGGAATATTCACCCTTATGCGGAATGTCACCTTTATGCGGAATATTCTATGCGGAATATTCCTCCTATTCGGAATATTTGGTCTTGCCCGGAATAACTTCCTCTACTCGGAATGTCCTGTCTATTCGGAATAAAGTCCCCTATGCGGAATACTGTCACCTATCCGGATAAAGTTCCTTACTCGGAATTTCCAGCCCTATGCGGAATACCTGGCTATTCGGAATAGCCAACCTTACTCGGAATAAAACCACTATTCGGAATATTCAATATTCCGAATAGTCATCCAATGAGAAGCTTTACTCGGAATGTTGCTGGGCTTGGCCGATTCCTGGAAAAGATCAGTAACAAGAAACCGAAGAACAAGGAACAAAATAATAACACGAATCTAACCAAAAACAAAGCTAAATCAAACACAAGATTAAATCAAACTAATAACAAAACAACTATTAAGCATAAACAATCAATCCAAAACAATCAAACTCACAAAACTTAATCAAAATAATCAAAACCACTTGATCAAAATAAGAAAGAATAAGAACATGAACATGAACAAAAACAATAAGAATCAAAGATTAAGAAAGGTAGGATGAGATTAACAAGATAAAGATAAAGATTAACAAGAATTAAAAAGAAAACTTACTTGAAATTAAATGGTAATTAAGGTGCAAGACAAGAATTTAAATTTGACAAGTATTTAAATGACAAGGTAATTAAAATTGGAAGAACTAATTGTCACGATTAGCCAACAAAGAAAATAATTAACTAGTCCTAATCTATATATAGGGGAGGATTAGGAAGCTTCTTCCCCTCCTTCATTTCTTCTTAATTGCGTCATTAGGCCCTTAAGCATATAATCTTCATTAATTGCACCATTAGTCCTTTTTCCTTCTAATCTTCTTTAAACTTGGACTCTAATGACTTGTGGCTCGGGATTTCTCTTGAACTCATCTTTTAATTCTTCAACAAAATAGACTTGAATTCCTCGGCTTTTGATAAACTTCCGTCTTTTGAATTTTTCTTCGATAAATCTTCAGAATTGGTCTTGGACTTCCGTTCTTTTTGCACTCTTGACTTCTTGACTTCGTCTTTCATCATTTTCTTCAATAAAAGTCCGTAAATGCCCGTGAATTCCCGTGTTTTCACCACTTTTCACAATTTCGTCCTAAATCACAACAAAAACACAAACCACGCATAATTCCGACATAAAAGACATAAAATACACGTTTTGGTCTGGTTATTATTGTAATTAAGTGGTAGAAAAGATGTGTGTTTACACACATATCAAATCCCCTACACTTGTCCATTACAATGTCCTCATGCAATGCATTAGTTACAAAGCACGTTTACATTTTTCATCAAAATCAATCCACGTTGGCCTTTATTAAAGAGATAGAAAACTATAAACATTCAAAGTAAAGAAATCAAAAACATACCTTGGGTTTGGAAATGTTATGAATAATCATCATCCTCAAGTTTTCACTTTCTCCAAACCAAGCTTAAAAACGAGATCATTGTTATTATAAGTTAGTAAACTAACACGAACTCATGTGGGCCAATTACTCACTTAGACTCCCTTATTCCTATGGGTATCTCTTATATTTTATTATTGTCTTGAATGATCACGAGGATGCATTGTTTGACTTATTTCGATAGTTATTTAGTCTGAAAATAAAGTGAACGATTTGATCAATAGTTAGCTAAAGGACAAAATCTTTTAAAACTGCTTCTCGGGACCTCATAAACTTCATATCTTGGCATAACTCGCTTCGCGATTTGAGACCTTTCTCGGACCGATATTTGGCAGCGACTTCATACTTCAAATCTTGAGAGACGTTCATGAAATAATGGTCTTCTCTTCATAATTGGAATTTCTTCACTTGAACTTTTTGAGAGATTCATACTTGGACCACGACTTCTTCATTTTTCTCCAATCTTTATTTTAGACTTTGATATACAACGATCCGCCTCCTTTTATGACTTGGATCTATTTATCCTCATACCTTGCTAGGGTCTTTTCAGATACACTTCTCCATTACTTTTGGGGAGTTTTTGCTTTACGTCGTGTGTCTCGATCCTTCATATTGATTTTTGATAAATGATTCTTCACATCACTTTTGGATCTTTAGCAACAAAATATAGCCCTCATGCCTTGTTAGGGCCTTTTCGGACTCGCCAATCTTCGCGTCCCGCTTCAATAAGTTATGCCTTGGCTATGAACTCTAATCCATACCGAGCAACTTTTAACGATCTTGGGCTAGAAGCTAAGTAACTTTTCAAATCGTACAACCTTACTTATTAGCAGATAATTTATTAAGCAAGCGATGGGAGAATAGGCTCATAATTAACTCACATAAATTCACGAAAGAATACCAGACTTATAATTGGCTCTATTATCTCTCGTTCTCCACAGTTTAAAATCTCAAGGAATGAGACTCGTGGATACTTAGCCTATTAAATCAAAGTTTTGGGTTTTCGAGTCGCCTATAGGATCTTGCAAATTCTTAGACTTTTTCAAGTTTCGAAATCGCATTATAAAGTTCCCATGATAAACGACTCTCTAGGATCAATTATAGGAACTTGCGAAAAGTTCTTGTTCTTAACCCGTGAGAGTTAAGACTTTCGCGTTTTATAGCTCCCTATATAAAAGCCTAGCAAAACTTGACCTAAACACGTTAAGGATACTAGCTAGAGTAACTTATATAAGAAAACTCGGGTTGAGTCAAAAGATTCACAATGTTTTGAAAATTAAAACCACTTTATTAAGCATTTTTTCTAATAAGGAAAGAAAATAACTATACAAAAGGAAAAACTAATAGGCCAAAATAGATTAAAAACTTTGAAAAATGTCGAAAAATTGATTTTCCGTTTAAAATGAGGATAATTACAAGGAAAAGGCCACTTAACTTCGATAGAAGTCCCCCATACACTTAATATAAACATTGTCCTCAATGTTTAAGCATGTGGAAGTAAACTCCCCTACACTTAGGACATTGTGCACGTTGTTTAAATCTAGCTAAGGAAAAGACAACTAAAGAGATTCCTATTTTAATATTGAGAAAATATAAAATAGTGAATCGAAAAGAGTTTAGGATAGAACCGAGAAGAAGTGAAACACGGAATCACGGGTCGTCAAGAATCATCAAGAGTGGATCATTGAAGCTCGAATCCCTGATTAAGAGAGGAGAGGAAAGCAAACCAACGGGTTTCCCCTATACTTATGATAAAGAAAGCAAAAAGATAGATGCATGGTTTGCCTCCCAAGAAGCGCTTGATTTTTGTTAACCGAGTCGTTAGCTTGACTCGACCTTGATCATCAACGAAAGAAGCATGAAACATATCCACCAGGATCAAAGACATAGTTTTCGTCCATCAAATAGCACAAGCTTAAGGCAAACAAGGCAAGCCAAAGAAGAGTAGGCAAGGTTCCCTTAAGCAGTGATGGAGCATGGTGGAAGCAAGGTTGAAGTGGTGCAAGCATGTCTTCATTAATTCCAAAGATTTTTCCTTTTATTTCATCAGATGGATACTGAGATGGCTGTAGAATATCAATACCGGGATCGAACACCTTTTCCTTTAGGGGAAAATAGCACTCAGGCTCAGCAGAGTGTGATGAAGATTCGCGAAGAAGCACAACCTCGTCCTCAGAAGGGGGACAAAGAGGTGTTAACTCATACGTGCTGAGAATATCGGTGTCGACCGGTTTCTTCTCCTTTGAAAGAACGTGCTTTACATCCAAAGTAGGATCAAGACGATAATCTTCAAAGTCTAAAGGAGGTGCATCACTCTCACGAGGGAATTAAGTGTTGAGAAACATAGAGAAGTCTTCCTCAAATGAGTAATCGTCCAAAGTAGGATCGAGTGATGGCGAAGGATCTTCATCATGTGAAGAATCGCTCGAAAGAGTATCAGCCTCATCAAAATCATCATATGTGGGCAGCTCGGGATACTCAGAAGTAAAGTCATCATAATCATCCGAATCTGAGCTAGAATCATCATCATAAGCATCAAAGACCGGTGGAGAATCATAAATGGGAGAAGCTTCCAAAGTAGGGAGAGAATCATCCACATCATCTTGAAAAAGTGGATTATCAATGGAAGAATTGAATAGAGGATTGTTATAGACAACAAAGTCATCATGCACATTAATCATATTCACTGATTCTCTGCCTTCAAAGGATTTGCCTGTAAGCTTCCCCATTTTAAAAATTTGTGAATCATTTCCGACTCTTAAGATTAACTCACCTTCGGCCACATCAACTAAAGCTCGTCCGGTTCTCAAGAATGGCCGACCAAGTATTAAAGGAATACGAGGGTCCATTTCATAATCAACAACGACAAAGTCGACCGGGAAAGTAAATGTGCCAACTTTGATAAGCACATCTTCGGCTATACCAACGGGGTAAGCGACAGTGCGATTTTCAAGTTCAAGAGTCATCTTTGTTGGAGTGAGGTCGGGCAATGATAGTGTTTTCCAAACACTCAGTGGCATCAAATTAATACTAGCCCCGAGATCAGCAAGGGCAGTAAATTCTTCAGTTTTGTGGAACACGCAAGGCAACACAAAACGACCGGGATCTCCAAGCTTTTCCGGAAGTTCTTTAAGAATAACTGCAGAGCAGTTTTCATTTAAGGGTGTGTTGGCGAGTTTAATCAGCTTCTCCTTCTTGTTCAGCAATTCCTTAAATGCTTTAACAAATTTGGGCATGTGGACAAGTGCTTCAAGAAAGCTAATGTTGAAGTTCATCTGAGAGATCATCTTCACATAGCGTGTCACGTCAGAGTCCTCCTTGGTTAGCAGTTTGGTCTTGCCCAAACGAGAAGGATAAGGGATATTGGGCTTGGGTGGTGAAGGTGCAGGTGTAGTAGGTAAAGGTTGAGATGTTGAAGGGTCCTTCCTGGTAACATCGTCATGACGAGGCGGAGACGGTAATGGTGTACTAATACTAGGTGTAGGAGGAGTAGGGATAAATGGTGGTGGAGGAGGTGTGGAGGATGGGGGTGGGATTTGTGGATCGACAATGGTAATTCCACTACGCGTAGTAATAGCACTCACATTAGCTCGCGGATTGGTGACGTTGTTTGAAGGTAGAGAACTTGAAGTGGAAGGTTGAGTGGAGGGCAAGAAACTAACAAGCATATTCTTCAAATCAGTCATTTGATTGCTGAAGGAGGATTGGATATTATCTCGAACCTCGGATCTAATCTCATTTCCTTGCTTTGTAATATCTCCTTTCAGATTGATTATTTGGCTCTGAAGATTCTTGATTTGCTCACCTTGGGTTCACATGATGGCTTCAACATCGGGATTAATGGGTGGGGGTTGTTGAGCGGGTGGGTGATAAGGGTTAGAAGCTCTAGGTGGGATTTGGTTGCTTCTATTGTAGTTGTTGGCGGGGTTTTGGTTTTGAGGAGAAAAACCGGGTGAAAGATAATTGTTGGACCGGTAACTCAGCAAATTTCTATCCCCTTGTGGTCGAGCTTGGTAATTTTCTGGTGAATAATTATCATAAGCTGCATACACATTTTCCGGATTTCCTTGTGTAGAAGGACAATCGGTGTATGAGTGAGGACCGCCGCATGTTTCACAAGGAGTAGCAACAGCTTTAACTTGTTGTTGTTGTTGGTTTGAAGCCAAGAGTTGCATACTTCTGCTCATTTCAGTCAGCACACGGGTGAGTTCGGTCATATCAGGGTTTGCTGAAGTGGAAGAAACATTGACTCTCGGGTTGTTCCTTGATGAAGCAGAGGAATCCCAGTTTTTGTGGTGAGTAGTCATGTTCTCAATTAGCTCTCTACACTCCTCGGGTCTCCTTTTCATAAATGTGCCACCGGCGGCTGCATTAATCGTATCACGATCACGAAAAGTCAATCCGTTGTAGAAAGTATCAATCAATGTGACTGGAAGCATGTTGTGGTTTGGACAACGATCAATCAAGACATTATATCTCTCCCAAGCATCAAAAAGAGATTCATCAGGATCTTGCATGAAACCGCTGATTTGATTGCGAAGGCTCCTGACCATGGATGGTGGAAAGTAGTGCGACAAAAAGCGTTGAGTCATGTCATCCCAAGTGTGAATAGAATTCTTTGGGAGACGATCAAACCATTTCTCGGCATGATGTAATAAAGTATGTGGAAACAGTTGTAGGCGAAGTTCATCCATTAGGGCACCAGCCAACTTCATGCTTTGGGTGATTGTAATGAACTTGTCGAGGTATTTGTTGGCATCATCATCAGGCAATCCACGGAAAGGATTTGTTTGCACTTGCTGAATCATGTGGTGCTTCAACGAAAACTCAGGAGCGTTGATTTGCATCGGCGCAATCGGTCCTCCTCGTCCAAACATGGTTGGTTGACAAAGCTCCTCCATTGTCCGAAGATCGGGCTGTGGAAGAACATTGTTGTTATTGTTGAGGTGCGGTGGATTATTATTGTTGTTAACACCTGACATACTTAAATCTTTTTGAGTCTCGGGCTCTTGATAATTAGAAGATCTAGTACGCATACACCTGAAAATGCAAAAGAAAAGGAAACCAAACACAAAGACAATATATATACACAATAAAGATAAGATCTTTTTGGATTTTTGAAATTTTTAATTTTTTATGGTTTTTTATCAAAATTTTTTTTTAATTTTTTTAATTTTTATGGTTTTTTGAAATTTTTATGCAAGAAAATAACGCTCACGAATAAACGGATCCCAAAAAGCAACGCGTCTCTCACAGAAAACCGTTAATCTTTACGAAAAGAGCCGGCAGCGGCGCCATTTGATACAAGTATTTTGGTCCGTATAAAAATTAAAGTTCGAAGTAGTGGTCTAATCGAATTGATCTAGGTTCTATGTGCGACTCAGTTGTTCTTTGGTGAAACAAAAGTGTGTCGTTGTAGTAATAAAAAGTGCGAAACAATTAAAGTAAATGACTTTAAAGTAAATCTAAGTCTAATTAAAAATAAATTATGCAAGTATTTAAAAGCGTGACTAGAAATTAAAAGACACTAAATGTAAATAAAGCAAACTTAAATGTAACTAAGGTAAACTTAAAACGCAACTAAAACTAAATATTAAACTAAGGAAAAGCTAAAATAAATCTAAGGCAATAAACTTAAAGCGCGTCTAATTTAAAAGGCGGGAAAATTAAAACTCGAATTTAAGAAAATTAAAAACTGAAATGAAAGATTCTGAAAATTATCCCTATCCGGAATAAACACCTATTCGGAAAACTGTCACCTATCCAGAATAAGTTTCTATTCGTAATAATAGGCCTTACACGGAATATTCCACTATGCGGAATAACACCCCTATACTGAATAATCCTTATATGGAATATCCCCCTATGCGGAATAAATCCCCTACTCGGAATATTCACCCTTATGCGAAATGTCACCTTTATGCGGAATATTCTATGCGGAATATTCCTCCTATTCGGAATATTTGGTCTTGCCCGGAATAACTTCCTCTACTCGGAATGTCCTGTCTATTCGGAATAAAGACCCCTATGCGGAATACTGTCACCTATCCGGATAAAGTTCCTTACTCGGAATTTCCAGCCCTATGCGGAATACCTGGCTATTCGGAATAGCCAACCTTACTCGGAATAAAACCACTATTCGGAATATTCAATATTCCGAATAGTCATCCAATGAGAAGCTTTACTCGGAATGTTGTTGGGCTTGGCCGATTCCTGGAAAAGATCAGTAACAAGAAACCGAAGAACAAGGAACAAAATAATAACACGAATCTAACCAAAAACAAAGCTAAATCAAACACAAGATTAAATCAAACTAATAACAAAACAACTATTAAGCATAAACAATCAACCCAAAACAATCAAACTCACAAAACTTAATCAAAATAATCAAAACCACTTGATGAAAATAAGAAAGAATAAGAACATGAACATGAACAAAAACAATAAGAATCAAAGATTAAGAAAGGTAGGATGAGATTAACAAGATAAAGATAAAGATTAACAAGAATTAAAAAGAAAACTTACTTGAAATTAAATGGTAATTAAGGTGCAAGACAAGAATTTAAATTTGACAAGTATTTAAATGACAAGGTAATTAAAAGTGGAAGAACTAATTGTCACGATTAGCCAACAAAGAAAATAATTAACTAGTCCTAATCTACATATAGGGGAGGATTAGGAAGCTTCCTCCCCTCCTTCATTTCTTCTTAATTGCGTCATTAGGCCCTTAAGCATATAAGCTTCATTAATTGCACTATTAGTCCTTTTTCCTTCTAATCTTCTTTAAACTTGGACTCTAATGACTTGTGGCTCGGGATTTCTCTTGAACTCGTCTTTTAATTCTTCAACAAAATAGACTTGAATTCCTCGGCTTTTGATAAACTTCCGTCTTTTGATTTTTTCTTCGATAAATCTTCAGAATTGGTCTTGGACTTCCGTTCTTTTTGCACTCTTGACTTCTTGACTTCGTCTTTCATCTTTTTCTTCAATAAAAGTCCGTAAATGCCCGTGAATTCCCGTGTTTTCTCCACTTTTCACAATTTCGTCCTAAATCATAACAAAAACACAAACCACGCATAATTCCGACATAAAAGACATAAAATACACGTTTTGGTCCGGTTATTATTGTAATTAAGTGGTAGAAAATATGTGTGTTTACACACATATCAATAACACCATAGCTCTTCATGATGACGAGCTTGGTAGAATAAAATCTTTCTCCGACAACTCTCTCAGTTGTACGGTAATTCCTTTAATTCAGATGGTGCTGACGTACAGTGCACACGCCACATGTGCAGCACCGGGAATATAATCAATACCAATTTCAACTTGCCTTAATGGCAAAAGTCCAGGTAATTTACCAACAAATACCTTCTAAAATTTCAGATAACAGAAACATCTTTTAATAAATTCATATTAGGTTCTTTCTAGATTATAATATCTAGGACTAATTCGCAACCATTCACGGTATAATTTCAAGCCTAAATGCAGGATATGGTCATCCATCAAGAATTATTTAGATCACTTTTGATAATCAACATCTTATCATTTAGGGGAATTCTATTCGAGTTCCCATCAATTAAGACAATGTCGTCATGTCATAATCAATCAATCCATTCTACTGGTACTATCAACTTTCCAGTTTTATTGCCGTCGATAAGATGTGAACTTCTCAAAAGACTAATAATAATTCATAATCCTTCACAATTTCAAGGATATCAGGAGACATAACTATCATTAAAAGAGTAAGGTCAACACATAATCTACGCGAGAGGATTTCAATTCAGATAAAGACGAAAACATTTAATGAATATGAATATATCCCATGTTTTCATAATTTGAGTACGCATTCGAAAGCTCCTCGGATCGTTACCCAGGTCATTCAAATGAAATCAAATCAAAAGAAATGATAGGAACGTCGATACATCCAGTCGGGTATCAACACTCGGTAATCAGATACTTTTCCTAAGAATCTCACTACGGGAGAATCGGACAAGAAAGAATTGTCAATTGTCAAATAAGACAATTTCCACAGATGAGTAAATTCGATTCAGAAGAATAGATGCTACAGGAACATATGTAGGTATCCCTAACACTATGTCCCTATTTTTCACTTCTTGCAGATCTCATAAAATTTAATCTTTCACAATCTTTAAAGAAAATGTAGTGTTTATTAATCAGTTTTATGGTGACTACTAATCAGTCTTGCATGGTCCATTCCGAATTGTATGTAGGCGCGCAACTATATACAATTTCAAGATTAACGATGCAATACTCAGTTCGTCAAAATTTTATCATCATGTTTATAATAAAACATTTTCATGCTTAATTCTTAAATAAGAATCAAAAATAAATTTACAAAGATCTTCTTTGTTATGAAAACAATTAAGTTTTCCAAAGTGTTTTATAAACAACTTTACTTCAATAATGATTATTTATAAGTCTCACTTTAAATAATCCATATAGTGATGAAAATCCAATTTTCTCAAAGGATACTATTTTATCTTATAAAAACAATGAGTGATCTGTAAAAGAGTGATGATAGCTTGTTCACCAAGAACTAACTACGATATGATAGGAAATGAGCTTGGCCAATTAATCATGAGGTTCATGACCTCTATGGCACTCAAAAGAGAATAATTTACAACGTAACTCAATTCGAGATGATTACTTGTTCAATGGTTGCATCACTAATGCGAGCATTAGGATGAAGCAATAAAAGATAGATAACATCGATACATGTAGAATTTAGCAATCAAAGGTAGTCTTTTCATTAATCACAAACAAGTCTAAATTGTACCGTAACACATTACGTGACACTATGTCATACAATTCCAAGAACTCATCCTACCAACTGATGTCTCAGTTAAGTTAGGGATTATTTTTTATTTTTTTAAAGATACCACAATGAATACTAATCTACAAGAGTCATTAGGTGTTCCACATGTCCCCGAAGATCCATCGGTCTCAATTCAGAAGAAGATTTCTTCAATTTATTTATTGGACACTGGGCATCCTCGTTATTGGACAATGGCCTAGGAACAACCCTTAACACAAATCTACAATCAATTAAAACTTTATAATTCAATCACAGAACTTAACAACTTCCTCTTAACAATCTTATATTCCATAAAATTTAAATTTTATTTTATTCAAGTTTTAATCAACTTATAATCAATTAAATATCCTACCTTATTTTCCATTACTTTCAACCTTATTCTTACACCTTAAAAGGGCAATAAAAGCTCGATATGATCAACACTTAATTTCCAATCCTATAGCTCGTACAACAATAGTTATCAAATGAGTCACTAGTATGAGATGACTCATACATTCAATTAGACTTCTCGGAAAGGTATTAGTGGCATGAGGCTTTTGGGTAATGGTTCCAATGACAGCCTCAAGTGCAACATCCACCCTTTCGATTTCAATTTAAGAATTGGATGACAACGAATCAGATGACATCTTTCTAGGTGGTAATGTTTTGTAAAACTCCACTCTATAAGGAAAGATCATCATGACATCGATATCAGATTTAATCTCGCCAATTCTTCTTCAATATCACAATCAACTAATATCAACATTTCTACGAATATCAAACATTTTCTTGGGATCATAAATATCCACAACTTGGTTTAGATCTGGAATAGCTAGATTTCCTGTAGGAATAGCTTAGATTAATTTACTAGGGGAATTCGGGTTCCTTGTGACAATCTACGTCGTATAAATACCTCGTATAAATATAGAAATAATCATCAAACAATCATGTAATCAAATTACATTATATGTATATATATAATCCAAGTTATATATATATTAAAATAACACTTCTCAGTCTGGCCTTGTCGGTAACTCGGGAATTCTTCGGCACCGTTATAGTCAAAAGATTTTTAGACATTTTTAGAAAAATGTTTATAGTTAAAAGATTTTGAAATGTTTTATTCAAAACCTTGGTTTTAAAAATCTTTCGTTCTCTATAACGAGAGCTCTGATACCAAACTGTAACACCCCCAAATTTATACAATTCAATACAGCGGAAGACTCGTTGGTGTTACGGGATAGCACATTACTCACATCATAGACAACGCTTAAAAATCGCGTCGTTTAATAATAACGCATTTCCATTCATAAATATCAGATTTACATAGGTCCCAAGTCATTATATTTCATACAGGTTTTACAAAGCATTTGAATGGAAACTATGTTTAAGTGCGGGCCATGAATTCTTGTTGTCTTCCCGAGAATTACCTTCAAGTACCTGAGATAAAACATGTTAAAAGAAAAGGTCAGCGATAACGCCGAGTGAATTCATAGAGTTTAATAAAATCCATCAATATAATATTAGTATAAAAATATTACCAAAAATCATTTTGTACAAATCATTGTAATAGGCCATAAAATAGCCAAAGTCATTTTATACAAATCCTTATCAAAATCATAATATAGGCATTTGCCTTAAAAATCATTATACAAGCCAATGTCGTAAAAGCATCATACAATACGTCTTATGACGTTGTATAAAGTTAAATAAAAACCGTTATATGAATATGGTTATGAAAAAACAAAACACGAACATAATATCAATAGTATGACCCTATATTGCTAGTCAGGTAATACATCGTAATTCGGTGCGTATAGTAGTATTTCGTTAATTGGATTATTATAAGCCGCATGACATTGTTACCTTACTACAACAAACAAAGGGTAGCTAGCCCGAAACTCATTTTCCCATCTAAATTAGCGTGTCGTCACAGAGGTCACGCTATGTAAATCTTCTCATACATAAATTCGCTTACCAATCAATGTGGCACGACGGGGATCAACCGTCAAGGCGCGAACTGGGGTGATCATCCCCAAATAGTACTATTATATGCATAAGCGTCTACCAAATCCCGGTAGTTCACAATTCATGCTAATGGGACTTTTAGTGACATAACCAAACTTTAATAATCCATTTCATTTCATCTATCGGGTCATCTAATCATTCATCGGGTCATACAATCATTCGGGTCCAAATCAATAAACAAACAATCGGGACAACTAGTGTCCTATTTCATAAAAACTAACATGTTATCTCCCTCGTGGGTTTGTAAAACATTTTATAAAAACATTTAGAAGAGTGCGAGGCTATGAACTCACGTTGATGTGGGAAGGCGGTTAACGGCGATTTGGATGTACGGTACGTGCTTCAATCACGGAAACCTAGACAAATAATAATCGTCTTAGACTCATGTCCAATGACTTTATAAAAATAGCAATTATGTATACATATGATGATTTTATATATATGATTATTAAGTGGGTTTACATATTCTGATTTACTCATTTTAGTGTTATGTGTTGATAAGTTTTATACTAGTTTACTAGTTTTACCTATTTACATGTTTTAGGCCCAATAGGCCCATTACAAGCCCAATATATTATATTAGCCCAATTATAATTTTATTATCAGTATCACACTTTACATGTTGGGCCCAAATGGGTTAAGCCCAATAAATAAGTTTATAAGTGTTTTAGCCCATTTTGTTGTATTATTACTCCAATAACGTTAACTTAGCCCGTTAATGTCCGTCTGTTATATAGTTTGGGTTTTAACGGTTTTTACTTGTTATATATGTTTATATATCAGTATGTGAGTTTATAAAAGTTTACATTAGACGGGTCCAACCGTCTAAGTTTTATTTGGCAAAAACGTTAATTTTACGGTATTAGCCGAAAAGACGTAAAAATCATGTTTATAGTTTTATAACTTATAAAACTTATCAAATTATCATTTTTATAAAATGTATCATTTATTTATCATTGTACATACTTATATAAATGTAATATATAAGTTAGTGGGTTTCAATTCACATTTTATACTATATTTATTTGAGTGCTTATATAATACTATTATACTTTAATTTCCCAAAATCTGATTTTTACTTTCACTTTCACCATTTTTACCATATCTTGAGTTCTACAAGGAGATAGAAGCTAATTTTTGGACACCATAAACTACATGATATGTGCTACAATTAACTTAGCTTTAGCCACTGCTCAATACAACTCTAAATATTCTTAACAGTCCGTCCAAAACTGACTATTCAGATTGGTACTCTAAACTTGTTTTGATCATATCTCACTCATTATAATGATTCCATTGCATGGCCAACTCTCACATGTGTACAAGAGTCATAGCTTACTGTATATTAATCTATTCATGCCATTTTATCAGTTTATCATATGATTCTTTACTGTTTTATACAGCCATCATTTTAAGCATGATTTTACCCATTTTTACATGTAGTTTGTCCATCTTTTTACCCATGTTTATCAAATACATCAACACCAAATCCCCACACAATACTTTTATCATCATATATTCATCATATACATATACAATAGGAAAGAAAATACATGTTTACATAATCAAAATAACAAGAGGATGGGAAGAAACAATCTCTATACCCCCATTAGTGATGAAAAGATGAGTTTTGATGAACAAGGCTTGGATTTGATGGCAAGACTTGTGATAACCCAACACCACTTTAAAGACCACCAATCTTTGTAAACTTCTTGTATAAATCAGCCCTTGGACATCACCAAATCACCTCCTTGGATGTTAGAATCACCTCCTTGGATGTTAAAATGACCACCAATCAATAGAGCTTCAAGAGTTCTTCACCATATGTGTAGATAACACATGGTTTGTGGTTAAAATTGATCAAATGGGGTGTTTTAGGGAGAGAGTGGACGAAAATGGTAGAGAGAAAGAGTGTGTTTTTGGTGGTTTGCATGTGATGGAAATGAGGAAGTGGTTTAGGGAGGAATGGTTTTGATGTGGTAGCTTGTTTACAAAGTGGCTAGGACAAGTGTCCTAGCTTACTTTGTAAGCTTTGACACATATCAAATGTGTTGTTAGCTTAGTTAAAACATCCCATATTGAGTGGGGTGGGGCAAGATTTATCTTGTCTCATCCCACTAATTTACGGGTACTCCTCGATTCTAGTTTCCTCGATTTGCGTGCCCTCGGGTCGTTTTACGAAAAACGTTTTTATAAATTATGAATCAACGGCACAAAACGAATCTAATAAAAATTGTTTCATCAAAAGCGGAGTTCAAAAACGTAAATACGTAATCCTAAGGTTTCCGGTTTAGTCGTAAAGGACGTTAAATTATAATCGTAAGTCCTAATCTCTTCTCGTAAATTTGTGAGTTTATGAACCAACACAAATTTAAAATTCTAAAATAATATTCACGGATAAATTAATTTCCTGAAATGTCGGACTGTTGCCAAAACGGTGTATGTTAACGTAAGCACGTAACGTAGAATCCTTCGATGCTACTTCAAGACGTAAATCCAAATTACTTCCCAAAAATAAGTAAGTTCATAATATAACATTAAAATAATGTCTTTAAATAATACTTGAGAATAAAATATCAACCATAAATTGACGGATTGTCACAGTATGATTCATGAAACCAGAGACTACAACCAAACAGAGGGAGAAAGAACCCAAAGAAGACCTAGAGTCATTAATCAGCGATCAAATGGACCCACTAGAAAGTAGGTTCATCATCGAAACTATTATGTTTCATTATATGCATGCACTAACATTTAAAGATATTTTTATGGTATCTAGATAGTGGTTGCTCCAGACACATGACAGAATAAATATTATCTGCATAGATATAAAAGAGATCCCGGTCCCAAGGTAGTCTTTGGAGATGACTCCTGAGGGGCTACTGAAGAATATGGCTCAATAATTTCTAATAGAATCACCTTCACAAGGGTCGCTTATGTCAATGGAATGAAGCACAACTTAATCAACATCAACCAACTTTTTGATGCTGGATTCAAAGTTTTATTCACCAATCCAAGGAACAATATTCAATCAAAATGATGATGTTGTTCTCATCGCTCCTAGAAGAAGGGATGTGTATGTTATTGACATGACATCATGTCCAGAGGGAAGCAACACATGTCTCTTGGCTAAAGCCTCTGAAAGTGAAAATTGGCTCTAGCACAAGAGACTGTCCCATTTAAATTTCAAAAACATCAACAAACTGGCTAAGAATGATCTGGTTGCTGGACTTCCCTCTTTGATTTTCTCTAAATACAGGCCATGCTTAGCCTGTGAAAAAGGAAAGCACCACAAAGCCTCATTTTGGAACCAAACAATCATTCTCTATTGACAAGTCACTTCATCTTCCACACATGGACTTGTTTGGTTCAGTTAAACCTCAATCCCTAAATCACAACAAGTATACTCTCATCATTGTTGATGATTTATCCATCGTGTTTCTTGTTGGATTGCTTAAAGCTTATAGAATCAATCCATGTTACCTTTTTAGAGGATGAAGAATCAATCCATGTTACCTTCAATGAATTTGACATTGTCATCAGTCACCACAACTCTGAAGCTAGTGATATTGATTTTAGTGAAGTTGAATCATACCTAGAAGATGATTTCTCAATCCAAAGATTTCATCCAAACCTTTTCACAAGGATTTTCCTTATGTTCATGCATTTGATCCTTTCTCCATCACTGACATAACACAATAGGCAGCTGTATCTGAATTACCTCTCCCACCTCTGGCTGTTGAAAGATCTGACTCTGACATCATTAATTCTCAAATGGATAAAGAGATCATGGATGATGAAATCCTGTGTGATGAATAACTCTTACAATCCACCTTCTGTCTCAAATCAAATGACATCCTCTAAACCCTCACCTGAACCTATAGAGACTCTTGTGCCTCAATCTAAATGGTGCAGAGCCAAGATATTCTTCTTGTGAATATTCTTGGAGAACCCTCTAAAGGAGTCACCACTATAGGAAAACTAAAAAATATAGAAGCCGCTTCTGCTAATGAATGCCTATTTGCAGACTTCCTTTCAGAGGATGAACCCAAAAACATCGCAGTGGCTCTACTTGATGAGGGTTGGGTAGTTTCCATGCATGAGGAGCTGAATCGGATCAAGAGGAACAAGGTATGGACCCTGGTCAAAGCTCTTATTAAAAAACAAGTGGTTGGAACCAAATAGGTTATAGAAACAATAGAGACGAAGGTGAAATGATTGTCAATAACAAAGAAAGACTAGCGGTATTGGGTTACAATCAATAAGAGGGGATTGATTATGATGAAACCTTTGCACCTGTTTCCAGATTAGAAGCCATCTGAATTTTTCTGTCCTATGCTGCTTATATGGGTTTCATGGTATACCAGTTGGATGTCAAGAGTGCATTTCTTAATGGGAAACTTCTAGAGGAGGTCTATGTCAAACAACATCTAGGGTTTGAAAGTAGTGAACACCCAAACTATGTTTGCAGACTCCACAAAGCAATCTATGGGCTGAAACAAGCACCTAGAGCCAGGCATGAAACCCTATCAAAGTTCCTACATGAAAATAAATTTTTCAGAGGTACTATTAACCAAACCTTGTTCACTTATAGGTCTAACGGTGATGTTATTATAGTACATATATATGTGGATGATATTATTTTTTTGTCGACCAACATAACATTGAGCAAGCAATTTCCTAAACTAATGACCAAAAAGTATGAGATGAACATGAGGGGGGAACTAACTTTTTTCTTAGGTTTTCAAATTAAACAAATTTCTCTAGGAATTTCTATTTGTCAAGAAAAATATGTTAGAGACTTGCTCAAGAAATATGATATGTCTAATTGTGCATCAATGCAATGTCCCATGCTTTATCCCAATGATTTGGGAGCTAATGATTCAGGGGTGTCTGTAAATGAAACCTTATACAAAGGCATGATTGGGTCACTGATGTATCTCACTACGAGCAGAATAGATATCAAATTATTCACATGTCTCTGTGCTAGGTACCAAGCTAACCCCAAGGATACCACCATGTAGCTGTCAAAAGAATTTCCAGGTATCTCAAAGGATCACCCTCACTGGGTCTCTGGTATCCGAACGGATCTGGCTTTGACTTGAAAGCCTACCCAGACTCAGATTATGCTGGATGTTTACTCGATAGGAACAGCAGATCTTTAGGACCTGTCAGATCCTTGGCGGAAAGTTAGTATGTTGGAGCGCCAAGAAGCAAAACTCTATAGCCATGTGTCTTCAGCTGAAGCTGAGTATGTTGCTGCTGCTGGCTTTTGTGCTCAAGTTTTCTGGATGAAAAGTCAACTGGCTAATTATGGGATCACCTATGAGAGGGTTCCCATTTTCTATGACAACACTAGTACCATAGCCATTTCCAATAATCCGGTACTTCATTCCAGAACTAAACATATTAACATCAGGTATCATTTCATCAGAGACCATATTTTAAAAGGTGATATTGAGCTACACTTTATCCCTACTGAATGCCAGCTCGCTGACATTTTCACCAAGCCTCTGGCTAAGCCAAGTTTTACTAGTTGGTTTTTGAGTTGGGTATGCTCAATATTGGGAAAGAAAAAGTCTGATGATTGATCTCTGTCTCGGGGCATTTATTGGAACTGAATGTAACTAGGAAGTTACATCAAAAATGGAAAACATATAATCTCTATATTTAATTCAAATGATTTGTATAAATGCGAACAATTTTCCCGCTTTTCAAGGGGACAAAATTTTCCCAAAGAGTCAAAGGGTCCCACCTTTCTACAAAAATTTCAACTTTTCATTTAATGCAAGAAAGAAAAAACGGCTTGAATTTTTCCTTTTTTCTTTGACTAATCACCACTTATGTGTTTCCTCTTCTCATTTCTCGCACACATACTCTTTTCTTCTAACCTTCTAAACCTCAAATATTCATCAATGGCATCCTCATCTCAAGCTACCAAGTACTCCATCTCGGCTGCATCTAACATAGACTTCGGCGTAGACGAAGGAAAAATAAACTTGAACAACCGTGTTGCTTTGCTTGAACACTTAAATCCTCTTTATTCACCCTTGTTCAAGTTCTTGAAGAACTATGATATCTTTGAAGCCCTTACCAAAACACCTTCGGTTTGTTACTCAAAATATGTCAAGGAGTTTTGGAACACCACCAAAGTTGCTCATGATTGTAACACCATCTTTTTTACCATATAGCAGTGGAAGCTAATTTTGGGGTATTACATTCAAGGTATCATAGTCACAATAAAAGAAAACGCTCAAAATACATTTTATTAAAAACTGTCACCATTCATTTATTCAGAGTTAACAAAACAAATGTACATACAATGTACATCACAGTTCTCTCAAAGATCTAGTTTTCTTTATTTGAATGATAACTTTTCAAGACACCAACATCCGTAGCCCGCCAGTCTTCATTCTCCTGAAATATATGCTTACAAATCAACACAACGGTTGAGTGAATTCATAGGTTTAAGCAATTTTTTAATACAAGTATGACCTCCGGGCTACAGTGTTATACACCTTATTTTTTAATTCATTGATTCTTATTGCACTAGCTTATGACCCCACGACTTGACATTATTGGAAAAACCAAAAAATTGCCCTCATGTAGGTAGTTTACCGGACTATCCCGAGTTTAGAAAAATAAAGCATCTCTGTTTACCCTAGGTAGGAACCTATTAGCATTCCAGCAAGTCCAATTTGCCCAGATAAAGGATGTCAGTCCTCAATAGCCCTATTCACAATATTAGCACTCATTTTCTAGAAATGATTAGCGGTCCATAATTAAAAAGGGTCTTAATGCCAACAAGTAAACGTAGTGTCAATAATCATATAGGCAGCCTACAAAAGTAATTGTATTCCAGTTTTAGCATATATCCCCTCACGGGTTTTCAAATCATTTTATAAAATTTTAAAAGTGAGGCTATGAACTCACCTTACCTTATAGAATCTTGATTTACTCTGTTATAACCAATCACAACTTCTCACTGAATCTGAGTTGACATACAAATATGTATAAATATCAAGTCGTATCATCTGAGTTCAATTTCTTTATATATTAAATTGTATTTTTATTTGATTTATATATATTTTGGAATTATATTATCATTGTTCGGGCCATTAGACTCAGAATCCATTCTATAAATGTTTGAGGAGCGAGTGCACTTTAAATCGTAAATGCAACCACTTAGTCAGAACGTAATATTGAGATGGAACATCTTTGTACAAAGATACTAACATGACACATAGTATATTATTATATTTTATGTTCTTTATTTTCAAAGTTGACAAAATTAGTCCTTTTAGTTATAGTTTAGCATAATTACACTTTATTTTCAAATGGGTTTTAAGTCGTTATTTCATGTAAATTACCAAACTAGGATTTTAAGACATTTTTAGCTTATAACTTTTATATTAAATGATCATATGCTCTAAATTCTTTTAGATTCGTTTTCTAACATCATTATAACATTATAAAAAGTCTAGAAAAACATTATAACAAGATTAAAGCTTAGTTAACATAGAGATTCCCTAGATAACTCCAAAATGGCTCCTCATGGATTCCTATGAACACAACTTGCTATCAAAGCTTCAAGAGCTTCAATGGATTATTTCTAGACCTGGTTTCTGGTATTATACGAGTCCTAGGATGTTTATAGAAGTATATTTAAGAATGGGTATGGAGATATAAGAGAAACAGGGTACAAGTTCTAAACTATGCAGTTCACCCCTATTTATAGTATTTCCAACACTTGGGCTCCAAGTTTTAGCCACAAACATGTAACGTAATAAGGTTAGTGACTGAGGAAAGATAGGGAAGGTCTATGCTAGTTTGTAGAGTCTAGGATAAAAATATCTAAGACTTGTGGCTTAGAATAGGTCACAACAATATTTAGATAAGAATGGTGATGTGTAACCTTCAAGTAGGTGATGCACATCCTTTTTGGCACTCCAAAATATCTAAGGATACTCTAAATATCTGAATTGAGGTTTGAATTTGGGAGAGAAGGTGTTTAAAGTTGGTTTTGGGGGGAAAAACTAAACCGGGTCTAAAAACTAGGCCTTGTAACTTTATACTTTGTAATTTTGATGATTAAGGGTTTATGAATGTGATTAGTGATTTATTAGGGTATAATTACGGTTTACACATTGTATTTAGAAGATTTAGGTCCTAGGTTTGAAGTTTAACAAAGGTTTGAAGTGAATTTGGAAAGAAAACTTATGTATATTAGGGTTTCTAATGATCTAGGGTTAAATATTAGTAAAACTCATTATCCTTCTCTTAGATACTAATATAAACTCAATTAGGTCCTATGCATTGTGTTTTAAGTATCTAAAGTGGTTCCACACTTGGTTTGATAGGTTATTTTAAGTAAACATGTCTAAAGAGTGAAAATACCTATTTTGACCTAATTTACAAGTTATGCATTGAAATCTTGTACCTTGTGCTAAAGGGTACTTTTACATTTTCTTAAAATAATCTTATAACCTTAATGTAACGATATAAGTGTTTGTAGACTTGTCCTAAAATACTAGGTATTGATTTTATGTAAAATGCTTAATATAAGGGTTTGTAGGTCACTAATCCTAATGACTTTTTATCTTGAATAACTAGTGTTTATATCATGATGTAAACTTATTATAGGTCTTATATAGTATGTTTATGACTTCTAGGTATTCTACATTCTTAGTTTAAGGGTTTATATAAGGTAATCATATCCTAGGTACAATTAAATTAGCTTATAAGTCTATGCTTAAATAACTTGTACATTGTGCTTTATTAATTTGTAACTTAGCTTGAGATAAATGTATGATCATTATATGATACTTAGTTGCTATTTATAATTTTTTGCAAAAGATTAGATTTTAATTCAATTTGAAATGGATATTAGGTGATAATCTAGGTTACTAGGTCTTTTACTTGTAATTAGCTTTAGATTAGTGAATATTAGTGTTTTGTGATCAATCACCTTTCCTTTATATGATAGATTATAATTAGTATATTGTATTTGATATTTATACATATATATTATGTAGTTATATTGCTTGAAACATTGGTTTATAAAGGGAATTCTAGGGTTTCTAAGGCTCTTTAGTATTTTAAGGCATTCTTATTATACTTGGGATGGTCTTATTTACTTTATATACATATGGTTACTTTTAGAACTCGGACTTGATATATACTGTTGGGAATAAAATATGGGTCAGTTCACTAGACGCTGATAAGAAGAATGTCAACGCTGATAGGATGACATTGGACGCTGACAGCCAAGCGTTGACATTGAAGAAGTCAACGCTGACAGCCTTGAAGATTGACACTGATGGAATATCTTCATACGAATCTTTTTGTTTATTTGTTTCTTTATTTATGTATGGTAAAGATAAGCACGACATTGTATTTTCCATTATTATCTTTACCTAGAATAGTTGATTCGTAGCTTATTGTACAAGACTTCTTGTTCTATAAAAGAAGATCTTTTAGGTTAAAGTTAATTATCAGTTTTCATAAGTATTCGCAAGTTAAACCTCTTTCATTGTAATCAACAAGAATCATTCTAATACAAGTGAAAGTTTGTTTAACATCTTTCTGTTTTAGATCAAGTGTTAATTCCGCATAACACTTTGTTACTTTACTCATAAGCAAAGGTTTCTCTACGTGTAGTACTTGATCTAATCTCGTATACACAAAGCTTAATCGATCTAAGTTTGGGATCAACAAGTGGTATCAGAGCTTGTTGAGAAACTTTTGATCTTTAAGTAACGCAAGAACCCTAAAACACCAAAAACCCTAAAAACCCTAAAATTCTCAAAACCCTAAAAACACCATGTCTGGCACAGATCAACCTGCTGCTTTGCTACAAAACAACTCCTCAAATCCTAGTATCAAAATTCCCATGTTTGATGCCAGGAACTTTGAGCTTTGGAAGTCAAATTTTGAGCAATATATAGCTATTCATGACTATACTCTTTGGGAGATTGTCGAATATGGGAACACATTCGACAAAGCAGCAAAGATTGCTGCTGCAATTGCCACAAGGACAGCTGTCCCTAATTGTCCTGAAGCTGATAAGAAGGAAAAGCCTGGAGATGGGAGAGCTGTAGCTGTTGAAGATATAGCCAAGAAGAGGGTGGACATGAAAATCTTGAACATCATGAAACATGCCCTAGGTCATGAGAATCAGCACAAGTACAAACGCTTTGAGTCTGCAAAAGAGCTTTGGGAAGCTCTTGAAGTAGCACATGGTGGCAATGCTGACACAAAAGAAGAAAAGAAGAAGCAACTCTTGCATGAGTATGCTGTCTTTAAAGCTCAACCCAATGAAAATCTCAGCAGTGTGAGAAGTAGACTTCTTGACATCACAAGTCAACTTTCCTTCATGGGAACACAGATTGATGACCCTGAATTGAATGCTACTTTTCTCAAAAGCCTTGGTGATGTATGGAAGATTGAGACAAGATCCATTCTTGTCAATAATACCCACAAGACCTCTAGGTTTGATGACATCTTCAACAAACTAAGACTGTTGGAGAATGAATGGCAATTGGATAGTGATAATAAATCTTCCAGTAGTAACATGGCCTTCTTCTCACAAAGTGAAGGCCAATTGATTCCATGAACTTCTATGGACATCCAGCCACTGGATCTCAAGGTGTCAGCGCTGGATGTCAGTCTGTCAGCGCTGGATCATATCCTGTCAACGCTTTATACTCAAGCGCTGACACACACAACTTTGGCGCTGATAGAATTAAACCTGCTGGTTTAGATCTAGATACTGTGTGTGCATTCATTGCTTCTTTGCCCAGTGATTCAAGGATTACATATGAAGATCTTGAGCAGATAAGTGATGAACAATTGGAAGAGATGGACATCAAGTGGACTATGGCTCTTGTAAGTTTAAGAGCAAACAGGTTTAATAAAAGGTTCAAGAAGAAGATGACCTTTAATGCTAAGGATGTTGCTGGATTTGACAAGTCAAAGGTTGAGTGCTACAACTGTCATAGAATGGGGCACTTTATGAGGGAATGTAGATCTCCAAGAAGATCTGATGCTGGTAAGCCCTCAAGCCAAATGGTTAAGAGCCAAGATCCCAAGGCCATGGTTGCTGTTCATCAAATTGATGGCGTTGGAGAATGGGACTGGAGCTGGATGGCCAAGAATGAGGAAGAGGATAGAGCTTTGGTTGCTGAAGTTAAAGAAGAGCATGTTGAATATGCTCTCATGGCACACTCCTCCTCTTCATCAGATAGTGAGGTATATGATGATGCTTTCTGTTCTAAGGGTTGTCGTTTAAATACTGAAAAACTAAATCAAGAGATAGTAAAATTATTAGATGAGGCAAGTACTGAAAGATGCAAAGTATCTAATTATCAAATTGCTCTTACCCAAACAGAAAAGACAGTAGCTGAGTATAAGAAAATGGAGTTTGATTTAGAGGATCAAATAAATATCTTAAAACATGAGTTACATCAGAGTAAAGATGTTCAAGATATAGTAAATAGGGTTAATCTTGATTTGATAGCTCAGTTAGAGGAGGCTAACAAAAATAAAGATAATGTGAGTCTTAAAATCCAGAGATTTGATAAGGCCACACAATTCCTAGGAGAGTGTGTTAGTAAACAAAGAGACTCTAAGGATATGAGTGGGATTGGGATGAATAATTATACTGGTGTTCCACCACCAGCTGGGGATTTCTATGGTGTCCAATCAAAGGATTTATCTTGGACTGGCTTGCCAGAATGCCAAGAGGAGGAATTCATTCCTCCACCTAGAGTGACTTCCCCAGTTGAGGAATACAAGCAAAAACTGACTGACCTAGATGAGTGGAAGAAAGCTAACCACACCTTGTTTGTTAAGGGAGGGTTGTTGTGTGAAAGTCCAAATGAGCCCACACCAAACATGATACCAATTGTGGAGTCCAATGATCCTAAACCTATTAAGATCACACACCCTACCACTGGCAAAGCTGTTGACCTTGGCCCACAAACTGTTAGAAAACCTAGTGTTAAGTATGCAGAGATGTATAGGAATACTAGGTCACCAAAAAGCCAAGTTAGTAACCAAGGAACAGGCTTCTTTGCTTCTAGACCTAAGACTATGTCTAGAAAAGCTTGTTACACATGTGGTAGCTTCTCACATTTGGCATACAAATGTGTCAACGCTTCCAATGTCAACGCTGATAGGAACCATTTCAGCGCTGACAAAAGTCAACATAGGTCAAACACTGTCAGACCCAATACTTATGTGAACAAAAGTTCACAAGTTGTTAGACCAGCCCCATTCTTTTCTAGAGGGTCTAACACATAAGGCCTAAGACCTTTTCAAAAGTCAAACACTTGGTCCAATAGGCAATGGGTTCCTGTAGCAAACCCTAGGTACAACGCTGATAAAGGCAATCGGGGCGCTGACAAGAGCAATTTAAGCGCTGACAGACACACTGCCAAACCTAGGTATTTGCAATCACAGGGAAATAGGTCTAAAGCTTCTACTAGCTTAACATGGAGACCAAAACAAGACCAAAACCCTAATTCTACTGGTATTTCTATGACATGCAACAGGTTTCATTATATTTCAAAAGCAATGTCAACACCAATTGGGGTTAACTGGGAATTTCATTCAAACAGGGATGAAAATGGGGTTGTTATAAGAACCAAGTCTGTTCTTGTTGAACAACCAAATGAATCCAAGTCTTCTAAGGCTTGGGTTCCCAAAGAAAACTAATGTGTTTTCTTTATGTGCAGGGCATTCAGAAGAAGATCAATGATTATGGATACTGGGATAGTGGATGCTCAAGGCACATGACAGGGAATGAAGACTATCTGACTAATTTCTCTCCTATTCAAGATGGTGATAAGGTATACTTTGGAGGGGGCTATGGCACCATCACAGGAAAAGGAACCCTTGTCACCAACAATCTACGATTTGAGAATGTCTTCCTGGTAAAAGAACTGGATTATAATTTGTTTAGAGTATCACAAGTATGTGATAACAAAAATAAGGTTCTTTTCACAGATACTGAGTGCTTGGTGTTAAGCAAAGATTATAAGCTCCCTGAGGAAAATTACATAGATTTTAGAACACCAAGGCATAAAGACATATATAATGTGAATCTTAATGGAATTAAGATAAATAATAAAATGTCATGTCTGTATGCTAAAGCCTCAGTAGATGAAAGTAATCTTTGGCACAGGAGATTAGGGCACATAAACTTTAAGAATATCAATAGACTTGTGAGGCTTGGTTTAGTTGATGGTTTGCCTGAAAAGGCTTTCCACAATGACCACACTTGTGTTGCATGTCTTAAGGGCAAGCAGCACAAGGTCTCATTCAGGTCTAAACAGGTGCACTCTAGTTCTAAACCACTTCACTTATTGCATATGGACCTCTTTGGTCCAACTAATATAGAAAGTTTGAAGGGTAAATCATATTGTTTTGTTATCACTGATGATTTTTCCAGGTTTACATGGACTTTCTTTTTAGCCAAGAAAAGTGAAACTGCCCAAAGTCTGATTAATTTCATTACCCAGATTGAAAAGAAAAATGGTAATGAGGTCAAAATTATTAGAAGTGACAATGGGGGTGAGTTTAGAAATCAGTTGTTAGATGATTTTTGTGCCAAGAAAGGGATTACTAGGCAGTTTAGCATAGCTAGAACCCCACAGCAAAATGGGGTTGCTGAAAGGAAGAATAGGACCCTTATTGAAGCAGCCAGAACCATGTTGGCTGATGCCCACTTTCCTATAGCCTTTTGGGCTGAAGCTGTTAACACAGCTTGTTATGTTCAAAATAGGGCATTGGTCAACAAGATACATAATAAGACACCTTATGAATTACTTTGGGGAAGGAAGCCCAATATTGGCTTTCTCAAGCCTTTTGGATGTCATGTAGTTGTTCTAGAAACTAGTGAGGCCCTAGGTAAATTTGATTCAAAAGGTGATGAAGGCTACTTCATGGGTTATTCAGTGCAGAGCAAAGGATATAGGGTTTACATTAAAAAGGAAAAACGTATACTTGAAAAAGTACATGTTAGGTTTTTAGAGAGTAAACCTAGTGATCCTGAAAGTGGTCCAAATTGGTTGTTTGACTTAGAACCTTTATCTAGAGCTTTAAATTATATGCCTGTTACTGATCCAGACATTGTGAAGGCAACTTCAAGTGTTTTGGAAAAGAGAATTGGTAATGTTTCAGGTATACAGGTTGCTAAGGAGGATGGACCACCAGCAGTTGAATCATCTCCCACACCAGAATATGTTACACTTCCTATATGGACAGATGAGTATTATGCTGCTGCTAGAAAAGATAATGGTGGTTTTCAAATACCACCAAATACAAACATGCATACTTCTTCAGGCACTGACAAAGGGAAATCAAGCGCTGACAAGACAAATTCAGACGCTGATGGCTTAGACGCTGACAACAACAGTTCAAGCGTTGTTAGCCCAAGCGCTGACAAACAAGGATCAGACTTTGGTGACACCTTTACACAGCTTTTCTCTTCCCATTTTGAACAAGGTGGACCTTCCAATGTCCATGAAGAGATTCATGTTGATCAAAGAGAGTCTGATGAAGAAGATATTGGCAACATGGAGCGTGAAGTTGAGGACACCAGACTTTTTGAAGGAGGAGTTCTTACTTCCACAGCAAAGGATCACCCCTCATCTCAGATTATTGGTGATGTTATGGCTCCAGTTCAGAAAAGAAGATCCCATCAAAGTCTTGGTGGATTTATTGCCAATATACACAAGAAGGTTGATACCCCTCTTGTACAAGCATGTTTGTTTGCCTGTTTTCTGTCACAGGAAGAACCCAAGAAGATTTTTGATGCTCTCAAAGAACCAAGTTGAGTGGAAGCAATGCAGGATGAGCTTCACCAATTTGCTATACAGGATGTTTGGGAGCTGGTTGATTGTCCTAGATATGTGAGACCAATTGGGACAAGATGGGTTCTAAGGAACAAGAAAGATGAAAGAGGCATTGTGGTCAGAAACAAGGCACGTTTGGTAGCTCAGGGATATACACAAGAGGAAGGCATAGATTATGAAGAAGTTTTTGCACCAGTTGCAAGAATTGAAGCTATCAGAATTTTCTTAGCTTATGCTTCCTACATGAACTTCACTGTTTATCAAATGGATGTGAAGAGTGCTTTCCTCTATGGGACAATTGTTGAGGAAGTATATGTTATGCAACCTCCTGGTTTTGAAGATCCTGAGAATCCAGACAAGGTTTATAGAGTGAAGAAAGCTATGTATGGACTTCATCAAGCCCCAAGAGCATGGTATGGTACATTGTCCACCTACTTGGTGGAAAATGGTTTCAAAAGGGGCACCATAGATCAGACACTATTTACAAAGAAGAAAGGACAACATGTGTTGCTTGTGTAGGTCTATGTTGATGACATCATTTTTGGGTCTACTGATCCAAAAATGAGTGAGGACTTTTCCAAGCTCATGACAGATAAATTCAAGATGAGTGCAATGGGTGAGATGAACTTCTTTCTAGGTTTACAAGTTCAGCAGAAAGAAGATGGTATCTTCATCTCCCAAGACAAGTATGTAGCTGAAATCTTGAAGAAATATGGTTTTTCTCCACATGAAAAGGATGCTTCCACTCCTATGGATAGGGAACACCCCTGGGGAAAGATTGGAGCTGGAAAGGATGTGGATGTTAGGCACTATAGATCAATGATTGGTTCATTGATGTATCTTACAGCCTCAAGACCTGACATCATGTTTGATGTGTGTGCATGTGCACGCCATCAAGTGACTCCCAACGAATGTCACCTTTTTGCTGTGAAGAGAATTTTTAGGTACCTAAGATGTTATCCAGATCTTGGCTTGTGGTACACAAAAGATTCTCCATTGGATCTTATTGCATATTCAGATAGTGACTATGGTGGTGACAAGTTTGATAGGAAATCCACAACTGGTGGATGCCAATTTCTTGGGAGTAGATTGATATCTTGGCAATGCAAGAAACAAACAGTGGTGGCAAACTCTACAACTGAAGCTGAATATGTGGCTGCAGCTGCTTGTTGTGGACAAGTCTTATGGATTCAGAACCAGCTGTTGGATTATGGGTATAATTTTATGCATACCAAGATTTTTGTAGACAATAACAGTACTTTATGCATTATTAAAAATCCTGTACATCATTCCAAAACCAAACACATAGAAATTAGACATCATTTTATAAGAGATTGCTTTGAGAAAGGTTTAATACAACCAGATAGGGTAGCCACAGAGGATAATGTGGCTGATTTATTAACTAAACCTTTTGATGCTGGAAGATTTCAATATTTGGTAACAAATATTGGAATGGTTAATCTCACTTAATATGTGTTTTGGAACCTTTTTGTAATAGTATGTACAGGATAATGCATTGTTATTGGTCTTTGTGATGATTTAGATTTTCCACTTTATTTTTCTAACACTGACAAAGGTAAATGTAACGCTGTCAAGTGTTATTTTGCCGTTGTTAGAAATATTATTGTCTAACGCTGACAAGAGTTCCTTCAACGCTGTTAAGTGTTGTCGGGACGTTGTCAGCAACAAATGTTAGTTTTGTGGTTTTCAATCTAAATGTGTAGGTGGTGGTAGCTTTATGCCATTGGATACAGAGTTGCTTATGGATCTTTGAAGAGCTATTTGGACATGTTTTTGTTTATGGATGATGGTTGGAATATTTATATTCCTATCTTAACATAAATTTTTAATGTTCATATATATTTTGAGAACTCATGTATCATAGTTTAAGGGGAGGTTTAAGGAACCTTTAGGACTCTTGGGTATTCTTACAATACTCTCATCACAATTCTAGATTGTGTCCACAGGTGAGTATGGGTTAGTTTTACTAAACCATGAGGTACTGTAGCATGCAAAGTTGATAAACTATGCATGCTGCCAAGACATTTTTGGCCTAGAATTGGTTGTGGTCTGATGGGAGACTTGGGAATAGTTTTGTTATGGGTTTACCTGGGAGTTACAAAGAATTTTGTGAAATAACTTTGTTGGTAAGTATTTTGGTTAGCAAGGGACTCTAGAGGACATTTGTGTCTATCTTGCTTAAGCAAGTGTGCATAAATGGACAGTGCTTGCCACCCAGTAATTACTATCAACTTGTAAGATATTTCCCTTAGGATAAATTACTTTGTTAAGGTCTTTTTCTTTTTAAAAATTTTTTATTTTTTAGACGCTGACAAGTTTTTCTCCAAACGCTGTTACGTCCAATCGTGACGCTGACAAGGCTTTAGGCAAACGCTGACAAGAAAATATAGCTGTTGGGCGCTGATGGGCTATTTTTGACCGTTGACACCTAGTGGGCCCTACCCAGTTGTTATTTTTTGACTAATCTTTGGCCGTAATTTTGGGGAGTTGTTACTTTTAATTAATGCATGAGATAAGTTATATTTGATTCAATATTTTCATCATTGCTCTTTGAATATAACCGCCTCATTTTTGACCAATCAAAATCATGCATCTCTCCTATAAATTTGGCTAATCTTTTTATTCTGGGTATTCATATTTTCTTGTCTAACATTTTCTCCTAGATTTTTCCATATCACATAACCTAAACAGCTTTCACCATGACACCCAAATTCAACTCAAAAAATTTAACATTGGAGTTCAAGAGCCAACATAATATGGTAGCTTACTTGACTGCTGATCATGATTTGTTCCCTCAGTATTCACAGATGGTGGCATTTTTAAATGCATCCTCATTAAGGTATGCACTTTCTCATACACCATTAGTCCCTGTCGCACACATTAGACAGTTTTGGAACACTGCTAGTTCCACAACAACTAATGGAGTGACCACATTAACATCTACTGTTCATGGAAGAACATGGGTGGTCACTGAAGCCTTGGTTCGCCAAGCTTTGCGTCTTGATGACGCTGATGGTGTGACTACCCTTGCCATTGCAACAATAGAACAAGGTCTTAGGGAATTGGGTTATCCTATTCCTGCTGATGTCACTTTAAATAAATATCATAAGCAGGAATTTCCCTCTGACTGGAAATATTTGATACATGTCCTTTTACAATGCTTAAGTCCAAAATGCACTTCTTTTAATGAAATAAACAGGTCCATTGCAAGTGCTTTGGTTTGTATCACACGTGGGCTTAAGTATAATTTTTCAAAAATGATTTTTGAAGGGATGTGTAAAAACAAGGGAAGTAAAATGACTTTGGCTTACCCTAGATTTTTACAAATGGTATTTGATTTACAAGAATATTGTTCTAGGGATCATGACACTTTTTATGAGATCCCTAAACAACAGAAACCCATTTTTGCTAAAATGAGCTCCACAAACAGATCCATACCTCTTACCCAACCCATGCTTGAAGTAATTCAGGCTGCTCAACCACAACCACAACCAGACCCTGAACCCCAACTTGAGCCTATTCATGAACCATTACCTTCCCCTGATCACATGGACATTGACCAACCCAGCGCTGACATTCAAAATGTTGGCGCTGACACAGCCAATCCCAACGCTGATACCATCCCTGAACAATCCCAAACACCCCTTAACCAACCAACACCCACACAATCTACTTCATCTTCCACCCCATTACAATCTAGGTTGACTAAACGCCAAAGGGTTACTGGAGTGTTCTACTCTAGTGATCCTAGCCTTGTAGCAGAGAGAACCACCTCCACAAGTGTGGCTGGTGACATGGGTGAGGCTGGGGCTATTGACACAGGCTTAGATGCTGGTCAAGACAGTCCCAACATCATTAAGACCTCATCCATGCCCTATGATTCTATTTTGGGAGGTCAAATCCCTATTCTAGCTGAGGGCAGATTGGAACCTATGACTTTAATTGAATTGACGGCTGCTGTCATTAGCTTGCAAAAGCAAAATGTCAGCCTTGTACAAACTGTCAACAACCAGGGCCGTGAACTCCAAGTATTGAGGGAGCGGGTAACTGTTTTGGAGAATCCAAGTAGCAGGAGTCTAATGGAGGAATCTTCCAAAGGGGAGGATGAAGAGGATGAAGAGGATGAGCTGATTCATACAGCTAGTGAGAAGAGTTCAGAGAAGAGTTCACAATTTAGTGAATCTTTACAGGTTGCTGAAGCTCTCACCAATTTGAAGAAGCACCCAGTTATTGATACATCCAAGGTGACACCATTAAACTTGGAAGGATCTTTCAAAGAAACATTGGGCGCTGATACAGGTTTGAACGCTGACACATCCAGCGCTGACAAAGGTAATCGTGGCACTGATAGAGGTAACTTGAACGCTGATAGAGTTGCAGGTGGTGTTGATGTATTCCAGCCATCAACAATCATCAAAGATGTGTCCACACAGGTTTCTTCTTCTACTTTGCCTATTATTGATCCAAAAGACAAAGGTAAAGGAAAGTTGGTTGAAGAAGATGTTCCAAAGAAAGATGCAGCACAAATTGCATTTGATGAACAGTTGGCTGCACAACTTTTGGAAAGAGATTTGAAGAGGAGTGGTAGATCACCATTTGTTGTTTCTGAGAGTGAGGAAGAAAGTGGTGATGGAAAAGAAGATGATAGCTCAGATTCAAGTATTCAAATTATTGAAGTTCCAGAAAGGCTTGAATATGGGGATGAGTTAGCAAAGGAAAGGTTAAGTGATTTGAAGAATCAGATTGATTGGGATCTTCCTGAAATCACCAGAATGTACCATGCTTGGGAGGACAAGGTTATGGACAACCCAGGGATGAGTTTGTCAGATCAAATTTGGGGGTTGGAAGTTCTTCTCAGGGTACAAGATGACATTAAGGTGATTTTGAAGTATAATGCACAGGAGGTCAAGACTTGGCTCAAAAGAGATAGAAGGCAGTTGTACTATAAGTTGCTTAGATGCCATCAGCCTAACTGGACATCAAAGAAGTTACTGGCTTTATCTTTTGAGGAGTTAGAGTATAGGGCACATCCTATTTGGAGGAGTGTGCAAGAAAATAATGTCTATCAGTTTCTTTCAGAAGAAAGGAAACAAGAGCTTGCTGAGGAAATGCAGATTCAAAAGGAAATGAGGATTGCTCAAAGACCAGTGAAGAAAGGAGATCCTTTTCAATTTCCCAAGGATATGATGTGTATTTTCCAACTGAAGGTGTAATAAGGAAGCATCTCAAGCTTTCTCCATTGGAAGCTTCAGATTTGGTTAATGTAGTACCTCTAGATGACAGAAATCCAATCATTAGTTTTGATGAAGATGAGTGTGGATTTTGGAAGATTGGCAGATTTGGAAAAGAGGTACATACTTTCACTTCAGTTATTTCTATATTTGCAAGCTTAGACAGAGAAGACTTGGTGCATCTATGGAGATTAATAGAGGCCAAGTATACAGCTGAAGCACCTACTTCAGCAAATGGAATAAGACTTTGGAACACATTTTTGACTTTCTGTGGTCCAAGAGAAGCAGATCCTACCATATGGAAGGATCTTGAAGATGATCTCAGTAATCTTCATTGGAGGCTTTATTCTACTTGTGGTGTATTTCATTTGAGCTCTACAAAGTTTTCAGAGTATTTACTTGTGGATGCTGACTATTTCTTATCCAAAGAAGTGTTGGAGAAGATGCTAGAGACACCCTTGGAGATTGATTATACTAGTGACGTGGCCAAGGACTTGATTAGATATGTTTATCACCAACATAAGAAGTTTTTGCAAGATTCCTCCTAAGCCTTAAGTATTTATTCAGAAACTTGATCATTGGAATGGATATCAAGTTTAGGGGAGGATTGTTGGGAATAAAATATGGGTCAGTTCACTAGACGCTGATAAGAAGAATGTCAACGCTGATAGGATGACATTGGACGCTGACAGCCAAGCGTTGACATTGAAGAAGTCAACGCTAACAGCCTTGAAGATTGACACTGATGGAATATCTTCATACGAATCTTTTTGTTTATTTGTTTCTTTATTTATGTATGGTAAAGATAAGCACGACATTGTATTTTCCATTATTATCTTTACCTAGAATAGTTGATTCGTAGCATATTGTACAAGACTTCTTGTTCTATAAAAGAAGATCTTTTAGGTTAAAGTTATTTATCAGTTTTCATAAGTATTCGCAAGTTAAACCTCTTTCATTGTAATCAACAAGAATCATTCTAATACAAGTGAAAGTTTGTTTAACATCTTTGTGTTTTAGATCAAGTGTTAATTCCGCATAACACTTTGTTACTTTACTCATAAGCAAAGGTTTCTCTACGTGTAGTACTTGATCTAATCTCGTATACACAAAGCTTAATCGATCTAAGTTTGGGATCAACATATACATACTGTTTACAACATATAGGCATATGTTGAAGTAGCAATAGATAGTGAGAATCCATATATTTCACAATTCAGTCATATATCATAGCAAAATACTAAAATTTCTTGCAAGTTCTCCTCTTTATTCATTTATCAAATGGGAAATTGCATATATATTGATATTACATTAGCCAAAACTACTGGAGGTTATAGTCTCTACCCTTTATTTTAAATCTTGTCCCGAGATTTAGCTAGAACTAGGGTTACTAGGGAATAGATACGGATATTTTGCTCGAATTTGATCTTCACGTTCCCAAGTATACTCGTGCCCTCTTCTCGAGTTCCATCGTACTTTAACTATTGGGATACGGATCTGCTTCAATCGTTTGATATCTTTATCCATGATTTCCACAGGTTCTTCCACAAAATTTAACTTATCATCAAGTTGAAGTTCTTTCATCGGTATGATGAGAGATTCATCAGATAAGCATTTCTTCAGATTCGAAACATGAAAAGTATTGTGAACATTACTAAGCTCTTCGGGTAGCTCTAGTTTATATGCCAAAGGTCCAATTCTTTTGGTTATTTTGAATGGTCCAATGTACCTTGGATTTAGTTTCTTTTTCTTTCCGAATCAAATAACTCTTTGACGAGGTGACACTTTTAACATAACGCGATCTCTAACTGTATATCCTAAAGGTTTACGTCTAGTATTAGTGTAACTTCTTTGTCTATCTTGTGCAACTTGTAATCGCTATCGGATTTGGAAAATCTTTTCAGTAGTTTCATGTATTATTTCTGGTCCTAGTAGTTGAACATCTCCGACTTCCCAGTATATAGGCGATCGACAATTTCTTCCATAAATACTTAGAAAGGCACTGCTTTAATACTAGCATGATAACAATTGTTATAAGAGAATTCTACTAGAGGTAGATGTTTGTAACATCCTACTTTGATAAGTGGACCGTTACGTGTAATTATAGCGTGTCATCAAAGCATACAAGGATAAATGTCTAAAACATTACATGACCATAGGGTAAACCGGAATCAAACATCGGTTCCTAAACATAAGATCAAAACATAATAAAGTAAATGAAATAATGGAAGACTTAAACAAGAACAATTATATGAAGGCAAAAGGAGAAGAAGTCTATGGCATCTTCCATCCTATGCATGTCCTCCAAAATGCTTCGAGTCCGTCCTTGGGTACCTGCCGTTTTGGGACATGGAAAGGAAACTAACGGCTGAGAAAAACGCTCAGTGCACGGATATAGACATAGTATAAATGACTAAAACATAATAAAGACTTAATAGCAGCGGAAATGTATAAGTCCTGGAAAAACCTGGAACATGATCATAAAACTGGTTTTATAGTTTGAAAAGCCTTATGTTTATCTTATGAAAACTGTTTAACATATTTTACCATTAGCCAATATAGGTCATGAAAATACATCGTGCATGAATACTTGGAGGGGTGACCTCATCATGCAAATTAGAGGGGCTGCCTCTAATTTAATATACTGGTTTTGGGTAGGAGGGATCAGCTCCTTGTGAAGGATGCAAGGCACACACCACATTCACACTGAGTAATCTGCTGAAAAACATGTAACTAGGATGCACCCATATGCCCCACATGATAAATATAATAATATGGCTAAAAGCTGAAGGGACGCCACGAGCAATCACTCCGCCGTGGGGAAGTCATAACACCAGTGCCTCTAGTGTTATGGTTATGGTACCTCCATAACTAGGTGAAACTGGTCATGCATGTATAAGGCTTCAAGTATTCTAAATTAAACATAAGCAATCAAACATATAAACTTATACTATGGGAAAATAGTTGGCTGCATACGGGAAATCCTAATAAGGAAAGAATGTCCATACTGAAAGGACGAGAATCTATACCTTATGTCCAGTGAACGAGGAAGACGAACGGAAGAGAGTCCTACTTCGGTATCACTAATGCTACATAAATACATACGTGTATAAGTATCTGATTACTAAACTGGTTTTATGTTGTGTCTTAGCTTATTTTATACGTTCATGTCATGTTTTACTATTTTAAGCTTTAAATTGTGTTTATCTTATATTCTGTCTATTCTGATTAAGTATTACTTGTATTTCATGTATTATTATACTTACTGTGTAATAATAAGTAACTTTCTAAAAATAGCAGGTTTCCTAAAATAGAAAGTTTCCAAAAATAGAAAGTTACCAAAAATAGAAAGTTTCCAAAAATAGAATGTTTCTAAAAATTGAAAGTTTCCAAAAATAGAAAGTTTCCAAAAATAAAATTATTGCTTAAAATAGATAAGTTTCTAAAAAAAGAATGTTTCCATAAATAGATTAGCTGCCTTAATTAAATAAGTTTCTAAAAATAGAATGTTTCCATAATTAGATATAAGCTGGCTAAATAAGCTAACTATATAAGCTTAAGTGTTTTCTGATTATTTTCTAAGTCATATTGATATAAGGTATAGTTTATTAATTATTTCATGTAAATTAATTAAACTATAGGTTAAAAGTATTTGATTAAATATATCATGTTTTTAATTAAATAAGGTTAAAATACTTAGGTTAAAACATGTATTATTAGTTACTAATAATATAACCTAAGTCATGTTAATTAATTAATTATAGTCATGGTTTTTAATAATTAATTAATTATAAAGTCTAGTTAAAAATAAATACTTAGGTTAAAATTCATGATCTAATAATTTAATTTATAACCTAAGTCATGTTAATTAAATTAATCATGTCATATTTTATTAATTTAATTTTTAACATATAACCATTAAAATCATAAACCTTAAGATAAACAATGAACCGGACCGTGACTAGAAACCATGAACCGGACACGTAATCAACACCATACCCCGAACCAAGGTCGGGGTACCCCTTATTTGCTACTGCCGTAGGATCACCACCACCATACCGAGACCATGAGGTCTCGGTGGTGGTTAATAAGCCAAGCCGAGACCCCTTAGGGCTCGGTTTAGGCGTTGGCTAGAACAAACACCCCTAAAAACCCATGTTTTGATTTACCCCATAATCATAGATATGTTTTAATAAATGTTTTTAATTAGTTTTTAAAAACATCATGATTTTTTGTGATTTATTAAATCAAAACATAAAAGAAAAAGGTTAAAAAGGTTATACCGAATGCGTGGATCAATCGAGGATGAACACATATGAATTCTTGCACAATGTTCAAGATCAAAATCAACTCGAACACCTCTTTTGGTGTTGTAAAAGTGGCGGCCAAAAGAAGGAGAAGGAAGAAGAATTAGGGTTTTTGTTTATTTTCTTGTTTTGTGAAAAATGAACATGTTTTACCCCTTTTTCCTAGTTAGCTAATTTTGCATGGGCTAAGCCCATTTCTTCTTTCTATTTTCGTGGTTATGGGGCCCACATGGGGTAACCCGAACATTTTCCGTGTTTAATTATTAAGTGTGTTCTCGTGTTCTCGTGTTCGTGTTTTACGTGTTTTAATTAGTTATAGATCGTGACTTAATATATTTATTCGTGTTCGTAATAAATATATATACATACATAATATTAGTTCATGATTAATTTACGTTCATGATTTCATGTTCGTGTGCTCGTGATTATAATTATTATTGGAATAATTATCGTATGTTCATACGTAGTAAATACTTATCGTGTTCTAACACGTACGTAATACTTAAAATTCTTATACGTGAAACGTAACGTGCTATAAAAGGAAAGTTCTAATTATGTACGTACGATCTTAAGGGTACCATTCATGGTAAAAGCATGCGGGTTTTACAAGTCTTCCCCCCTAAAAAGAATAATTCGTCGCCGAATTATAGATAACGTACCTGAAAGAGAAACATACCCGAATCAAACTGAGAGGGTATGTAAGATAAATGAACATGCAGGTGACCTGGCAGAAGGAACGCGAAACGTGACATGTCTTGAAAGGACATGTAAGATGACGTGACTGAAAGGACATATCTAATTGATAGGAGAAAAACGGATAAGAAGTCCAGATGAACTTGTCCGTTTCCAAGTGGACTCCCTCTTGGAACGGTTCCTTCATAAGATCTTGACGCGAATGATAAATCTTGGTCCTCCTGACCTTGACTTGAAATACGAAGAAGTTCTTGGTTATCAACGTAAGGTAGATCCCTTAAATTTGATCGAGGGAATAAGAATTAATGTGTAATGCAACTGAAACGTTATCGTGCAAAACACTCTAACTTAACTGATAATTAGCAATGATGCGCGAGACATAAAGAAACGTAGTACGTGAAAAATTTTGAACGTAATACGTGAAAAATTTTGAACGTGATACGTGGAAAATTTTTGAACGTGATACGTGGAAAATTTGGTGAGTGTAGTATGAGTAAACATATCGTGATCCATGATACGTGTAACATATCTTGATCATGATATGAGGAACGTGGAATGAACATGACATGTGAAACATATCATGAACATAGAATATAATGGCGGTAACGCCAAACGCTACAAGGTGAGACATAAAATATGACGAGAAACGTCTATCGGAGGATAGGGAGTTATACAGAACTTGGGTCTGGTCTCTCAAGTTCTTGCAAAACTTCCCAGAATGAGAAAAATGACCGTAAAATCGTAAGCCGAGATGCCATCATGAACGTTAATAGTGTCATGAACGCGAGCGCGAAAGCAAGTCGTGAAATTAGAACAAGGACGTGAAGTAAATAAAGAGCACAATTATGAATATTTGTCTGACTCGATAACTGAGGAATTGCCAAGTTATTGGATGAGCCTTGGCTGGAACATGTCCGATCAATCTGTTGGTTCTGAAATCCTTGCGGATATAAGGATTCTGCAGACTTGATCAAACTGTTTGCAATAAACCAGATAGCATCATGCTTCTTCTGAGTTTGCGTTAAACTGGTAACCAAAATCCGTGGAGATCTTGTCCCATTTCAATTCCCAATTTCAGATGATGAAAACCTCCCAGTTTGTTGGTGTCCTATATTAACCTGTTGGTATGTTAGGTACTTAGATATGAACGTAACTGTATCTTGCTTCGTAGAACTTGATACATAGGAGTTTGCGAAACTCTGAGTCTCTGAATCTAGACTTCTCCTAGCGTAGGATTTTCTAGAACACCTAATGTAGTGTAGGGTTCTCTCCTTTACGCATAAGCTGAGTCATGGTAAGATTAACCGTATGAAGCCATGTGAGTCAGCGTGTCACTGTAATCAAACATAATTGATATTGGAAAAAAAATTCTAGGGTAAAATTTCTCTTGTCATAGAATTTGCAACATAGTGTAGATATGGTCTTCCTGTTCTTCTCTAGGCTTAGAGGAAATCAGGTTATCCTCAATGAAAACACTGATGAATTTGCTATGAGTTCATGGAAACTCATTCTTATAATGTCGTTGGAGCATTAATGAGACTAATTCAAATCATAAATCTAGCATGACCGAGTCGTGTACGAATAGCAGTCATGGACATGTCCTGCTCTTTCACTCGTCACTGTTGGCAGCATGATCATGAGTTCGATCTTAGAAAAGTGATTAACACTATAAGGTCGATTGGACATGTTGTCAATACGTGTAGGAGAGTAACGGTCATGAATGGTGATTTGTTTAAGTCGACGGTAGTCGACACATAATCTCATGGTATCGTCCTTCTCCTTGAAGGTTCTTCAGGAAAATATGGGAAGATTTTGGTATAATCGGCTGGTTATGCGTAAAAGGACATCAGTAGTCGTGTCTTACTGACAGCAAGAAAATTTTAGCGACCATGGCTAACAACGCACATGCTTGTAAGCATAGATAATTTGTACATATTTTCCTGATGGAAAATCAAGCTGGATGTATTCAGGAGCCTGAACATTACTGTATATATAGTTATGAATCGTAGCATGGTGTGTTGTTCATAGTCCATAATTAGGATAAGATTCAACTCGTGTTTGTCTGAGGAAATGCGCTAGCAGCTTAGATCTCATCATTAAGCTGAAGGAAAACCTTCATATACGTGGGAATACGAAAGGCGTCCTTCATGGTCATGAATTTATGAGCTATGGTTACAAGAAATGAAAGTGTCAACAGGAAACGTGATAGTTCCCACTGATGCGCGGGTAATGGTACTGAAATTCTTGTAGCCTGATTAATACATGGCACAACAAAATGGATATACCCTTGGAGGGTACCCTGAATTTCCTAGAAATGTCCCCTAATTGGACGTGAGTCATGTGTCTTGACTCGTGTCTTGGAAATATAAGCATGACATATGTCTTGACTGGTGTCTTTGTTGGGAATAAATTATGGGTCAGTTCACTAGACGCTGATAAGAAGAATGTCAACGCTGATAAGTTGACATTGGACGCTGACAGCCAAGCGTTGACATTGAAGAAGTCAACGCTGACAGCCTTGAAGATTGACACTGATGGAATATCTTCATACGAATCTTTTTGTTTATTTGTTTCTTTATTTGTGTATGGTAAAGATAAGCTCGACATTGTATTTTTCATTATTATCTTTACCTAGAATAGTTGATTCGTAGCTTATTGTACAAGACTTCTTGATCTATAAAAGAAGGTCTTTTAGGTTAAAGTTAATATATAAGTTTTCATAAGTATTCGCAAGTTAAACCTCTTTCATTGTAATCAAGTACGATTGTTCTAATACAAGTGAAAGTTTGTTTAACATCTTTGTGTTTTAGATCAAGTGTTAATTCCGCATAACACTTAGTTACTTTATTCATAAGCAAAGGTTTCTCTACGTGTATTACTTGATCTAGTCTCGTATACATAAAGCTTAATCGATCTAAGTTTGGGATCAACAAGTGGTATCAGAGCTTGTTGAGAAACTTTTGATCTTTAAGTAACGCAAGAACCCTAAAACACCAAAAACCCTAAAAACCCTAAAATTCTCAAAACCCTAAAAACACCATGTCTGGCACAGATCAACCTGCTGCTTTGCTACAAAACAACTCCACAAATCCTAGTATCAAAATTCCCATGTTTGATGCCAGGAACTTCGAGCTTTGGAAGTCCAATTTTGAGCAATATATAGCTATTTATGACTACACTCTTTGGGAGATTGTTGAATATGGGAACACATTCGACAAAGCACAAAGGATTGTTGCTGCTATTGCCACAAGGACAGCTGTTCCTAATTGTCCTGAAGCTGATAAGAAGGAAAAGCCTGGAGATGGGAGAGCTGTATCTGTTGAAGATATAGCCAAGAAGAGGGTGGACATGAAAATCTTGAACATCATGAAACACGCCCTAGGTCATGAGAATCAGCACAAGTACAAACGCTTTGAGTCTGCAAAAGAGATTTGGGAAGCTCTTGAAGTAGCACATGGTGGCAATGCTGACACAAAAGAAGAAAAGAAGAAGCAACTCTTGCATGAGTATGCTGTCTTTAAAGCTCAACCCAATGAGAATCTCAGCAGTGTGAGAAGTAGACTTCTTGACATCACAAGTCAACTTTCCTTCATGGGAACACAGATTGATGACCCTGAATTGAATGCTACTTTTCTCAAAAGCCTTGGTGATGTATGGAAGATTGAGACAAGATCCATTCTTGTCAATAATACCCACAAGACCTCCAGGTTTGATGACATCTTCAACAAACTAAGACTGTTGGAGAATGAATGGCTTTTGGATAGTGATAATAAATCTTCCAGTAGTAACATGGCCTTCTTCTCACAAAGTGAAGGCCAATTTGATTCCATGAACTTCTATGGACATCCAGCCACTAGATCTCAAGGTGTCAGCGCTGGATGTCAGTCTGTCAGCGCTGGATCATATCCTGTCAACGCTTTATACTCAAGCGCTGACACACACAATTTTGGCGCTGATAGAATTAAGCCTGCTGGTCTAGATCTAGATACTGTGTGTGCATTCATTGCTTCTTTGCCCAGTGATTCAAGGATTACATATGAAGATCTTGAGCAGATAAGTGATGAGCAATTGGAAGAGATGGACATCAAGTGGACTATGGCTCTTGTAAGTTTAAGAGCAAACAGGTTTAATAAAAGGTTCAAGAAGAAGATGACCTTTAATGCTAAGGATGTTGCTGGCTTTGACAAGTCCAAGGTTGAGTGCTACAACTGTCATAGGATGGGGCACTTTATGAGGGAATGTAGATCTCCAAGAAGATCTGATGCTGGTAAGCCCTCAAGCCAAATGGTTAAGAGCCAAGATCCCAAGGCCATGGTTGCTGTTCAACAAATTGATGGTGTTGGAGGATGGGACTGGAGCTGGAACTTTATGGCTAAGGATGAGGAAGAGGACATAGATTTGGTTGCTGAAGTTAAAGAAGAGCATGTTGAATATGCTCTCATGGCACACTCCTCCTCTTCATCAGATAATGAGGTATATGATGATGCTTTCTGTTCTAAGGGTTGTCGTTTAAATACTGAAAAACTAAATCAAGAGATAGTAAAATTATTAGATGAGGCAAGTACTGAAAGATACAAAGTATCTAATTATCAAATTGCTCTTACCCAAACAGAAAAGACAGTAGCTGAGTATAAGAAAATGGAGTTTGATTTAAAGGATCAAATAAATATCTTAAAACATGAGTTACATCAGAGTAAATATGTTCAAGATATAGTAAATAGGGTTAATCTTGATTTGATAGCTCAGTTAGAGGAGGCTAACAAAAATAAAGATAATGTGAGTCTTAAAATCCAGAGATTTGATAAGGCCACACAATCCCTAGGAGAGTGTGTTAGTAAACAAAGAGACTCTAAGGATATGAGTGGGATTGGGATGAAAGATTATACTGGTGTTCCACCACCAGCTGGGGATTTCTATGGTGTCCAATCAAAGGACTTATCTTGGACTGGCTTGCCAGAACTTCAAGAGAAGGAATTCATTCCTCCACCTAGAGTGACTTCCCCAGTTGAGGAATACAAGCAAAAACTGACTGACCTAGATGAGTGGAAGAAAGCTAACCACACCTTGTTTGTTAAGGGAGGGTTGTTGTGTGAAAGTCCAAATGAGCCCACACCAATCATGATACCAATTGTGGAGTCCAATGATCCTAAACCTATTAAAATCACACACCCTACCACTGGCAAAGCTGTTGACCTTGGCCCACAAACTGTTAGAAAACCTAGTGTTAAGTATGCAGAGATGTATAGGAATACTAGGTCATCAAAAAGCCAAGTTAGTAACCAAGGAACAGGCTTCTTTGCTTCTAGACCTAAGACTATGTCTAGAAAAGCTTGTTACACATGTGGTAGCTTCTCACATTTGGCTTACAGATGTGTCAACGCTTCCAATGTCAACGCTGATAGGAACCATTTCAGCGCTGACAAAAGTCAACATAGGTCAAACACTGTCAGACCCAATACCTTTGTGAACAAAAGTTCACAAGTTGTTAGACCAGCCCCATTCTTTTCTAGAGGGACTAACACACAAGGCCTAAGACCTTTTCAAAAGTCAAACACTTGGTCCAATAGGCAATGGGTTCATGTAGCAAACCCTAGGTTCAACGCTGATAAAGGCAATCGGGGCGCTGACAAGAACAATCTCAGCGCTGACAGACACACTGCCAAACCTAGGTATTTGCAACTACAGGGAAATAGGTCTAAAGCTTCTACTAGCTTAACATGGAGACCAAAACAAGACCAAAACTCTAGTTCTACTGGTGTTTCTATGACATGCAACAGGTTTCATTATATTTCAAAAGCAATGTCAACACCAATTGGGGTTAACTGGGAATTTCATTCAAGAAGGGATGAAAATGGGGTTGTTATGAGAACCAAGTCTGTTCTTGTTGAACAACCAGATGAATCCAAGTCTTCCAAGGCTTGGGTTCCCAAAGAAAACTAATGTGTTTTCTTTATGTGCAGGGCATTCAGAAGAAGATCAATGATTATGGATATTGGGATAGTGGATCCTCAAGGCACATGACAGGAAAGGAAGACTATCTGACAAACTTCACTCCTATTCAAGATGGTGATAAGGTATACTTTGGAGGGGGCTACGGCACCATCACTGGAAAAGGAACCCTTGTCACCAACAATCTACGGTTTGAGAATGTCTTCTTGGTAAAAGAACTGGATTATAATTTGTTTAGTGTATCACAAGTGTGTGATAACAAAAATAAGGTTCTTTTCACAAATACTGAGTGCTTGGTGTTAAGCAAAGATTATAAGCTCCCTGAGGAAAAATATATAGATTTTAGAACACCAAGGCATAAAGACATATATAATGTGAATCTTAATGGAATTAAGGTAAATAATAAAATGATGTCATGTCTTTATGCTAAAGCCTCAGTAGATGAAAGTAATCTTTGGCACAGGAGATTAGGGCACATAAACTTTAAGAATATCAATAGACTTGTGAGGCTTGGTTTAGTTGATGGTTTGCCTGAAAAGGCTTTCCACAATGACCACACTTGTGTTGCATGTCTTAAGGGCAAGCAGCACAAGGTCTCATTCAGGTCTAAACAGGTGCACTCTAGTTCTAAACCACTTCACTTATTGCATATGGACCTCTTTGGTCCAACTAATATAGAAAGTTTGAAAGGTAAATCCTATTGTTTTGTTATCACTGATGATTATTCCAGGTTTACATGGACTTTCTTTTTAGCCAAGAAAAGTGAAACTGCCCAAAGTCTGATTAATTTCATTACCCAGATTGAAAAGAAGAATGGTAATGAGGTCAAAATTATTAGAAGTGACAATGGGGGTGAGTTTAGAAATCAGTTGTTAGATGATTTGTGTGCCAAGAAAGGGATTACTAGGCAGTTTAGCATAGCTAGAACCCCACAGCAAAATGGGGTTGCTGAAAGGAAGAATAGAACCCTTATTGAAGCAGCCAGAACCATGTTGGCTGATGCCCACTTTCCTATAGCCTTTTGGGCTGAAGCTGTTAACACAGCTTGTTATGTTCAAAATAGGGCATTGGTCAACAAAATACATAATAAGACACCTTATGAGTTACTTTGGGGAAGGAAGCCAAATATTGGCTTTCTCAAGCCTTTTGGATGTCATGTAGTTGTTTTAGAAACTAGTGAGGCCCTAGGTAAATTTGACTCAAAAGGCGATGAAGGCTACTTCATGGGTTATTCAGTGCAGAGCAAAGGATATAGGGTTTACATTAAAAAGGAAAAACGTATACTTGAAAAAGTGCATGTTAGGTTTTTAGAGAGTAAACCTAGTGATCCTGAAAGTGGTCCAAATTGGTTGTTTGACTTAGAACCTTTATCTAGAGCTTTAAAGTATATGCCTGTTACTGATCCAGACATTGTGAAGGTAACTTCAAGTGTTTTGGAAAAGAGAATTGGTAATGTTTCAGGTATACAGGTTGCTAAGGAGGATGGACCACCAGCAGTTGAATCATCTCCCACACAAGAATATGTTACACTTCCTATATGGACAGATGAGTATTATGCTGCTGCTGCTGCTAGAAAAGATAATGGTGGTTTCCAAATACCACCACATACAAACATGCATGGTTCTTCAGGCGCTGACAAAGGGAAATCAAGCGCTGACAAGACCAATTCAGACGCTGATGGCTTAGACGCTGACAACAACAGTTCAAGCGCTGTTAGCCCAAGCGCTGACAAACAAGGATCAGACTTTGGTGACACCTTTACACAGCTTTTCTCTTCCCATTTTGAACAAGGTGGACCTTCCAATGTCCATGAAGAGATTCATGTTGATCAAAGAGAGTCTGATGAAGAAGATATTGGCAACATGGAGCGTGAAGTTGAGGACACCAGACTTTTTGAAGGAGGAGTTCTCACTTCCACAGCAAAGGATCATCCCTCATCTCAGATCATTGGTGATGTTATGGCTCCAGTTCAGACAAGAAGATCCCATCAAAGTCTTGGTGGATTCATTGCCAATATACACAAGAAGGTTGATACCCCTCTTGTACAAGCATGTTTGTTTGCATGTTTTCTGTCACAAGAAGAACCCAAGAAGATTTTTGATGCTCTCAAAGAACCTAGTTGGGTGGAAGCAATGCAGGATGAGCTTCACCAATTTGCTATACAAGATGTTTGGGAGCTGGTTGATTGTCCTAGATATGTGAGACCAATTGGGACAAGATGGGTTCTAAGAAACAAGAAAGATGAAAGAGGCATTGTGGTCAGAAACAAGGCACGTTTGGTAGCTCAGGGATATACACAAGAGGAAGGTATAGATTATGAAGAAGTTTTTGCTCCAGTAGCAAGAATTGAAGCTATCAGAATTTTCTTAGCTTATGCCTCTTGCATGAACTTCACTGTTTATCAAATGGATGTGAAGAGTGCTTTCCTCTATGGGACAATTGTTGAGGAAGTATATGTCATGCAACCTCCTGGTTTTGAAGATCCTGAGAATCCAGACAAGGTTTATAGAGTGAAGAAAGCTATGTATGGACTTCATCAAGCCCCTAGAGCATGGTATGGTACCTTGTCTACATATTTGGTGGACAATGGATTCAAGAGGGGCACCATAGATCAGACACTATTTACAAAGAAGAAAGGAAAACATGTGTTGCTTGTGCAGGTCTATGTTGATGACATCATTTTTGGGTCTACTGATCCAAAAATGAGTGAGGACTTTTCCAAGCTCATGACAGATAAATTCAAGATGAGTGCAATGGGTGAGATGAACTTCTTTCTAGGTTTACAAGTTCAGCAGAAAGAAGATGGTATCTTCATTTCCCAAGACAAGTATGTAGCTGAAATCTTGAAGAAATATGGTTTTTCTCCACATGAAAAGGATGCTTCCACTCCTATGGATAGGGAACACCCTTGGGGATAAATTGGAGCTGGAAAGGATGTGGATGTTAGGCACTATAGATCAATGATTGGTTCATTGATGTATCTTACAGCCTCAAGACCTGACATCATGTTTGCTGTGTGTGCATGTGCACGCCATCAAGTGACTCCCAAAGAATGTCACCTTTTTGCTGTGAAAAGAATTTTTAGGTACCTAAGATGTTATCCAGATCTTGGCTTGTGGTACCCAAAAGATTCTCCATTGGATCTTATTGCATATTTAGACAGTGACTATGGTGGTGACAAGTTTGATAGGAAATCCACAACTGGTGGATGTCAATTTCTTGGGAGCAGATTAATATCTTGGCAATGCAAGAAACAAACAGTGGTGGCAAACTCTACAACTGAAGTAGAATATGTTGCTGCAGCTGCTTGTTGTGGACAAGTCTTATGGATTCAGAACCAGCTGTTGGATTATGGGTATAATTTTATGCATACCAAGATTTTTGTAGACAATAACAGTACTTTATGCATTATTAAAAATCCTGTACATCATTCTAAAACCAAACACATAGAAATTAGACATCATTTTATAAGAGATTGCTTTGAGAAAGGTTTAATACAACCAGATAGGGTAGCCACAGAAGATAATGTGGCTGATTTATTAACTAAACCTTTTGATGCTGGAAGATTTCAATATTTGGTAACAAATATTGGAATGGTTAATCTCACTTAATATGTGTTTTGGAACCTTTTTGTAAAAGTATGTACAGGATAATGCATTGTTATTGGTCTTTGTGATGATTTAGATTTTTCCACTTTATTTTTCTAACACTGACAAAGGTAAATGTAACGCTGTCAAGTGTTATTTTGCCGTTGTTAGAGATATTATTGTCTAACGCTGACAAGAGTTCCTTCAACGCTGATAAGTGTTGTCGGGACGCTGTCAGCAACAAATGTTAGTTTTGTGGTTTTCATCTAAATGTGTAGGTAGGTGGTAGCTTTATGCCATTGGATACAGAGTTGCTTATGGATCTTTGAAGAGCTATTTGGACATGTTTATGTTTATGGATGATGGTTGGAATATTTATATTCCTATCTTGACATAAATTTTTAATGTTCATATATATTTTGAGAACTCATGTATCATAGTTTAAGGGGAGGTTTAAGGAACCTTTAGGACTCTTGGGTATTCTTACAATACTCTCATCACAATTCTAGATTGTGTCCACAGGTGAGTATGGGTTAGTTTTACTAAACCATGAGGCACTGTAGCATGCAAAGTTGATAAACTATGCATGCTGCCAAGACATTTTTGGCCTAGAATTGGTTGTGGTCTGATGGGAGACTTGGGAATAGTTTTGTTATGGGTTTACCTGGGAGTTACAAAGAATTTTGTGAAATAACTTTGTTGGTAAGTATTTTGGTTAGCAAGGGACTCTAGAGGACATTTGTGTCTATCTTGCTTAAGCAAGTGTGCATAAATGGACAGTGCTTGCCGCCCAGTAATTATTATCAACTTGTAAGATATTTCCCTTAGGATAAATTACTTTGTTAAGGTCTTTTTCTTTTTAAATATTTTTATTTTTTTTAGACGCTGACAAGTTTTTCTCCAAACGCTGTTACGTCCAATCGTGACGCTGACAAGGCTTTAGGCAAACGCTGACAAGAAAATATAGCCGTTGGGCGCTGATGGGCTATTTTTGACCGTTGACACCTAGTGGGCCCTACCCAGTTGTTATTTTTGACTAATCTTTGGCCGTAATTTTGGGGAGTTGTTAATTTTAATTAATGCATGAGATAAGTTATATTTGTTTCAATATTTTCATCATTGCTCTTTGAATATAATCGCCTCATTTTTGACCAATCAAAATCATGCATCTCTCCTATAAATTTGGTTAAACTTTTTATTCTGGGTATTCATATTTTCTTGTCTAACACTTTTCTCCTAGATTTTTCCCATATCACATAACCTAAACAGCTTTCACCATGGCACCCAAGTTCAACTCAAAGAATTTAACATTGGAGTTCAAGAGCCAACACAATATGGTAGCTTACTTGACTGCTGATAATGATTTGTTTCCTCAGTATTCACAAATGGTGGCATTTTTAAATGCATCCTCTTTAAGGTATGCACTTTCTCATACACCATTAGTCCCTGTCGCACACATTAGACAGTTTTGGAACACTGCTAGTTCCACAACAGCTAATGGAGTGACCACATTAACATCTACTGTTCATGGAAGAACATGGGTGGTCACTGAAGCCTTGGTTCGCCAAGCTTTGCGTCTGGATGACGCTGATGGTGTGACTACCCTTGCCATTGCAACAATAGAACAAGGTCTTAGGGAATTGGGTTATCCTATTCCTGCTGATGTCACTTTAAATAAATATCATAAGCAGGAATTTCCCTCTGACTGGAAATATTTGATACATGTCCTTTTACAATGCTTAAGTCCAAATGTACTTCTTTTAATGAAATAAACAGGTCAATTGCAAGTGCTTTGGTTTGTATAACACGTGGGCTTAAGTATAATTTTTCAAAAATGATTTTTGAAGGGATGTGTAAAAATAAGGGAAGTAAAATGACTTTGGCTTACCCTAGATTTTTGCAAATGGTCTTTGATTTACAAGAATATTGTTCTAGGGATCATGACACTTTTTATGAGATCCCTAAACAACAGAAAACCATTTTTGCTAAAATGAGCTCCACAAACAGATCCATACCTCTTACCCGACCCATGCTTGAAGTAATTCAGGCTGCTCAACCACAACCACAACCAGACCCTGAACCCCAACTTAAGCCTATTCATGAACCATTACCTTCACCAGATCACATGGACATTGACCAACCCAGCGCTGACACTCAAAATGTTGGCGCTGACACAGCCAATCCCAACGCTGATACCATTCCTGAACAATCCCAAACACCCCTTAACCAACCAACACCCACACAATCTACTTCATCTTCTACCCCATTACAATCTAGGTTGAATAAACGCCAAAGGACTACTGGAGTGTTCTCCTCTAGTGGTCCTAGCCTTGTAGCAGAGAGAACCACCTCCACAAGTGTGGCTGGTGCCATGGATGAGGCTGGGACTATTGACACAGGCTTAGATGCTGGTCAAGACAGTCCCAACATCATTAAGACCTCATCCATGCCCTATGATCCTATTTTGGGAGGTCAAATCCCCATTCTAGCTGAGGGCAGATTGGAACCTATGAATTTGACTGAATTGACGACTGCTGTCATTAGCTTGCAAAAGCAAAATGTCAGCCTTGTACAAACTGTCAACAACCAGGGCCGTGAACTCCAAGTATTGAGGGAGCGGGTAACTGTTTTGGAGAATCCAAGTAGCAGGAGTCTAATGGAGGAATCTTCCAAAGGGGAGGATGAAGAGGATGAAGAGGATGAGCTGATTCATACAGCTAGTGAGAAGAGTTCAGAGAAGAGTTCACAATTTAGTAAATCTTTACAGGTTGCTGAAGCACTCACCAACTTGAAGAAGCACCCAGTTATTGATACATCCAAGGTGACACCATTAAACTTGGAAGGATCTTTCAAAGAAACAATGGGCGCTGATACAGGTTTGAACGCTGACACATCCAGCGCTGATAAAGGTAATCATGGCGCTGATAGAGGTAACTTGAACGCTGATAAAGTTGCAGGTGGTGTTGATGTATTCCAGCCATCAACAATCATCAAAGATGTGTCCACACAGGTTTCTTCTTCTACTTTACCTATTATTGATCCAAAAGACAAAGGTAAAGGAAAATTGGTTGAAGAAGATGTTCCAAAGAAAGATGCAGCACAAATTGCATTTGATGAACAATTGGCTGCACAACTTTTGGAAAGAGATTTGAAGAGGAGTGGTAGATCACCATTTGTTGTTTCTGAGAGTGAGGAAGAAAGTGGTGATGGAAAAGAAGATGATAGCTCAGATTTAAGTATTCAAATTATTGAAGATCCAGAAAGGCTTGAATATGGGGATGAGCTAGCAAAGGAAAGGTTGAATGATTTGAAGAATCAGATTGATTGGGACCTACCAGAAATCACCAGAATGTACCATGCTTGGGAAGACAAGGTTATGGACAACCCAGGAATGAGCTTATCAGATCAAATTTGGGGGTTGGAAGTTCTTCTTAGGGTACAAGATGACATAAAGGTGATTTTGAGGTTTAATGCACAAGAGGTCAAGACCTGGCTCAAAAGAGATAGAAGGCAGTTGTACTACAAGTTGCTTAGATGTCATCAACCTAACTGGACATCCAAGAAGTTGCTGGCTTTATCTTTTGAGGAACTAGAGTATAGGGCACATCCTATTTGGAGGAGTGTGCAAGAAAATAATGTCTACCAGTTTCTTTCAGAAGAAAGGAAACAAGAGCTTGCTGAGGAAATGCAGATTCAAAAGGAAATGAGGAGTGCTCAAAGACCAGTAAAGAAAGGAGATCCTTTTCAATTTCCCAAGGATATATATGTGTATTTTCCAACTGAAGGTGTCATAAGGAAGCATCTCAAGCTTTCTCCATTGGAAGCTTCAGATTTGGTTAATGTTGTACCTCTAGATGACAGAAATCCAATCATCAGTTTTGATGAAGATGAGTGTGGATTTTGGAAGATTGGCAGGTTTGGAAAGGAGGTAACATACTTTCACTTCAGTTATTTCTATATTTGCAAGCATAGACAGAGAAGACTTGGTGCATCTATGGAGATTAATAGAGGCCAAGTATACAGCTGAAGCACCTACTTCAGCAAATGGAATAAGACTTTGGAACACATTTTTGACTTTGTGTGGTCCAAGAGAAGCAGATCCTACCATATGGAAGGATCTTGAAGATGATCTCAGTAATCTTCATTGGAGGCTTTATTCTACTTGTGGTGTATTTCATTTGAGCTCTACAAAGTTTTCAGAGTATCTACTTGTGGATGCTGACTATTTCTTGTCCAAAGAAGTGTTGGAGAAGATGCTAGAGACACCCTTGGAGATTGATTATACTAGTGACGTGGCCAAGGACTTGATTAGATATGTTTATCACCAACATAAGAAGTTTTTGCAAGATTCCTCCTAAGCCTTAAGTTTTTATTCAGAAACTTGATCATTGGAATAGATATCAAGTTTAGGGGAGGATTGTTGGGAATAAATTATGGGTCAGTTCACTAGACGCTGATAAGAAGAATGTCAACGCTGATAAGTTGACATTGGACGCTGACAGCCAAGCGTTGACATTGAAGAAGTCAACGCTGACAGCCTTGAAGATTGACACTGATGGAATATCTTCATACGAATCTTTTTGTTTATTTGTTTCTTTATTTGTGTATGGTAAAGATAAGCTCGACATTGTATTTTTCATTATTATCTTTACCTAGAATAGTTGATTCGTAGCTTATTGTACAAGACTTCTTGATCTATAAAAGAAGGTCTTTTAGGTTAAAGTTAATATATAAGTTTTCATAAGTATTCGCAAGTTAAACCTCTTTCATTGTAATCAAGTACGATTATTCTAATACAAGTGAAAGTTTGTTTAACATCTTTGTGTTTTAGATCAAGTGTTAATTCCGCATAACACTTAGTTACTTTATTCATAAGCAAAGGTTTCTCTACGTGCATTACTTGATCTAGTCTCGTATACACAAAGCTTAATCGATCTAAGTTTGGGATCAACAAGTATTGTTGGGTCTAAAATTATATGAGTTGATGTGGCAGAAACTCAAAACGAAGAAAACATCAAGACGTTTGTCAACGCCGCTGACACGGCTAGTTGAGACGCTGACGGAAAGTGTTGAGACGCTGACAGATGTTTACACGCTGATGGAATTTCTATTTACAGAATATATTGGATATATTCTAAATAATATATTCAGTATATATCTATAGAAATAGAAGATTTAGATGTTTATTTGATATTATCTCTTGTAGATTCTGTTCCTTCCACTATAAAAGGAACAAGAGTCTTAGGTTTTATTCATATTATTCATTCACAATGTAAACCTAAAGTGTGTGTCGCACTAGACGTGGGATTCAATGTATACACGTCTAGTGGTTGTTTGTTATTAATATAATAAGCAACCCAATTGTTTTAATTCGTGTTCTTTTGTGCCTAAACACCTTGTTATGATCATTGTTCTATTCCGCTATGTTATCATATGAACGATGATCAACCTAGATATAATGGTTCATAACCATTGAGTCTAACGATCAATGGGATCCACAATTGGTATCAGAGCCTAAGGCTCATGATATCTAGGTCCGACGAGGTGTTCGTAATGTTGAGAAGAAGAAAAATTCGTATAGAGTTTTTCTGGGCGATTTTGTGTGCGCAGCAATATTCAGAAGGTCATAACTTTTGATTGAACCGTTGGATCGTCACGAAATTTTATATGTGTGTTCTACATACATAGATCTACACATCCACTGGAGGGATTGTCGAGTTTTATCCCCAGGCAAAAGTTATTAAGCGTCGAAGTTGGCTGATGGTTGATTTTCAGTTTTCTGCTTTTACATAAAATCATGAACTAGGGTTCCTCAAACCCTAGATCTACTTAAAAGCAGGGAGAATTGCAGTTCGTGGCTGTTATAACGTGTGAAGATACACGATCAAAGGTTAATTTATAAACCCTAAATTAGGGTTTCGATGCATACAGTTATGAACCCTAGATCTGATCACGAGTTCTTTGAAGGCGAGAAGATCTTAAACGACTGGTGATGGCTGCTGAGATACATGTGGTGCAATAAGGAGGCCACGTTCTTAGTTGTATATACTGGTCCTAACATATATACTTCTCGCTGCCTATTGTCCTAGTTCGTGGAACAGTAACGTGAGATGTATAATGTTGTTTTGTGTTCACACGGTTCAAACATTCTCATTGGTGGAGATATTGGCATTCACACGATCAAGTAGCTTTGTGTTCACACAATGAGAAGTTTCTGATTGGTCATTCAAGATATGTGTTCACACGAAGCAAGGATTTTCATTGGTGGAAAATTCTTGTGTTCACACGGTCAGAAAACAAAGATGTGAAACGAGATATTAGGCATATAATTGGAGGAAAGATTTTGTTTCACACGGTTGTTTAGTCAATACATGCGACTGTATACAATGCATTCACATGATTATGGTGGACTTGAGGTCACACGATCATAGCCATATTTAGTCTATTATATTCAATGAAAAGTGATGCATTTACTAAAGGAAAAGATTTGGTTGTTATTTTGACGTTGTCAAAGTCTTGGAGCAACGTTGACAGAGTGAACGCTGACAGGATTTAAGGTTGGCGCTGACGTTTGTAACTGAGGCGCTGACAGGAAGAAATTTGACGCTGACAGGAATAAGTCAACACTGATGGAGTTGACAGTGTTGTCCGATATATGAGCTTCAACGCTGATAGGTATTGTCAGATATCGGACAATACATCTGACCAAGATATTGGACAGAAGAGATATTGGACAACACAAAGTTTGCTGCTGTTTGAGAAAATAGGTACGTTTTAAGTGTGGAGTCCATTTATCGTTAGACTCAATGGTTATGAACCATTATATCTAGGTTGATCATCGTTCATATGATAACATAGCGGAAAAGAACAATGATCATGAACAAGGTGTTTAGGCACAAAGAACACATGAATTAAAACAATTGGGTTGCTCATTATATTAATAATAAACAACCACTAGACGTGTATACATTGAATCCCACGTCTAGTGCGACACACACTTTAGGTTTACATTGTGAATGAATGATATGAATAAAACCTAAGACTCTTGTTCCTTTTATAGTGGAAGGAACAGAATCTACAAGAGATCAAATCAAATAAACATCTAAATATTCTATTTAGATAAACTATATATTGTGTATATCATAAATAATATACTCAATATATTCCCTAAATAGAATTCTCCATCAAATCTTCAATATCCATCAGCGTTTGACTTTTTGACTGCGTTTGACTTTTGTTGACTTTCTGTCAACGCCTGAATTGCTCTTGTCAACGCCCAGATTGCTCTTGTCAACGCTTGAACATATTACTTGATATTTTCTTCGATTTTGAGTTTCTGCCACATCAACTTTTTGACCCAACAATCTTCCCCTAGTTGATAGTGGCAAAACTCTTTGTATATCTCTTGTAAGTTGTACATGATCTTCAAATTGCTTCTCCTCAAGTGTAGCACGTATTTCTTCCCCTTTTTGTCACATCAACAAGGAAGTAAACAATGTTGCAATGTTGAAGATTCTCCATATGTAGGCTTTGTATAATGATTTTGAAGAACAATTAATATAGTATTCTTGATGTTGAAGTAGAGTAACCCAATCTTATGTTCCATGTCTTGTTTATCCATGTGATGAAGAACTTATACTCATGTTACAAAGTATAAGTAGACCTCGATCCATTTGTCAAAATCCTCATCCTTTGTGAGACACTAAGCACGATAATGTAACTCCTTCAAGTGATAGCAATTGGTTTGCTAGATATGACAAGTCTTCATCACCAACCATGTAAGCACGAACAAGTTACCTTAAAGGTCCATGACTGGAAGTGCACGACTTTAAGATATGATAGAACACAAACTCACGAAAATCTTCTTCAATCATCAAACTTACCATAAGAATTCTTCCCCTTAAGCTAACACCTCTTCATGACGAATTTGAATGGAATAACACCTTCATACCATATGTAAAAGCCTGTTATGGATAACTCTTTCGCAAGGCTATCCCGATTACATAGTTTAAAATATCCATCAAACTCTCATAAAAAAATTGCTAACTCACTTTAAGATCATTAATCCCTTTCAAAATATCCGAGCCATAAATATCATCATGATATTCTATATTAAAACGGAGATTCCATGTACCTTCGTGTGTAAATTCCTCCTTTTTGTGTGCTAAAAACGTCCAATTTTCTCAAACAGCAGCAAACAGTGTGTTACCCGAGATCCTCCTTTGTCCAATAAATTTCTATGTGTATTGCCCGATATCGGACAACACGTATCAGCGTTTGAAACACATATCTCGGACAACACTGTCAACCTATCAGTGTTGACTTATTCTGTCAGCGTCGAAATATTACTTGTCAGCGTCAACCATACTCTTGTCAGCGTTGCATTCTTACTTGTCAACGTTGAATATCAACATTACCTTTTCAACCAAGAATTTAAATACCGTGTGAACACACTTTTAAAAATAACGTCACTTGCTTCTTTAGACCATGTGAACGCAGATTGCAATATATACTCTTTGGCCGTGTGAATGCAACATTGAATAGCCAATCAAAGATCTTAAACCATGTGAACACACATGTAATATATACTTCTTCTTTGGCCGTGTGAACATAAAGAAACTATTATGTAAACCGTGTGAACACATAAACTCCTTTGACCAATCAGAGTCCTCAAACCGTGTGAATGCTTCAATACCAACGCTACACACTTGCGAAAACTTACACGTGAATAACAAGTTTTCTTGCTTTAATACGCTGCGTATATTCTTCTGTTAGCCAATCATCTTTTTCTCACAGCGAACAACCATAAACCAGATGACCATTAAAACTGCTTCTATGTTTTTAACTAAGACGAATCTAGGGTTTTACCTTAAACCCTAATATCATAGCCATGATGAATTAACTTCTTGCTTCAGTTTTTAGACATATCTAGGGTTTAGAAAGTTAAACATCGAAACCCTAACTTAGGGTTTGTAGATTAACCATAGATCCTGAATTAACAGCCACCAATCTCATAAAATTCTGCTTTTCTACGTCGATCTAGGGTTTGAGAAACCCTAGGTCATGATTTTATGTAAAAGCAGAAAACTGAAAATCTGCCATCAGCCAACTTCGACGCTTAATAACTTTTGCCTGGGGATAAAAATCGACAATCCCTCCGGTGGATGTTTAGATCTATGTATGTAGAACACACATATAAAATTTCGTGACGATCCAACGGTTCAATCAAAAGTTATGACCTTCTGAATACTGCTGCGCACACAAAAACGTCCAGAAAAACTCCATACGAATTTTTCTTCTTCACCATACACGAACACCTCGTCGGACCTAGATATCAAGAGCCTTAGGCTCTGATACCACTTGTTGATCCCAAACTTAGATCGATTAAGCTTTGTGTATACGAGATTAGATCAAGTACTACACGTAGAGAAACCTTTGCTTATGAATAAAGTAACAAAGTGTTATGCGGAATTAACACTTGATCTAAAACACAAAGATGTTAAACAAACTTTCACTTGTATTAGAATGATCGTACTTGATTACAATGAAAGAGGTTTAACTTGCGAATACTTATGAAAACTTATAATAACTTTAACCTAAAAGACCTTCTTTTATAGATCAAGAAGTCTTGTACAATAAGCTACGAATCAACTATTCTAGGTAAAGATAAACATAGAAAATACATTGTCGTCTCTATCCTTACTAGAAGTATTCTAGAATATAATAAACGTGTAGCTCACATCTTCCATCAGTGCTTGTCTTCAATCTGTCAACGCTTGACTTTAACTTGTCAACGCTTATGCTATCAGCGCTTACTTTACTCTTGTCAACGCTTGAATTGTTCTTGTCAGCGTTCAAGTGATTTGGCCTTAATTTATTCCCAACAATCCTCCCCTAAACTTGATATCCACTCTTATGATCAAGTTTCTAAATAAACACTAAGAACTTGGAGGAGTCTGACAAACCTTATCATATTGGTAATAAATAAATCTGATTAAATTCTTTGCCACGTCACTTGTATAGTCTATCTCCAACTGGGTGTCCTTCATCTTTTCCAAAACAACCTTGGATATGAAATACTGAGCATCTACAAGTAAATACTCAGCAAACTTTGTAGAACTCAAATGGTATACACCAGCAGCTGAATATAACCTCCATTGAAGACCACTGAGGTCATCTTCAAGATCCTTCCATATTTCAGGATCTTCTTCTTTTGTCCCACACATTCTTTTGAATGTGGTCCAAAGTTTTATTCCATTGACTGAAGTTGGTGCTTCAGCCTCATACTTGGTCTCTAGCAACCTCCAAAGGTCCACCAAGTCTTCTCTATCACAACTTGCAAATAAAGATATGAGAGTGGTAAAAGTGTGTACCTCTTTGCCAAATCTTCCAATTTTCCAGAATCCACATTCATCTTCATCATAACTTACAATTGGATTCCTGGAATCTAGTGGTAACACATGCACCATATCTGAAGCTTCTAATGGGGAGAGCTTGAGGCTCTTTCTAATAACTGCTTCACTTGGATATAGTTGATTCATATCTTTTGGAAACTCAAGTACAAATCCCTTCTTTACTGGTCTAGGAACTATCATAGCTCTCTTGATTTCCATCTCCTCTGCAAGTTGCTCCTTTCTTTCATCTGAAAGAAGTCTGAAAGTGTTTTCTTCCTGCACTTTCACCCAAATAGGATAAGCCCTATGTTCCAACTCATCAAATGTCAAAGCCTTCAGCTTCTGATGTGTCCATCTAACTCCATGACATTTGAGCAACATAAAGTAGAGCTTCCTTCTATCCCTTTTCAACTCAGAGAGAATGTTGCTTGCCTTGTGCTTCAAAATCACCTTACAATCCTTCTGAACTCTAAGAAGAATTTCCAAACCCCATATCTGATCTGAAATGGTCAAGTCTGGATTATCCATACAGCTTTCTTCCCAAGAATTGTACATCTGAACCACCTCTGGCATATCAAAATCAATCTGCAACTTTAAATCTCTCAGCTTTTCCCTAGCAAGCTCATCACCATACTCAAGTCTTTCTGGTTCAACAATCATCACACTTGAATCTGAGCTAGCTCCATCACTTTCTTCTTCAGAAGTCACAACAAATGGTGACTTTTCCTTTTCACCTTGTTCCATCATTTGCTCAGCCAATCTTCTATCAACTTCAACCTGAGCTGCATTCTTTGGAACAATTTCTTCTACCAACTTACCCTTACCCTTATCTGTTGGTGCAATTGTTGGTAGGGTAGATAATAATACCTGAGTAGGAACATCTTTGATGATAGATGATGACTGGAATACATCACCTCCATATTCAGATCTGTCAACGCCCAAATTTCCTCTATCAGCGCCCAAAATACTTCTATCAGCGTCCAAACTTGTCTTGTCAACGCTCAAATATTTTCCCTCAGCGCCTTGTGTAACCTCTCTCAACATATCTGTAAATGATAAATTTAAATTGGTTGGAGAGATCAAGGATGTATCAAAACCTGTTTGTTCCTTCAAAGTAGTAAGAGCTTCAGCAACATCCAATGATTGACCATCTTGACTGCTCTTATCACTCAGATTTCTTTGATCTTCCTCCCCTTTGGAAGACTCCTCCATACCTCCCTTTGCATGAACACTTTCCAAAACAACAATCCTCTCCCTCAATTCCTTGAGTTCAAGGCCTTGGTTACTGACAATTTGTACCAAGTCTGCATTCTGCTTTTGCAAGCTAATGCAGACAGCCGTCAATTCCAAAAGCGTCATTGGTTCCAGTCTGCCCTCTTCTGAAATGGGGATTTGACCTCCCAAGTCAGATTCATTGGGCATGGATGAGGACTTAATTATGGTGGGACACTCTTGGCCAGCTGCTAAGCCAGAACCAATAGTCCCAGCCTCATCCAGGTCACCAGCCACACTTGTGGTGGTGGTTCTCTCTGCTTCATGGCTAGGACCACCAGAGGAGAACACTCCAGCAGTCCTTTGGCGTTTAAACAACCTATATTCAGGTGGTGTGGAAGATGGTGTAGAAGAAGGTGTAGATGTGGGTTGGTTAAGGGGTGTTTGGGATTGTGATGGTTGGGTGTCAGCGGTGGAAATAGGCACATCAACGCCCACATTAGATGTGTCAGCGTCAAAGGGATTTTGGTCTATTTGCATTTGGTCAGGTGAGGGTAAAGGTTCAGGAATAGGTTCAAGTTGTGGGTGAGGGTCAATATGAGGTTGGGGGTCTGGTTGGGGTTGTGCTGCTGCAATAACAGCAAGCATGGCTGGGGTTAAAGGTAGGTCTCTATGAGGTGGTGAATTCATCTTGGTAAAAATAGCTTTCTTTTGTTCAGGGATTTTATAAAAATCATTGTGATCCCTTGAACAATATCTTTGAGCATCAAAAATCATTTGCAGAAAACGGGGATAAGCTAAAGTCATTTTTGTCCCCTTGTTTTTACACATTCCTTCAAAAATCATTTTAGACCAGTTATATTTTTGTCCTGTTGCAATACATACAATAGCAGTGGCAATGGATCTATTGATCTCATTGTGTGCAGTACATTTGGGACTCAAACATTGAAGGAGAATGTGAATGAGGTACTTCCAGGCTGGGGGAAATTCCTGCTTATGGTACTTATTAAGAGTACCTTCATCAGGAATAGGGTATCCCAAAGCCCTAAGCCCTTGTTCTATGTCAGATATGGGAAGAATGGTTACACCATCAGCATCATTAAGATGCAAGGCCTGGCGTACCAAGGCCTCAGTAATGACCCAAGATCTCCCATGAACAATAGAAGTTAATGTGGTCACTCCATTAACTGTTGAGGAACTAACAGTGTTCCAAAACTGTTTAATGTGTGTGACTGGAATGAGTGGTGCATGAGAAAGAGCATACCTTAATGGGGATGCGTTCAAATACTCCACCATCTGTGTGTATTGAGGAAATAAAGTATTATCAGCAACAAGATAAGCAATCATGTTGTGTTGAGACTTGAACCCCAAATCCAATTCTGCTGAGGTAAATCTTGGTGCCATTGATGAAAGCTGTGAATTTGAAGTATAAAAGATGAAGGTTGATAAGAGAAAAGTGTTAGACAAGAATTATAGATACCCTGTTTAAAAATAAGAGCCAAATTTATAGGAGTGGATGAATGCATGTGATTGGCCCAAAAATAGGCAAAGATTTTCAAAAACTAATCATGAAAATATTGAAAAAGTTATAAGTTATCTCATGCATTTAATGAAAGTAACAACTCCTAAAATTACGGCTTGAAAATATGTCAAAAAGTAACAACTGGGTAGGTCCCATTGATTGTCAACGGTCAAATATAACCCATCAACGCCCAACGGCTATAATCTTCTCAACGTTCGCCTAAAGCCATGTCAGCGTCCATTTTGGTCACAACAACGCTTGGAAAAATTTTGTCAGCGTCCAAAAATAAAATTGTTTTAAAAAGTGAAAAATGACCTTAACAAGTAATTTATCCTAGAGAAGATAACCAAAAGCTGATAATTATCATAGGGCGGCAAGCACTGTCCAGTTATGCACACTTGCATAAGCAAGATAGACATAACAGTCCTCTAGTGTCCCTTGCTAACCAAAATTCTTAACAACCAAGTTACCTTATAAAATCCTTGTTACTCCCAGGTAAAACCCATATCAAAATGATTCCCAAGTCTCCCAACAGACCACAACCAATTCTAGGCCAAAAATGTCTTGGCAGCATGCAAAGTTGATATACTATGCATGCTACAGTGCCTCATGGTTTAGTAAAACTAACCCATACTCACCTGTGGACACAATCTAGAATTGTGATAAGAGTATCATATGGATACCCAAAAATCCTAAAGGTTCCTTAAACCTCCCCTCAAACTATGATACATGAGTTCTCAAAATATATATGAACATTAAAAATTTATGTCAAGATAGGAATATAAATATTCCAACCATCATCCATAAACAAAAACATGTCCAAATAGCTCTTCAAAGATCCATAAGCAACTCTGTATCCAATGGCATAAAGCTACCACCACCTACACATTTAGATGAAAACCACAAAACTAACATTTGTTGCTGACAGCGTCCCGACAACACGTATCAGCGTTGAAGGAACTCTTGTCAGCGTTAGACAATAATATCTCTAACAACGGCAAAATAACACTTGACAGCGTTACATTTACCTTTGTCAGTGTTAGAAAAATAAAGTGGAAAAATCTAAATCATCACAAAGACCAATAACAATGCATTATCCTGTACATACTTTTACAAAAAGGTTTCAAAACACATATTAAGTGAGATTAACCATTCCAATATTTGTTACCAAATATTGAAATCTTCCAGCATCAAAAGGTTTAGTTAATAAATCAGCCACATTATCTTCTGTGGCTACCCTATCTGGTTGTATTAAACCTTTCTCAAAGCAATCTCTTATAAAATGATGTCTAATTTCAATGTGTTTGGTTTTAGAATGATGTACAGGATTTTTAATAATGCATAAAGTACTGTTATTGTCTACAAAAATCTTGGTATGCATAAAATTATACCCATAATCCAACAGCTGGTTCTGAATCCATAAGACTTGTCCACAACAAGCAGCTGCAGCCACATATTCTGCTTCAGTTGTAGAGTTTGCCACCACTGTTTGTTTCTTGCATTGCCAAGATATCAATCTACTCCCAAGAAATTGGCATCCACCAGTTGTGGATTTCCTATCAAACTTGTCACCACCATAGTCACTGTCTGAATATGCAATAAGGTCCAATGGAGAATCTTTTGGGTACCACAAGCCAAGATCTGGATAACATCTTAGGTACCTAAAAATTCTTTTCACAGCAAATAGGTGACATTCTTTGGGAGTTACTTGATGGCGTGCACATGCACACACAGCAAACATGATGTCAGGTCTTGAGGCTGTAAGATACATCAATGAACCAATCATTGATCTATAGTGCCTAACATCCACATCCTTTCCAGCTCCAATTTTTCCCCAAGGGTGTTCCCTATCCATAGGAGTGGAAGCATCCTTTTCATGTGGAGAAAAACCATATTTCTTCAAGATTTCAGCTACATACTTGTCTTGGGAGATGAAGATACCATCTTCTTTCTGCTGAACTTGCAATCCTAGAAAGAAGTTCATCTCACCCATTGCACTCATCTTGAATTTATCTGTCATGAGCTTGGAAAAGTCCTCACTCATTTTTGGATCAGTAGACCCAAAAATGATATCATCAACATAGACCTGCACAAGCAACACATGTTTTCCTTTCTTCTTTGTAAATAGTGTCTGATCTATGGTGCCCCTCTTAAATCCATTGTCCACCAAGTAAGTGGACAATGTACCATACCATGCTCTTGGGGCCTGATGAAGTCCATACATTGCTTTCTTCACTCTATAAACCTTGTCTGGATTTTCAGGATCTTCAAAACCAGGAGGTTGCATAACGTATACTTCCTCAACAATTGTTCCATAGAGGAAAGCACTCTTCACATCCATTTGATAAACAGTGAAGTTCATACAAGAGGCATAAGCTAGAAAAATTCTTATAGCTTCAATTCTTGCAACTGGTGCAAAAACGTCTTCATAATCAATTCCTTCCTCTTGTGTATATCCCTGAGCTACCAAACGTGCCTTATTTCTGACCACAATGCCCCTTTCATCTTTCTTGTTCCTTAGAACCCATCTTGTCCCAATTGGTCTCACATATCTAGGACAATCAACCAGCTCCCAAACATCTTGTATAGCAAATTGGTGAAGCTCATCCTGCATTGCTTCCACCCAACTAGGTTCTTTGAGAGCATCAAAAATTTTCTTGGGTTCTTCCTGTGACAGAAAACAGGCAAACGAACATGCTTGTACAAGAGGGGTATCAACCTTCTTGTGTATATTGGCAATAAATCCACCAAGACTTTGATGGGATCTTCTTGTCTGAACTGGAGCCATAACATCACCAATGATCTGAGATGAGGGGTGATCCTTTTGTGTGGAAGTGAGAACCCCTCCTTCAAACAGTCTGGTGTCCTCAATTTCACGCTCCAAGTTGCCAATATCTTCTTCATCAGACTCTCTTTGATCAACAGAAATCTCTTCATGGACATTGGAAGGTCCACCTTGTTCAAAATGGGAAGAGAAAAGATGTGCAAAGGTGTTGTCAAAGTCTGATCCTTGTTTGTCAGCGTTTGGGCTAACAACGCTTGAACTGTTGGTGTCAGCGTCTGATCCATCAGCGTCTGAATTGCTCTTGTCAGCGCTTGATTTCCCTTTGTCAGCGCCTGAAGAAGTATGCATGTTTGTATTTGGTGGTATTTGAAAACCACCATTATCTTTTCTAGCAGCAGCAGCAGCATAATACTCATCTGTCCATATAGGAAGTGTAACATATTCTTGTGTGGGAGATGATTTGACTGCTGGTGGTCCATCCTCCTTAGCAACCTGTGTACCTGAAACATTACCAATTCTATTTTCCAAAACACTTGAAGTTACCTTCACAATGTCTGGATCAGTAACAGGCATATAATTTAAAGCTCTAGATAAAGGTTCTAAGTCAAACAACCAATTTGGACCACTTTCAGGATCACTAGGTTTACTTTCTAAAAACCTAACATGTACTTTTTCAAGTATACGTTTTTCCTTTTTAATGTAAACCCTATATCCTTTGCTCTGCACTGAATAACCCATGAAGTAGCCTTCATCACCTTTTGAATCAAATTTACCTAGGGCTTCACTAGTTTCTAAAACAACTACATGACAACCAAAAGGCTTGAGAAAGCCAATATTTGGCTTCCTTCCCCAAAGTAACTCATAAGGTGTCTTATTATGTATTTTGTTGACCAATGCCCTATTTTGAACATAACAAGCTGTGTTAACAGCTTCAGCCCAAAAGGCTATAGGAAAGTGGGCATCAGCCAACATGGTTCTGGCTGCTTCAATAATGGTTCTATTCTTCCTTTCAGCAACCCCATTTTGCTGTGGGGTTCTAGCTATGCTAAACTGCCTAGTAATCCCTTTCTTGGCACAAAAATCATCTAACAACTGATTTCTAAACTCACCCCCATTGTCACTTCTCATAATTTTGACCTCATTACCATTCTTCTTTTCAATCTGGGTAATGAAATTAATCAGACTTTGGGCAGTTTCACTTTTCTTGGCTAAAAAGAAAGTCCATGTAAACCTGGAAAAATCATCAGTGATAACAAAACAATATGATTTACCCTTTAAACTTTCTATATTAGTTGGACCAAAGAGGTCCATATGCAATAAGTGAAGTGGTTTAGAACTAGAGTGCACCTGTTTAGACCTGAATGAGACCTTGTGCTGCTTGCCCTTAAGACATGCAACACAAGTGTGGTCATTGTGGAAAGCCTTTTCAGGCAAACCATCAACTAAACCAAGCCTCACAAGTCTATTGATATTCTTAAAGTTTATGTGCCCTAATCTCCTGTGCCAAAGATTACTTTCATCTACTGAGGCTTTAGCATACAGACATGACATTTTATTATTTATCTTAATTCCATTAAGATTCACATTATATATGTCTTTATGCCTTGGTGTTCTAAAATCTATGTATTTTTCCTCAGGGAGCTTATAATCTTTGCTTAACACAAAGCACTCAGTATCTGTGAAAAGAACCTTATTTTTGTTATCACACACTTGTGATACACTAAACAAATTATAGTCCAGTTCTTTTACCAGGAAGACATTCTCAAATCGTAGATTGTTGGTGACAAGAGTTCCTTTTCTTGTGATGGTGCCATAGCCCCCTCCAAAGTATACCTTATCACCATCTTGAATAGGAGAGAAATTAGTCAGATAGTCTTCCTTCCCTGTCATGTGCCTTGAGCATCCACTATCCCAATATCCATAATCATTGATCTTCTTCTGAATGCCCTGCACATAAAGAAAACACATTAGTTTTCCTTGGGAACCCAAGCCTTGGAAGACTTGGATTCATTTGGTTGTTCAACAAGAACAGACTTGGTTCTCATAACAACCCCATTTTCATCCCTGTTTGAATGAAATTCCCAGTTAACCCCAATTGGTGTTGACAATGCCTTTGAAATATAATGAAACCTGTTGCATGTCATAGAAATACCAGTAGAATTAGGGTTTTGGTCTTGTTTTGGTCTCCATGTTAAGCTAGTAGAAGCTTTGGACCTATTTCCCTGTGGTTGCAAATACCTAGGTTTGGTAGTGTGTCTGTCAGCGCTGAAATTGCTCTTGTCAGCGCCCCGATTGCCTTTATCAGCGTTGAACCTAGGGTTTGCTACAGGAACCCATTGCCTATTGGACCAAGTGTTTGACTTTTGAAAAGGTCTTAGGCCTTGTGTGTTAGACCCTCTAGAAAAGAATGGGGCTTGTCTAACAACTTGTGAACTTTTGTTCACAAAGGTATTGGGTCTGACAGTGTTTGACCTATGTTGACTTTTGTCAGCGCTGAAATGGTTCCTATCAGCGTTGACATTGGAAGCGTTGACACATTTGTATGCCAAATGTGAGAAGCTACCACATGTGTAACAAGCTTTTCTAGACATAGTCTTAGGTCTAGAAGCAAAGAAGCCTGTTCCTTGGTTACTAACTTGGCTTTTTGGTGACCTAGTATTCCTATACATTTCTGCATACTTAACACTAGGTTTTCTAACAGTTTGTGGGCCAAGGTCAACAGCTTTGCCAGTGGTAGGGTGTGTGATTTTAATAGGTTTAGGATCATTGGACTCCACAATTGGTATCATTTTTGGTGTGGGCTCATTTGGACTTTCACACAACAACCCTCCCTTAACAAACAAGGTGTGGTTAGCTTTCTTCCACTCATCTAGGTCAGTCAGTTTTTGCTTGTATTCCTCAACTAGGGAAGTCACTCTAGGTGGAGGAATGAATTCCTTCTCTTGAAGTTCTGGCAAGCCAGTCCAAGATAAGTCCTTTGATTGGACACCATAGAAATCCCCAGCTGGTGGTGGAACACCAGTATAATCTTTCATCCCAATCCCACTCATATCCTTAGAGTCTCTTTGTTTACTAACACACTCTCCTAGGGATTGTGTGGCCTTATCAAATCTCTGGATTTTAAGACTCACATTATCTTTATTTTTGTTAGCCTCCTCTAACTGAGCTATCAAATCAAGATTAACCCTATTTACTATATCTTGAACATCTTTACTCTGATGTAACTCATGTTTTATGATATTTATTTGATCCTTTAAATCAAACTCCATTTTCTTATACTCAGCTACTGTCTTTTCTGTTTGGGTAAGAGCAATTTGATAATTAGATACTTTGCATCTTTCAGTACTTGCCTCATCTAATAATTTTACTATCTCTTGATTTAGTTTTTCAGTATTTAAACGACAACCCTTAGATCAGAAAGCATCATCATATACCTCATTATCTGATGAAGAGGAGGAGTGTGCCATGAGAGCATATTCAACATGCTCTTCTTTAACTTCAGCAACCAAAGCTCTGTCCTCTTCCTCATCCTTAGCCATCCAGCTCCAGTCCCATTCTCCAACACCATCAATTTGTTGAACAGCAACCATGGCCTTGGGATCTGGGCTCTTAATCATTTGGCTTGAAGGCTTACCAGCATCCGATCTTCTTGGAGATCTACATTCCCTCATAAAGTGCCCCATCCTATGACAGTTGTAGCACTCAACCTTGGACTTGTCAAATCCAGCAACATCCTTAGCATTAAAGGTCATCTTCTTCTTGAACCTTTTATTAAACCTGTTTGCTCTTAAACTTACAAGAGCCATAGTCCACTTGATGTCCATCTCTTCCAATTGTTCATCACTTATCTGCTCAAGATCTTCATATGTAATCCTTGAATCACTGGGCAAAGAAGCAATGAATGCACACACAGTATCTAGATCTAAACCAGCAGGTTTAAGTCTATCAGCGCCAAAGTTGTGTGTGTCAGCGCTTGAGTATAAAGCGTTGACAGGATATGATCCAGCGCTGACAGACTGACATCCAGCGCTAACACCTTGAGATCCAGTGGCTGGATGTCCATAGAAGTTCATGGAATCAAATTGGCCTTCACTTTGTGAGAAGAAGGCCATGTTACTACTGGAAGATTTATTATCACTATCCAATTGCCATTCATTCTCCAACAGTCTTAGTTTGTTAAAGATGTCATCAAACCTGGAGGTCTTGTGGGTATTATTGACAAGAATGGATCTTGTCTCAATCTTCCATACATCACCAAGGCTTTTGAGAAAAGTAGCATTCAATTCAGGGTCATCAATCTGTGTTCCCATGAAGGAAAGTTGACTTGTGATGTCAAGAAGTCTACTTCTCACACTGCTGAGATTCTCATTGGGTTGAGCTTTAAAGACAACATACTCATGCAAGAGTTGCTTCTTCTTTTCTTCTTTTGTGTCAGCATTGCCACCATGTGCTACTTCAAGAGCTTCCCAAAGCTCTTTTGCAGACTCAAAGCGTTTGTACTTGTGCTGATTCTCATGACCTAGGGCATGTTTCATGATGTTCAAGATTTTCATGTCCACCCTCTTCTTGGCTATATCTTCAACAGATACAGCTCTTCCATCTCCAGGCTTTTCCTTCCTATCAGCTTCAGGACAATTAGGAACAGCTGTCCTTGTGGCAATAGCAGCAGCAATCCTTTGTGCTTTGTCGAATGTGTTCCCATATTCAACAATCTCCCAAAGAGTGTAGTCATAAATAGCTATATATTGCTCAAAATTGGACTTCCAAAGCTCGAAGTTCCTGGCATCAAACATGGGAATTTTGATACTAGGATTTGTGGATTTGTTTTGTAGCAAAGCAGCAGGTTGATCTGTGCCAGACATGGTGTTTTTAGGGTTTTGAGAATTTTAGGGTTTTTAGGGTTTTTGGTGTTTTAGGGTTCTTGCGTTACTTAAAGATCAAAAGTTTCTCAACAAGCTCTGATACCACTTGTGGAGTCCATTTATCGTTAGACTCAATGGTTATGAACCATTATATCTAGGTTGATCATCGTTCATATGATAACATAGCGGAAAAGAACAATGATCATTAACAAGGTGTTTAGGCACAAAGAACACATGAATTAAAACAATTGGGTTGCTCATTATATTAATAATAAACAACCACTAGACGTGTATACATTGAATCCCACGTCTAGTGCGACACACACTTTAGGTTTACATTGTGAATGAATGATATGAATAAAACCTAAGACTCTTGTTCCTTTTATAGTGGAAGGAACAGAATCTACAAGAGATCAAATCAAATAAACATCTAAATATTCTATTTAGATAAACTATATATTGTGTATATCATAAATAATATACTCAATATATTCCCTAAATAGAATTCTCCATCAAATCTTCAATATCCATCAGCGTTTGACTTTTTGACTGCGTTTGACTTTTGTTGACTTTCTGTCAACGCCTGAATTGCTCTTGTCAACGCCCAGATTGCTCTTGTCAGCGCTTGAACATATTACTTGATATTTTCTTCGATTTTGAGTTTCTGCCACATCAACTTTTTGACCCAACATTAAGCACACAAAAAGGTGGAATATACACACGAAGGTACATGGAATCTCCGTTTTAATTTAGAATATCATGTTGATATTTATGGCTCGGATAATTTTAAAAGGAATTAGTGATCTTAATGCGAGTTGGCAACTATTCGTGCGAATTTGATGGATATTTTAAACTATGTAATCGGGATAGCCTTGCGAAAGAGTTATCCACATTTGGACTTTTACATATGGTATGACGATGTTATTTCATTCAAATTCATCATGAAGAGGTGTTAGCTTAAGGGGAAGAATTCTTATGGTAAATTTGATGATTGAAGAAGATTTTCGCGAGTTTGTGTTCTATCATATCTTAAAGTGCCATAGACTTTAAAGGTAACTTGTTCGTGCTTTACATGGTTAGTGATGAAGACTTGTCATAACACTTGAAGGAGTTACATTATCGTGCTCAGTGTCTCACATAGGATGAGAATATTGACAAGGGATCGAGGTCTACTTATAATTGGTCTGATATAAGTTCTTAGTCACGTGGATAGTACAAGACATGGAACACAAGGTTGGGTTATTTTACTTCTACATCAAAAATATTAGAGTTATTTTTCTTCAGGATCATTACACAGAGCCTACTTTTGGAGAATCTTCAAAGATTGCATACATTGTTTACTTCCTTGTTGATGTGACAAAAAGGGGAAGATACGCATGCTACACTTAAGGGGAAGCAATTTGAAGATCATGTACAACTTACAAGAGATATACAAAGAGTTTTGCCGACATCAAGTAGGGGAAGATTGTTGGGTCTAAAATTATATGAGTTGATGTGGCAGAAACTCAAAACGAAGAAAACATCAAGACGTTTGTCAACGCCGCTGACACGGCTAGTTGAGACGCTGACGGAAAGTGTTGAGACGCTGACAGATGTTTACACGCTGATGGAATTTCTATTTACAGAATATATTGGATATATTCTAAATAATATATTCAGTATATATCTATAGAAATAGAAGATTTAGATGTTTATTTGGTATTATCTCTTGTAGATTCTGTTCCTTCCACTATAAAAGGAACAAGAGTCTTAGGTTTTATTCATATTATTCATTCACAATGTAAACCTAAAGTGTGTGTCGCACTAGACGTGGGATTCAATGTATACACGTCTAGTGGTTGTTTGTTATTAATATAATAAGCAACCTAATTGTTTTAATTCGTGTTCTTTTGTGCCTAAACACCTTGTTATGATCATTGTTCTATTCCGCTATGTTATCATATGAACGATGATCAACCTAGATATAATGGTTCATAACCATTGAGTCTAACGATCAATGGGATCCACAGTCTTGACATGTGTCTTCAGAAAGTATACGCGAGACATGTGTCTTGACTGATGTCTTGACATGTGTCTCGAGACATGAAACAATAGAACTACAATATTAGGTTATTATGCCAGAATTGGCAGATCGGTTGGACTACTGATCATTTGTATGTCTGATCACGTCCGCGGCCGGAGCCTCGATTGTGATTTCTAGGATAGTTGTTGTCATAGTAGTGGTTACTATCATCCTGTCTGTCAGTTCCATGACGGTCATTCTCATGACTGTGATTCATGTAACTATTCAGCTGAGTGGCCGGCTGGTACCGGTTTGCACTCATATGGCTGAAACGACAGCTGAATGACGTGTGACATGTAACTAAGAATTAGGGACAATGATTGATGAAAATTTTCTGATGGTGGAGCATCTTCTCGTCCGATCGCTTTGATCTAACGCCTTTGTCTTTGTCTTGTAAGATCTCCAGGTTGTGAACAACATCAGCATCTCGTAGCGTCTCCAACATCAGCAGCATCAACCCTAGTAACATCTCCAAGCTATGAGCGGCATCAGCAACCTTGTAGAGTATCAGCAAGTGGAAGTACGCACCTGGGATAAGGTACATGGAGTACACATGGAATGTACATGAAATGATCGGTATGGGTCGATCATTTGTTATGATTTAAGGAAAGTACATCGGTTAAACGGTTAGAAAACCATCATGATAACCTGGCAATATTAGCATAGACATCATTCTAGTTGTATCGAGAAACGTTAAAGTGTGGTTACACAAAATTCAACGATGATTTGCCTGACAGCATGGTCAATGAAAACCAACCATGACTATCATGAAAGAAGGATTCAATGAAGTCCAACAATGTCTTGCATGAAAGCATAAATAACAAAAGAGGCGTAATACGTAATCAACATGAAGACGGAATATCATGAAGAAACATGAAACAATCTATCATGAAGGAGTGTATAACTGATAGGTGTGAAAACACCCATCCTTTTACCACTTAATTCTGGATAAAACAAGACCAAAACGCGTATTTAATATCATTTGTTTGGAATTATGCGTGGTTTTTGTGTTTATTGTGTTTTCAGAGCCAACCGGATGATTATTGAAGAAAACATGGGATTGCACGGGTTTTACCGAAGAAAAAGACTCAAGATGAAGTCTATTGTCCAAGAGATGCAAAAGATTTGAAGTCACTGGGCCTATTTGAAGATTTATCGAAGAAAAGGACCAAAGACGGAAGATTTACGTAAGTCGAAGAAACTCAAATCTATTAAACGAAGAAATTAAAAGACGAGTTGAATTTAATCGACGACAAATCCCGAATCAAAATCGAAAACGTCAACTTTTCTGAAAAGACGAGAAGACAAGAAGAACGGGAGAAAGCCCACTTACCAACCAAAGGGGACACCTATATAAAGGGTTCCCCTCACACTTTTCATGGAGTTTTTGGAAGTTTTTTTTCATTCTCCCTTCTTTTTCTCTTTTTCTGTTCGTAGCATCACCAACACCACTAGGGTGTTTAGTGATTTTGATTCTTGTTTTCAATCTTTTAATTTAATCTTTATCTTTTGTTTGTTAAGACCTTAATCGTTCAATACATCAATCTTTCCATTTCATCTTGTTCATCTTCTTCTATTTGGTTGAAAGTTAAAGTTCTTATTTAGTTGATTTGATCTTCAAAAGTTGTTGGGTTTTATGTTTTTATTGATGGGATTTGTAGTTTACGGTTAGTAGATGATTAGGGAATAGATTTGTTTAAGTTTTGGTGAAAAACTTGGTGATTTTTGGATCGAAACCGTACTTCCCTGTTTTTCTGAAAGTTACTGTTCTTGAGTTCCCAGGTTCCGGATGAACCATAAGTTCCGAACGAACCAAGAGTTCCGGATGAACTAAAACTTCCGAATGAGCATAAAAGTTCCGGATGAATATTCTTTTCAAAAAGTTCCGAATGAATTTTTAAAGTTCCGAATGAATTTTCCTTTTTAAAAGTTCCGAATGAATTCATGTTAAAAAGTTCCGAGTCAGTCTAAAAGTTCCGGATGAATATTCTTTACAAATCTTCCGAATAAACTTCCGAATAAACTTCCGAGCCAAAAGTTCCGAACCAACTTCCGGATCAAAAGTTCCGAGTGAACTTCCGGATCAACAACTTCCGAATCAACTTCCGAAGAAAGTTCCGGATCAACTTCCGAGTGAAAGTTCCGAGTGAAGGTTCCGAGTAAACTTCCGAACGAAGTTCCAGATCAAGGGTTACGAACCAAGTTCCGAGTGAACTTCCGAATCAAGGTCCACTTCCGAATCAAATTTCTTTTGAGCATTTTTAAGGGTTACTTACTGTTTCTTCATTTCATATTTATATTTTAATTTTAATTTTAATTCTAATTCAAGTTTTATTAATTGTTATTAATTTAATTGCTTTTAAATTTAAGTTTACATTTTAATGCATTTAAAACTTTTAGTAGATTAGAAAATCACTCCCCTTTTTAGTGACCAAGAATAATCATTCCACTTAGAACCGAGATCAATTCGAGAGGATATCGAGAGAATTTGGAACCCCAGTGCAAAAATCTTGTATCAAATGGCGCCGCTGCCGGCTCTTCTCGTTAAGATCAAAAGTTTTTTGTGAGAACTTGGATTTTGGGATCCGTTCACCGTGAACGTCACTTTTTCTCAAAAAATTTCAAAAACCCAAAAAAAATATATATATAAAATTTTCAAAAAATACAAAAAAAATAGAAAAACCATAAAAAACCAAAAATATTTCTTGTTTTCTTTGTTAGTTCTTTTGCAGGTGTATGCGCACTTGATCAACGTCTTATCAAGAGCCCGAGCCTCTCGATAACTTAGACATGGCCGGTGTGCAAAACAACAACAATAACCCACCTCTCAACAACAATAATAACAACAACAATAACAATCCACCTCTCAACAATGAGCCTTTACCGGATAATCGCCTGATGATTGAACTGCTGCAAGCCCATGTGGATGGCAACACTGATCCAATTGTTATACCCGCATTTGCAGCCAACAACTTTGAGCTCAAATCAGGCTTTATCCAGATGGTCTCTGCTCAACCATTCTTGGGGCGTACCATTGATGATCCACATGACCACATCAAGAGATTCTTGCAACTCACTAATACGGTCAAGTACAATGGTGTTCCACAAGAGGTAATCCGTTTACAACTTTTTCCCTTTTCTTTAGACGGACAAGCCCGACATTGGCTTGCTAAGGAACCGCCACAGAGTATTCTTTCGTGGATGGATTTGGAGACCAAGTTTATCAATTACTTTTTCCCACCCTCTCGTACTACCGCTTTGCGGAATGAAATCATAAATTTTGAACAAAAGTACGATGAGTCGTTTAGTGAATCTTGGGACCGTTTCAAAGACCTTTTGAGAAAATGCCCACAACATGGTTTTACCAAAGTGCATCAAATTAACACTTTTATAATGGTTTAAGCATGAATGACCAAGATTCACTAAACAGTGCCTCGGGGGGTAATCTTTTGGCTAAGACTTCCAATGCTGCTTGGGATATCATTGAGAATAAGTCTCGTGTACAAACCAAGAGTGTTCGGACCAATGTTGCTAGTGCTAGTACTAGTGACAGCGACAAGCGACTTGACAAAATCACTGTGCTTCTTGAATCGCTTGCCACCCAAACCGCCAGCAACACCAACAGCATCAACGCCAGAAACGCTAAAGACGCTCAAGTCAATGCTGTTAGCCAACCATGCGAGATATGCGGGGGTCCTCACTCTTACACCACTTGTACTGCCACCCAAGACTACCCTTCTGAGAATGTGAATGCAGCATACGGCACCTATCCTCAACCTGCTTATCAAGCTCGACCTCAAGGTGACCGTAATTTGCTTAGCTACCGCTCCAACAACTACCTCTCACCACCCGGTTTTCCTCCAAACAACCCAAACCAACAACAAAACCTCAACCGTCCTCCTCAACAACAACAACAACCTCGTACACCTTACATACCACCTCACAAACAACCACAACCACCTCAAAGAAATAACCAAGTTTACCAGCAACCTGCTTATCTACCACCCGCATACAATGCTCCTCCCAACCAACCCACCGCTCTACACCAAGAAGTGGAAACCTACATGAGGACTAACGATGTGATAGTGGGAAATCTTCAGCGGGAAGTGCTCAACTTGAAAGCAGACCTGGTCAAACAAAGGAACGATTTGAGAGCCGATAAGAGAAATACTTTGGATAGTCAGACGAATGACTTAAAAAACATGATGGCTAGTTTCTTCCAAGGTAATCAACCCTCTTCTTCGGGTACTCTTCCGAGTAACACCGTTGCGAATCCAAGAGGGGAGATGAAAGCAATCACCACTCGCAGTGGCAAAGGTACCAAGGAACCGAGCTTCCTATACCTCCACCGGTGATTGTGACTAAGGAGAACGAGTCACCTGCTCCTATTCCTCAACCTTCTATTTCCCCAATTCCTCTACCTCTTACTTCTACCCCTCCTCCACCCAAGGATGTGAGTGATCCTTCGATCCCGAAGCCTTCCTCTTCTTCCGATATACCTTATCCATCTAGGTTGAGGAAAGAGAAGCTCAAAAGCAAGGATGATATTCAGGTTTCGAACTTTCTTAAAATGTTCAAACAATTGAATTTCAATATCTCCTTCGCTGAGGATCTCGCTCACATGCCTAAGTACGCAAAAATGTTTAAAGATCTTCTCAGTGACAAGGAAAAGCTTCTTGATATTGCCAACACCCAACTTAATGAGAATTGCTCTGTAGTGCTCTTATGGAAATTGCCAACCAAGCTTGGTGATCCGGGTCGTTTCTTAATCCCTTGTAACTTCCCGGGAGTAGAGAATTGCATGGCCCTAGCCGATCTAGGTGCCAGTATTAATCTAATGCCTCTAAGAGTTTGGAAGCATTTATCTCTCCCTGAGCTAGTCCCCACCAAAATGACACTGGAATTAGCTAACCGTACGGTTGCTTATCCAGTGGGGATAGCCGAAGACGTCATTGTAGGAGTCGACAAATTCACTTTTCCTGCCGATTTCGTCGTCGTCGACTATGAGATGGACCCTCGTGTGCCATTAATTGTTGGTCGTCCATTCTTGAGGACCGGTCGCACTCTCATCGATGTTGAAGCCGGTGATCTTATCATGAGAGTGGGTGACGATAAAGTAGTCTTCAACATGGGAAAGTTGTCTAAACAGCCTTATTCATATGAGAGTGTTAATTGTATTGACGTTCTTGATGAGGCATGTGAAGAACACTTTAATGATGCTTGCAAAAGTATTCCTACCTCTCTTCCCAATGTTGAGACCGTTTCCTCTATTGATTCATCACTGTCTCTATTTGGAGAAAGTGATTTATTTTGGAAAGATCTTGAAGCCACCATGGGAGATGTGAACTTAGCTACTGATGATTCTCCCACCGATGGGGATGAAGACATGCATTTCTTTGAAAACCTTCTCAACGAAGATAATCCTTCTCCTCCATCTCCCACGGTCATTGCTATCGATACTCCGACTTTGAAAACGCCTCCCGTCGAAAATCCTCCGGATTTAGAACTTAAGGAGTTGCCACCCCATTTCGAGTATGTGTTCCTTGACGAAGAGAAGAAGTCACCCGTCATCATCGCAAAGGATTTGAAAGATGAAGAGAAAACTCGCCTCATCGTCGTGCTTAAAGATCATAAGAAGGCTCTTGCCTGGAAAATTTCTGATATTCGCGGAATTGATCCTCACTTCTGCACACACAAAATTCTCATGGAGGACGACTTTAAGCCCACAATTCAAAGCCAACGAAGGGTGAATCCAAAAATCCATGAAGTCATCAAAACAGAGGTTATCAAACTTCTTGATGCGGGTATGATTTACCCTATTTCGGATTCACCATGGGTTAGTCCAGTCCATTGTGTGCCCAAGAAGGGCGGAATAACCGTTGTTCCCAATGAACACAACGAGTTGATTTCCACTCGTCTCGTTACTGGGTGCAGAGTTTGTATAGACTACCGCAAACTCAATGATGCCACGAGAAAGGATCATTTCCCTCTACCTTTTATGGACCAAATGCTTGAACGTTTAGCGGGTAATGAATATTACTGCTTTCTTGATGGTTTCTCGGGTTATTTTCAAATACCCATCGATCCCCAAGATCAAGAGAAGACAACATTCACTTGTCCCTATGGTACATTTGCTTACAAAAGAATGCCTTTTGGCTTATGCAATGCCCCCGGGACTTTCCAAAGGTGCATGTTAGCTATCTTCCATGACATGGTTGAACAAACCATGGAAGTCTTCATGGATGATTTCTCGGTCTTCGGGGATTCCTTCTCTTCTTGCCTTGCTAATTTGGAACGTATGCTGAAGCGGTGTGAAGACACTCGCCTTGTTCTAAATTGGGAAAATGCCATTTCATGGTAAAAGAGGGCATCGTGCTAGGACACAAAATTTCCAAATCCGTTCTTGAAGTAGACCGTGCTAAAGTCGATGTTATCGCTAAGTTGCCTCCACCTTCAACCGTGAAGGGTGTGAGAAGTTTTTTGGGTCATGCGGGCTTCTATCGTCGATTCATCAAAGATTTTTCTCAAATCGCTCGCCCAATGACCCACCTCTTGGAAAAAGATACTCCTTTTATCTTTTCCAACGAGTGTCTTGAAGCCTTCAACTCGCTTAAGGATAAGCTAACTAAGGCACCCGTCTTGGTTACCCCTAATTGGGAGCTGCCTTTCGAGTTGATGTGCGATGCTAGTGATTTTTCTATTGGAGCGGTTCTGGGACAAAGAGTGAATAAACACTTCCAACCAATCCATTACGCTAGCAAGACAATGACTGGGGCCTAATTGCATTATACGACAACCGAAAAAGAGCTTTTAGCTGTTGTCTATGCTTTTGAAAAGTTCCGCCCCTATCTTGTGCTTTCTTCCACAATCGTTTACACCGATCATTCCGCGTTGAAGTACTTGTTGACAAAGCAAGATTCCAAACCAAGACTTCTTCGCTGGGTTTTGCTTCTCCAAGAATTTAAAATCGAAATTCACGATAAAAAAGGAGCAGAAAACCTAGCCGCGGATCATCTCAGTAGACTCGAGGATCCTTACCAGGGGGATCATCCGAACAAAGAAATCAATGATTCTTTTCCCCTGGAAACCTTGATGTCTATCAACTCGACTGCTGATGAAACCCCCTGGTTTGCGGACATTGCAAACTACTTAGCGGGTGGAATTCTCGTTGACGGGTTAACATCCCAACAAAAGAAGAAGTTCTTCAAAGATATTGACTTACTTTTGGGATGACCCGTATCTTTTCAAACAATGTGCTGACTTGATTATTCGCCGATGTGTTGATGGACCGACAGCTTTGGAAATCCTTAATGCTTGCCACAAAGGACCCACCGGTGGTCACTTTGGTCCCAACTACACCGCCAAAAAAGTGTTTGACTTAGGATTTTATTGGCCCACCATTTACCGTGACGCTCACGAGATGGTTAAAAGATGTGATGCTTGCCAAAAACAAGGCAAGATCACACATAAAGATGAGATGCCTCAGAATTTCATTCAAGAATGTGAAATCTTTGATGTTTGGGGTATCGACTTTATGGGGCCATTCCATTCTTCTAAAGGAAACAAATACATCCTTGTAGCCGTTGACTACGTCTCCAAGTGGGTTGAAGCCAAAGATTTACCTACTAATGACGCAAGGGTGGTTTGTAACTTTTTAAAATCGTTGTTCGCTAGATTCGGTGTGCCTCGTGCCATTATTAGTGATCGTGGGACTCATTTTTGCAATGACCAATTCGCAAGAGTCATGGCTAAGTATGGTGTAAATCATCGTCTTTCCACAACCTACCACCCACAAACTAATGGCCAGGCTGAGATATCCAACCGAGGATTAAAGCGGATTCTTGAAAGAACCGTGGGAGAGCATCGTGCCTCATGGGCTGATAAACTTGATGATGCTTTGTGGGCTTTCCGTACCGCATATAAGACTCCGATTGGTTGTACACCATATCGTCTCGTGTACGGGAAAGCGTTCCACCTCCCCATTGAGTTGGAGCACAAGGCTTACTGGGCCTTGAAGTGGGCTAATTTTGAAAGCAACAAAGCCGGTGACCTACGCATGATCCAACTCAATGAGCTGAATGAACTCCGTAATGAGGCTTATGAAAATTCTTTGATCTATAAGGAAAAGACTAAGCTCATTCACGACTCTAAGATTAAGAACCGAGAGTTCCAAGTTGGAGACAAAGTTTTACTCTTTAACTCTCGGTTGAAAATCTTTTTGGGCAAGCTAAAATCTCGTTGGTCCGGCCCATTCACCATTGCCCAAATTTTTCCATATGGTACTCTCGAGCTCGCTCAACCTAATGGACCTAATTTTAAGGTGAATGGCCAACGAGTGATGTTGTACTTTGCTGAGGACATCTCTCAGGAGATGATTCCATCCCTCACCACGTTCCCAATGAACTAATTTTAGGTCGAGTCAGGCTCGTTACTCTGTTATCAAAAACAAGCGCTCCTCGGGAGGCAGCCCGAGTATCTATCCTTTTATGTGTTTACCTCCTAAGTGTAAGGGGACCTGTATAGGTGTTTGTTTTTGTGTGGTGATGTGATTACAGGGATGAATGCACTCTTGGAACCTTTGTAGAACCGTGCTCTCGTGTTATCCGAAATCCAGTTCTATCTCTCAACTATCGTGATTCAATTTTCTTCATACTCACATTTTGAAATTGATCACTTTAGTCGTCTCTTCCTTAGCTTGATTTAACCAACGTGCACAATGTCATAAGTGTAGGGGATACTTTTCCCACATGCTTAAACATTGAGGACAATGTTTATCTTAAGTGTAGGGGGGACTTCTATCGAAGTTTTAAGTGGACTTTTCCATGAAAATGCCTTCATTTAACCGGAAAATCTTATTTTTCAACATTTTTCAAAATTTTTAATTAACTTTGGCCATTTAGCCGTAATTTTTAAATTTTTATCGTTTCTTTCATATGTATATATCCCGTAATAAAGTCAAATTTTAATAAAGTGGTGTAGCTAGTTTAGAAGTCTTTGACATATTAGGCCCGTTGCGATTATTTTGACTCAACCCGAATAGACTTATCTAAGTTTATTCTAGCTAGTATCCTTAACCATGTAGACCTTAATTGGTTTATTAGGCTAAGCATCCACGAGTCTCATTATTTGAGATTTTAAATTGTGGAGGACGAGAAATGATAGAGTCAATTATAAGTCAGTATTCTTGCACAAGCTCACTTGGTGTAATTATTTGCCTATCCTCCCATCACTTGCTAATAAATTATCTTCAATAAGTAAGGTCGTACGATTTGAAAGGTTACTTAGCTTCTAGCCCAAGATCGTTTAAAAGTTGCTCGGTAATGATAAGAGTTCATAGCCAAGGCATAACTTATGAAGCGGGACGCGAAGATTGGCGAGTCCGAAAAGGCCCTAACAAGGCATGAGGATTCAATTTTATTGCTGAAAATCCAAAGTGATGTGAAAAGCATTATTCCCAAAATCAATATGAAGGATCAAGACTCACGATGAAAAGCAATCAACTCCCATAAAGATCATGGAGAAGTCTATCCGAAAAGACCCTAACAAGGTATGAGGATAAATAGATCCAAGTCCGAAAAGGAGGGGGATCGTTGTATCTCAAAATCCCAAATAGAGATTGAAGAAATAATCATGAAGTCATGGTCAACAAAGTTGGGGTACCTCTTAAAAGTCTCCAAGTGAAGAAACTCTATGAACGATGAGAAGACCATTATCTCAAGCGCGTCTCTCAAGATATGAAGTATGAAGTACATGCCAAATATCGGCCCGAGAAAGGTCTCAAATCGTGAACCGAGTTATGCCAAGATATGAACTTTTTGATATCCCGAGAAGCAGTTTTAAGAGATTTTGTCCTTTAGCTAACTATTGATCAAATCGTCCTACTTTGCTTTCAGCCTAAATAAACTATCGAAATAAGTCCATAAATGCATCTTCATGATCATTCTAAGACAAAAATAAAATATAAGAGATACACCTAGGAATAAGGGAGTTTAAGCATATAATTAAGCCATGTGTGTAAGTGTTTGATTTACTAACTTATAATAACAATGATCTCGTTTTTAAGCTTAGTTTGGGGAACGTGAAACTTGAGGATGATAAATCTTCGCAGCACCAAAGCCCTAATGTAAGTCCTTGATCTCTTTGCAAGTTATTTCCATGTAGCTATTTTCAAGTGAAAATGGTTTTCTATCCTTTTGTTTCCTTTAAAGTTTGAATTTCTTTTAGTACTTTAAATTTTTGTTTAGTAGTATTTGAATAAGGACAAGGTTGATTAATTATGAGAAAAGTGTAAAATTGCTTTATCACTAAGCATTGCATGAGGGCATGGCAATGGTTAAGTGTAGGGGATTTGATAGGTGTGTAAACACCCATCCTTTTACCACTTAATTCTGGCTAAAACGAGACCAAAACGCGTATTTAATATCATTTGTTTGGAATTATGCGTGGTTTTTGTGTTTATTGTGTTTTCAGAGCCAACCGGATGATTATTGAAGAAAACATTGGATTGCACGGATTTTACCGAAGAAAAAGACTAAAGATGAAGTCTATTGTCCAAGAGATGCAAAAGATTTGAAGTCACTGGGCCTATTTGAAGATTTATAGAAGAAAAGGACCAAAGACGGAAGATTTACATAAGTCGAAGAAACTCAAGTCTATTAAACGAAGAAATTAAAAGACGAGTTGAATTTAATCGACGACAAATCCCGAATCAAAATCGAAAACGTCAACTTTTCTGAAAAGACGAGAAGACAAGAAGAACGGGAGAAAGCCCACTCACCAACCAAAGGGGACACCTATATAAAGGGTTCCCCTCACACTTTTCATGGAGTTTTTGGAAGTTTTTTTTCATTCTCCCTTCTTTTTCTCTTTTTCTGTTCGTAGCATCACCAACACCACTAGGGTGTTTGGTGATTTTGATTCTTGTTTTTCAATCTTGTAATTTAATCTTTATCTTTTGTTTGTTAAAACCTTAATCATTCAATACATCAATCTTTCCATTTCATCTTGTTCATCTTCTTCTATTTGGTTGAAAGTTAAAGTTCTTATTTAGTTGATTTGATCTTCAAAAGTTGTTGGGTTTTATGTTTTTATTGATGGGATTTGTAGTTTATGGTTAGTAGATGATTAGGGAATAGATTTGTTTAAGTTTTGGTGAAAAACTTGGTGATTTTTGGATCGAAATCGTACTTCCCTGTTTTTCTGAAAGTTACTGTTCTTGAGTTCCCAGGTTCCGGATGAACCATAAGTTCCGGACGAACCAAGAGTTCCGGATGAACTAAAACTTCCGAATGAGCATAAAAGTTCCGGATGAATTTTAAAAGTTCCGAATGAATTTTCCTTTTTAAAAGTTCCGAATGAATTCATGTTAAAAAGTTCCGAGTCAGTCTAAAAGTTCCGGATGAATATTCTTTACAAATCTTCCGAATAAACTTCCGAGCCAAAAGTTCCGAACCAACTTCCGGATCAAAAGTTCCGAGTGAACTTCCGGATCAACAACTTCCGAATAAACTTCCGAAGAAAGTTCCGGATCAACTTCCGAGTGAAAGTTCTGAGTGAAGGTTCCGAGTAAACTTCTGAACGAAGTTCCGGATCAAGGGTTCCGAACCAAGTTCCGAGTGAACTTCCAAATCAAGGTCCACTTCCGAATCAAATTTCTTTTGAGCATTTTAAGGGTGTTTCTTCATTTCATATTTATATTTTAATTTTAATTTTAATTCTAATTCAAGTTTTATTAATTGTTATTAATTTAATTGCTTTTAAATTTAAGTTTACATTTTAATGCATTTAAAACTTTTAGTAGATTAGAAAATCACTCCCCTTTTTAGTGACCAAGAACAATCATTCCACTTAGAGCCGAGATCAATTCGAGAGGATATCGAGAGAATTTGGAACCCCAGTGCAAAAATCTTGTATCAATAACATAATCAGTATGAAACTGAAGTTAACCATGACAATAAAAAAACATACTTGACATAAAAACATAGTAACTTATGAGGGGACATGAAAAAAAAATTTATGCCAATAAGTCATGAGAAAAATTTTATGCTTGAAAAACAGTGCATGAATGCGTAATGTAGTTTATAAAAACCTTTATATGTGCGAGGGGACGCCTATGGGTCGGACCCAAAACAAAAGACATGGCGAGGGGACGCCTGTGGGTCGGTCCCAATATTAAAAGTTTCGATAAAAGCAAATGCGGCTAAATAGGGCCAGTCATGTACCAACCATTACTTAGTCATAATCCCTGCAACAATGATACATGAAACATAAATAAATGAAACTCATCTGTCAAAACTTATCAGAAAAAAAATTTATGTGACTAATTATGAACTACTGGGGTTCAGTCCACATAGCCATAGTTCACGAGGAACATTATGCATGAAACAATGACACATAACTAAATATGAATGACGGTTGTCCATCCATATTAGTAAAACAATATCGATGAAAACATCAAGATTAAAACCTCAAGGTGCTGAAAACATCATGGTTAAAGCAACAATACGCTGAAAACATCAATACGTAGAATAACAAGCGTTGGCTTAGGAAGCTCCTCGTGACTACCCACTAGTCACAGGTCAAGTTTTAGAGCCTACAGGTCGAAGCCTTGGCTCTGATACTATAACTGTAACACCCCACTTTCATAAGTGGACCGTTACGCATAATTATGGCGTGTCATCAAAGCATACAAGGATAAATGTCTAAAACATTACATGACCATAGGGTAAACCGGAATCAAACATCGGTTCCCAAACATAAGCTCAAAACATAATAAAGTAAATGAAATAATGGAAGACTTAAACAAGAACAATTATATGAAGGCAAAAGGAGAAGAAGTTTATGGCAGCCTCCATCCTATGCATGTCCACCAAAATGCTTGAGTCCGTCCTTGGGTACCTGCCGTTTTGGGACATGGAAAGGAAAGTAACGGCTGAGCAAAACGTTCAGTGCACGGATATAGACATAGTATAAATGACTAAAACATAATAAAGACTTAATAGCAGCGGAAATGTATAAGTCCTGGAAAAACCTGGAACATGATCATAAAACTGGTTTTATAGTTTGAAAAGCCTTATGTTTATCTTATGAAAATTGTTTAACATATTTTACCATTAGCCAATATAGGTCATGAAAATCCACCGTGCATGAATACTTGGAGGGGTGACCTCATCATGCAAATTAGAGGGGCTGCCTCTAATTTAATATACTGGTTTTGGGTAGGAGGGATCAGCTCCTTGTGAAGGATGCAAGGCACACACCACATTCACACTGAGTAATCTGCTGAAAAACATGTAACTAGGATGCACCCATACGCCCCAGATAATAAATATAATAATATGGCCAAAAGCTGAAGGGACGCCACGAGCAATCACTCCGCCGTGGGGAAGTCATAACATCAGTGCCTCTAGTGTTATGGTTATGGTACCTCCATAAGTAGGTGAAACTGGTCATGCATGTACATGGCTTCAGGTATTCTAAATTAAACATAAGCAATCAAACATATAAACTTATATTATGGGAAAACAGTTGGCTGCATACAGGAAATCCTAATAAAGAAAGAATGTCCATACTGAAAGGACGGGAATCCGTACCTTATGTCTAGTGAACGAAGAAGACGAACGGAAGAGAGTCCTACTTCGGTATCACTAATGCTACATAAATACATACGTGTATAAGTATCTGATTACTAAACTGGTTTTATGTCGTGTCTTAGCTTATATTATACGTTCATGTCATGTTTTACTATTTTAAGCTTTAAACTGTGTTTATCTTATATTCTGTCTATTCTGATTAAGTATTACTTGTATTTCATGTATTATTATACTTATTGTGTAATAATAAGTAACATTCTAAAAATAGCAGGTTTCCTAAAATAGAAAGTTTCCAAAAATAGAAAGTTACCAAAAATAGAAAGTTTCCAAAATTAGAAAGTTTCCAAAAATAAAATGTTTATAAAAAATAGAAAGTTTCCAAAAATAGAAAGTTTCAAAAAATAGAAAGTTTCCAAAAATAGAATTACTGCTTAAAATAAATAAGTTTCTAAAAATAGAAAGTTTCTATAAATAGATTAGCTGCCTTAATTAAATAAGTTTCTAAAAATAGAAAGTTTCCATAATTAGATATAAGCTGGCTAAATAAGCTAATTATATAAGCTTAAGTGTTTTCTGATTATTTCCTAAGTCATATTGATATAAGGTATAGTTTATTAATTATTTCATGTAAATTAATTAAACTATAGGTTAAAAGTATTTAATTAAATATATCATGTTTTTAATTAAATAATGTTAAAATACTTAGGTTAAAACATGTATTATTAATTACTAATAATATAACCTAAGTCATGTTAATTAATTAATTATAGTCATGGTTTTTAATAATTAATTAATTATAAAGTCTAGTTAAAAATAAATACTTAGGTTAAAATTCATGATCTAATAATTTAATTTATAACCTAAGTCATGTTAATTAAATTAATCATGTCATATTTTATTAATTTAATTTTTAACATATAACCATTAAAATCATAAACCTTTACATAAACAATGAACCGAACCGTGACTAGAAACCATGAACCGGACCCGTAATCAACACCATACCCCAAACTAAGGTCGGGGTACCCCTTGTTTTCTACTGACGTGGGATCACCACCACCATACCAGGACCATGAGGTCTCGATGGTGGTTAATAAGCGAAGCCGAGACCCCTAAGGGCTCGGTTTAGGCGTCGGCTAGAACAAACACCCCTATAAACCCTTGTTTTGATTTACCCCATAATCATAGACATGTTTTAATAAATGTTTTTAATTAGTTTTTAAAAACATCATGATTTTATGTGATTTATTAAATCAAAACATAAAAGAAAATGGTTAAAAAGGTTATACCGAATGCGTGGATCAATCGAGGATGAACACACACGAATGCTTGCACAATGTTCAAGATCAAAATCAACTCGAACACCTCTTTTGGTGTTGTAAAAGTGGCGGCCAAAAGAAGGAGAAGGAAGAAGAATTAGGGTTTTTGTTTATTTTCTTGTTTTGTGAAAAATGAACATGTTTTACCCCTTTTCCTAGTTAGCTAATTTTGCATGGGCTAGGCCTATTTCTTCTTCCTAATTTCATGGTTATGGGGCCCACATGGGGTAACCCGAACATTTTCCGTGTCTAATTATTAAGTGTGTTCTCGTGTTCGTGTTTTACGTGTTTTAATTAGTTATAGATCGTGACTTAATATATTTATTCATGTTCGTAATAAATATATATACATACGTAATATTAGTTCGTGATTAATTTACGTTCATGATTTCATGTTCGTGTGCTCGTGATTATAATTATTGGAATAATTATCGTGTGTTCATACGTAGTAAATACTTATCGTGTTCTAACACGTACGTAATACTTAAAATTCTAATACGTGAAACGTAACGTGCTATAAAAGGAAATTTCTAATTATGTACGTACGATCTTAAGGGTACTATTCATGGTAAAATCATGCAGGTTTTACAATGTTTCTCCCATTCTTTTCCAAAATCTATTACGCAAGGTCTAAGCATATCTTATAGAGTTTGGATCATTCTTTCACTTTGTCCATCTGTTTAAGGATGATATGTCGTACTCATGTCCAATTGAGTTCCTAAGGAATTTTGCATCGACTTCCAAAATACAGATGTAAAGCGACTATAACGATCTGAGATGATAGATACAGGCACTCCATGTTGAGAGATTATCTCTTTGATGTACAATCCCATATGAGTTTCCATACTATCGGTCTCTTTAATAAGAAGAAATAGCGTAGACTTAGTTAGACGATCGACCATAACCCAGATGGTGTCATATCCATTAGATGTCTTGGGTAACTTAGTTACAAAACCATCATAGTTCTCTCCCATTTCCATATTGGAATCTCCGGTTGTATCAACAGTCCGGATGGCTTTTGATACTCTACTTTAACTCTTGCACACGTTAAACACTTACCAACGTATTCTGCTATGATTGCCTTCATGTTAGGTCGCCAATAGAGTTTCTTCAAATCTTGATACATATTGTTGGAACCAAGATGTATAAAATATTTTGATTTATGAGATTCATGCATAATTAAATCTCGTAAATTACCATGGTCCGGTAACCAACTACAATTCTTAATACAACGAATTCCATCTTTATGAAACTTCTCAGCTTCTACATTCTCTACCTTAAGTGCTTCTTCTTAGGTGTTGGAAATATGTTTTCACGTATTTAGGAAGAATCGGTCACTCCGACAATATATATATTAGTTAGTAGCTCATAGTATTGTATTAAGTTAAGTAAACAAGGCAAAGTCCACCTATATTATTATAGGTGGTGTCCCATTGTAAGGCCCAAGCCCGTCTTATGGGCTTGGGTATATAACCCATCTCCTTAGTTAGAGAGGGGTGGTTGCTCATAATATTTCACACACATAATATGTGTTTCTCTCTCTAAATGTGTGTGTTTGTGTAACCCTTTCTCTCTCTACTTTCTCTTTCTAGATCCAAGATTTATATAACTCAAACAAATGTGTCAAGAGCCATGGAACGAAAGTGAATTGTTTTTGTGTTTGTTTTGAGTTGATTTTCGTGAGTTTTTTAATCCAAAAACCCTAGATCCAATTTTTTTTGTGGTTTAATCTTCTTATGAATCATTTACATAGTTTGGGTAGTGATTTGGGTTTCATCTTTTGCCTAAAAACAAAAAAATTTAGGTGTTTGGATTGTTTTTTTTGTTCTAAAAGTTCATAAAAAGTACAAATCTTGATTTCAAAATTTTCGTCATAAATTTGAAAAAGATTGCATTTTTATAGTTCCTACGAAGCCTATAACCTTGAATATACAAGTAATTTCACCAGAATCACTTGAAAAAGTTTCCTTTTTGAAGATCCAAAAAGTTTTTATTTTTCGAAATATTACAAAATTGGAAACCCTACTTTTTGCGAGATTGGCTTTTTGGGAGATAAGCTTTTATAGTTTTGCGAGATTAGTTTATTGCGAGATAAGCTTTTGTAGTTTTTGCGAGATTAGTTTGATGCGAGATAAGATTTTCTAGTTTTGGCGAGATTAGTTTATTGCGAGATAAGACTTTTTAGTTTTTGCGAGATTGATTATTTGCGAGATCAGCTTTTCAAGTTTTTGCGAGATTAGTTTATTGCGAGATCAGCTTCTAAGTTATTACGAGATTAGCTCTCAAAGTTATTGCGAGAACAGTTTCGAAGTTATTTTGCAATTAGGTTTTTGATTATTGTGAAATCAGGTTCTTCATTTTTGCGAGTTGGGACTTCAGTTATTGCGAGATTGAGTCACATATTATTGCGAAGTTGGGTTCGTCATTTTTGCGAGATTGGGTTCTTCATTTTTTGTGAACTGAGACTTCAATTATTGCGAGATTGAGATACATATTATTGCGAATTGGGATTTCATTATTGCGAGTTAAGGTCTTAACCAATATTCCGAGATTGTAAAATTTTCAATATTCCGAAATCGTAAAAAACGTGAATTTGAAAATTATCGTGAGTATTTTTGTCTAGGCGATTTTGGGTTCTCAAGAAGATATAATTAGGGGATTTCAACAACTTTACTCGTCAACATCACACGAACTTAGGAATATTTACGGTTTAATCGGTGGTTTGTAAACTCCCGCGAATTTATTTTTCGGTTTCTCCACGATCAGTAAAACTCCGTATTGTTCTTTCAACAACAAGCACATTTAGTTTTTCTCATTGTTCGATCAACATTTGTAGATCTTAATTATCGAAATGGAGTATACTTCGCTTACGGATAAGTCCATCCTCTCGGGTACGAATAATCGTCCACCTATGTTGGTGAAGGATATGTACGAGGCATGGACGTCTAGAATGGAACTTTATATGATGAATAAAGATAATGGACATCTCATTTTGGCATCGGTTCAAAATGGAGCATTTGATTATTATACCGTGATGGAGGGTATGGTTACTCGTTCTCACACAATAGCCGACTTGTCCTGAGATGATAAAATTCAAGCTAAGTGTGATATTCAAGCTACAAATATCATTCTCCAAGGTCCTCCTCCAGACTTCTACCAACTTGTGAGTCATTACAAATTTGCCAAACCGTTATGGGAGAGAATACAACTTTGTTACAAGGAACCTCGTTAACTCAACAAGAACGAGAGTGTAAGCTATATGACACGTTTGATAAGTTTGCCTATGTTTCAAGGAACACTCTTAATGATTACTATTTGAGATTCACTTTAATGATAAATGAGATTAGCATTTTCAACATGCCGATACCTCAGTTTTAGCTCAACACCAAGTATTTGAATACTCTTCCTCTCGAATGGAGTAATTTTGTGACGGATGTTAAATTACTTAAGGATTTGCATCTAACCAACGTGGATCAACTTCAAGCTTCTTCAACAACATGAACGTGATGTGCATGAGATTCGGTTGCCAATACCTCAAGTCTATGATCAACTTGCCATGATTGCTTCTCATCAAATGGCTACTCAACACAACTTGGCTCACTCTTATCAACAACCGTCATATATGCAGCATCAACACACTTATCAGCAACCACAACAACCATCATATCAACCCGAATGTTGCCACAACAAGCATTGCAACAACCAAGTGTTCTCCATCAACCTTATCCACAACAACTAAGTCATCCGACATCTCCATCACAAGCTATCAATTCTCCAATGGGATATACTCCTCAGCAAGGTTTTTTTCTAATTGAAGCACAACAATCACAAGCCTTTTATTCCAATGAACTTCTAGCAATAGAAGTACCCGTCCTTAGTGAAAATGATTCTCCAACGGATGTTTTAAACCATCTAACTGCCTACTTGTCAAAACTTGTTGTAACTAGAGGATTTCTACCTATGAACAATCAGCTCCGCACTTCTTCAAATCCTTGCCAACAAGCTACTATTCAAGATGGTCAAGTGACGGTTCAATCCATTCAAGGAAGGCAAAACTCATATGGACCAACTAAAAGAACCGTGATGCTCAAGCTATGAATGCTCAAGCTGTGAATGCTCAAGCTACTCAAGCTAGTGGAAATGGAAGCTTCATTAATAAGAATAATGAGTTCGTTACTTATATTCGTGATTTTGCTGTTGAAGTCTTCAATGATTCATGTCAGATGGTATGGTTACTGGTTACATTCTACCTGCTTTCAACTTTTCATTCTATATCTGCCTTTAATTGTTTGCAAACAAATTTTATGCTAGTATCGTAACAAGAAGAAGAACAATAAGAACATCAGTCATGCTAAAGTCGTGGAGTGCAAATACCTCAAGGTTCGGCCGTATTATATTTTTTACATGCTCATAGAGGCCCTTGACCAAGACACGATTATAGTCTATAAGGTCAACCTCAGATTTGATTTGGTTAATGGTGCAAATAGTTGTGGAAAAATTCTGGCTTACTCCTGAACCATCGGGTGTGTGATCATTTGGAGTATCTCATTGATTGATTTGGTTATCACTTTCTTATAAGAATCCAAACCAATTTTTATACTCCCCGCTGCTAAAAACTTGCAATACAGCACTTATTGATTGTATGTAGTTTTTTTCTCTCAAAAACAAGAGGCCAATGGGTAAATTATATTCAAATATAGCTAAAATTGCCCAATGCTAAGAACCATATATGCATGTTTCTGCCACAAACATACATATACGGTTCTTAGCATTGGGAAAATCAACCCTTACCAGTTACCGTTGTAAAATAATACTCCGTATATTCTGGCTTGTACAAGCTGCATAATTAATTTCTCTTTTGGTATCATGTGCCTTCATGTCTAATCTTGCATGCAGGGATGAAAGAAGGCGACTTCACTAGCCTAGATGATTCGACGAATGATCCTGAACTCTGCTATCATATTAGTGGGTAGGTACGAAGGGCCATGGGTGGTTATGACTTTTATAACCCATGTGGTTGGGATGATATGAACAAATATGATTAATGCTTCGTAAACAAAGCATCCCAAACAAGATGATCGTAAGTTACTATCTTAGTTGGTCCATTGCTAAAAAGTACTATAAGTCTGTAAATAAGTTAATTAATATACAAATCTAACTCAATGGTCGAGTGAGAGTAAAATTGTTACAATACCTCTAAAGGAATAGAGAATAAATCTTTGTCCCACATCGACTAGAGATAAATGGAACAAGAATAGCATTCTATAAAGTTGGGAAGAAGGTGTAATCTAGTTACATATAACTCAAGTCATATCTTTTCATGCTTATAGTTTAAATGTTAAGGGTCGGAAATGTCCGTGTGTTTAAAAGTTATGTATTTATACGCATGTATTTTTCCGGCCAATAATATTTATGAACTATACAATTCTCTAGTTTATATTACAAATAAGGATTTCCAAACAGAATAAGATATTGATTGATACCTCAAATTAAGTCTAGTTGAACAATAGTCTCGATCTATGGTTTGGGCTTATATGAAGCTTATTAAAGCTTTAATTATATGAAGCGTTCATCTTCAATTAGCACTTTGGTAATATGTCACTCGTTTATCATCAATTCTTGCTTCTCTCACCATCATTTTTTGTAAATGAAAAAAACTAGATGTGATTAACATTTTGATTGAGCAACTGTTTTGAGTAAATGACAAAATGATGTTATCTACTTGTTGCCGTGTTTCTGTAGGTTTGCGAATACTATCTGCTTGAGTACGAAGGAAAATGTGACATGGAAGAGCTTATTTACAGTGGAGGTTTGCTAAATAGATCATCTAACCACCCGTCCGTTGTTGGTTATGTGTGTCTGGTTTTTACAGGAAAAAGAAGAACATTGTTAAAGTAGGATTTTTACAAGAATAATGTGGTTTTAACAAGTTACTTGTTCGTATTATTTTCATTATGTATTTTTTCAAAACTTTGAACCGGTTTATTCTTGCTTGTTGGAATTGATCTTTTGTCTTATCATAGTTTCAAATGTTACCTGAATGTCGGCCAAGTGTATGCAGACAAGGCAAGAAACACGACTTCTTCTCTTGTCTTGTTTGGTCTGTTTTGCATAATTTGATAAAAGCTTAAATTCTGCTATTTGCTTTCTTTTTGTGGTTCTTTCCTAAACTATAAGTACCATCTACCTAGCTGTGTAAACGATCGTCATTTTTTACAAGTTAAGATGCATTGTTCACGGTTTGGTATATGGTTACATTTGGCATGAAGGAAAAACAAAAGCCGACTCTATCGCTATGTCAAACTTTACACTAACAACTCTAGATTGCTAAGTATCGATTGGCATACATAACAAACTTGGTATGAAAGCTACATAGATTCTGAATTCTGATAAAAAATGCGAGAAAGTCGATATGTTCCTTGTTTCTCATTGTTAACGATTACATGAGACGCATGAGACGTTGGGTATTTAAGGTACGAAAACTTAACCTTGAATTTGTAGAATGTGTGAGCATTGTATGAAAACCAAAATCCTAAAGTCGGACAATGTAGACCATCCATTAGCCGTTTCATAGCAAGATTTTCGATCCTTCTTTATTTCTCAACTGACATCTAGAACGGATTAGAATCATTTAACAATATTAGACCCATTTTGGAAAGCTTTTTCATATTTATGTATGTTTAGGTGCTTCTCTGTCGTCCTTATGTCGATAACCCACAGTCAGAACAAAAACATTGTAGTGTACTTGTATGTTCAACAACTCTAGATTTCTAAGTATCGATTGGCATAAATAACAAACATGGTATGTAAGCTACATAGATTCTAAATTCCAATTAAAAAATGCCAGAAATTCGATAGGTTTCTTGTTTCACATTAAGGTACGAAAACTTTTTTGATCCCTTTGGTTGGATCTATATTTTGTTAAGAATTAGTATAATAGTTTGTCATCAAACTAAAACACTTGGAGCACTCTTACTAACACTAAATAAGTTATGCGGAATCTAACTTATAAAGCACAGAAGAATAAAATTACTTTTAACTATTTGATTCTCTTATTAATCGACTTGAATGAGGTACGTGAAAGACATTGTACCTATGTTCCTTTTATAGAGTAAGGAACCCTAGAAACCTTAGAATCTTCTATAAAGATAACTATATCGTAGATGATATATTATCAATATTCTAACTTTTTAAGTATATCACATAAGATATACTCTAACTATAACTATGACATATCTTATACAAAGATATATTCGTCTTAATCATGATAGCAGTACTTACTTTATAAGTAGCAGTCCTTACTATGTACCGCGTTAATACTAACGGTACTTACATAACACTGACAGTACTTAAAATACACTAACGGTACTTGACACTTAACAAATAATTCCCATCAATCCTCCCCTAAACAAGAAATGATAACTTGTTGTCTTCTTGTTTCTCTTGTACTAGATGTATTAAAATACATGTCTTCAGTCTTTCGTTCATCCTTGGATTGAACTTGGTAATTTGTATTTGTATCCAACTGAATGTAGCCAAACACTTCAAATGTAGATCTTCTTCTGATAAGATAATCTTCAAACATCATGAGTATCATCTTTATCTTCAAACTATGATCTTCTTGTGTCTTCTAAACATTCACTTATCTTTGCAGCATCAGTTATTGTCTTCTTGAGTTAAATCTTTGAACTCTGAATCATAAACCTTTGTCTTGATTTGATGAGACAAAACCTTCTAAGTATCTTATAAATACTTCTTTGCTTGTAATCTTCATACCTGAAATAAAATAATTAAAAACAAAAACCAAACTGTATTGGCTTCATGAATTTTATAAAATCACCAGCTATCAACGGATTTGATAAATTCTTTACCAGTTAGACGTACATTCTGGAATAGCCAATACTTTATTCATAAAGAATAAGGTGTAATGAAAACCTTACAATTTTGGTAAATTGTCAACCATCAACGGATTTGATGAAGTCTTTACCTAGTACCGTTTGTCTAGGACTAGCCAACTCTTTGTTTCAAAACAAGGTGAGTTAGAACCATATAGTTTTTAGCAAACTATCGGCTTTCAACTGATTTGATAAGTCTTTACCACAAACCGTTTGCTTATGGACTAGCCAGTTCTTATGTGTGTTAGACATGGTGAACTGAGAACCATTTGTGAAGTGTGACAGAAAGTCAAACACTTAAGTCTCTTTCTCAACTTCTTCCTGAAATTTCAAATCCTTGGTTTGTTGTTTAACCATTCTGGTCAACTCCAAAGCATCAGCAGATTCTTTTGTAACTTCCAATTGTTGTTCTAACATCCTTTCCAACAATTTTCTTTTGAAAGGGTAAGTTTTCTCTTGCAGCATATAGTATGTAACATCATCTACATCCAAAATATGCAATCCACATGACCTATAATATCTCCAGTAACTAGGAACCTGATTCTCTAATTCTTTCAGCATTTCTTGATCACAATTGTGTGGCTTATACATAAAGAGAAATTCCTAGTATAATAGTGATACTTCAGTTTTACCTGCACTGACTTCTTGAACTAACCTGGAAAGATCTTGAATATCTTGCCTGTCAAGAATGTGAAGAATATCCTCCAAAAGTCTGAATATCCTTGTTGTGCCATCAGTTCTCTGAATTCCATGAGCTTCAAGTCCTTCAGACATAGAGTAAATCCATTTAGCAATGGATGCTCTCTTTCCAAAAATCTCTGTATAAATACATTGATCTTCAAATTTTACAATCTTCAAGTACTTCTTCAAGCTCTCATCATCATCACTATCCTGTGCTGTTGATTTAGCCCTCTTGGCTTTCTTCTTTGTCTTTGTTGACCTTTTCCTTTTAACACCCTTGGAAATTCCCTCAAGTTCTGTTGAACCCTCTTCCAAGTTTGTAGGTACCGTCTCCTCAGTATGTACTGTTGACTGTGTATGTACTGCTTCTATATTTTTAGTCTGAGCAATATCTTGAGTTTCAAATCCTGCTTTCATTCTTTGAGCAGTCTCTCCCCCCCCCCCCCCTTCAACTTACCTTCTCCTTTCTATTCTTCCTCACATAGGTGGTCTTGATAGGTGGAGATGTGTTTCTAGGATTAGCAGTACTTGGCTCAATTCTAGAAGTACTACCAAATTGCCTTTGTTGTTGCAAATGTCTCTTAAACTCTTCAACAACTTTTCTATCTGCTTTAGATCCAATCTCAACAATATTCAATTCAGCTCTCTTATTTTGCTCATACAAAGTCTTGATTTCTTCAAAATTCTTCTTGACCAACTGAATATGAGTAAAACCCTTAACTTTCTTAAGAAAAAATTCATCATTTGATTCCTAATCTGCATAGTAGTTGGAGGCTTAATCTTTTCTTTTCTTCTCTTTTTAGCTAAGAATCTTTGTTGCTCCCTTACCAGATCATCAATCAATTTTTATTTCTCTTCTTCATCATATGCATCTCTCTCTTCAACTATCAATGAGTCTACAAGAAGCTCACTTGCATGTAATTCAACTTGAATCCTATCATACTCTTGTATGTTCCATTCTTGGTGTATACTTTTAGCTTCTAGCAAATTCCGCTTTGCTACAAGTTCTTCCTGTAATTCATTTTCACGAATTTGTGCTTGCATTCTGTAAGCAAATTCCTCATTATGGTCCAATTGATTAAATCTGTACATGACTTTGTTTATATCATCATCTGAATCACTTTCATCTTCAGATTCTAATAATATTTGCTTCTTCCCCTTATCCTTTGGGTCAATCTTAGGTAGGTTCTTCTTCATCTTGGTAGATCTTTCCTCATTAGCTTGTTGTAGAATAACTATACCTTTAGTAGGGTGTGAAGCTTGAACTTTCTTACCTTGAATTTGATTCTTTTTGGCAAGAAATTCTTGTTGTGTCTTTTTCTCTGCCTCTGCTTGTTTTGTCTTCTCAACTAAATTCTTCTTTCTTAGGTCAAGCAGCAATTGGGCTAAAGTCTCATCTTCTCCAAAAGGAGTTTGACTTTCTAGTGAAGGATGATCACTAGCGGTACTTGCAATCGGCTTAGTTGGCTTAGCTGTACTTGGGTCTTCAACAATGTCAGCAGTACTTGCAGTCGGCTTAGTTGGCTTAGCAGTACTTGGATCTTCAACAATGTTGATTTCACCAGTATTAGACACACTTGTTCCTTCAATCACTTGTGTATCCCCAGATACTCTTTCTTCCATAGAAGCCATTATTTCAAATTGCACCTCTTTAGTCTTGTCTGATCCATTGCTCATTCTTGATCTAGAAAGTACTTTCAAAGTCTGTTTCCTTTGAAACCATACTTGTCTTTGTGGTGATGGAGTTGAATATACAGAAAACTGAATGTTAATTTCCTTCAACTTCTCATAGAAACCACTCCAATTTGTTTGAAGTGGTGATTGAGGTGGTGGTGCTAGCTGAGTTACCAATATTTCTTCAACTTGTGGCTCCTCATGAGTAGGTTGTGGTTCTTCCTGTTGAATCTCCATATTTGAAGGTCCATCCACACCAGTCTCTAAACCAGTTTCATCTTCATTAGTCCCAATGACATCTTCATCCAATTCAAAATTGATGTCATTTCCAGAGATCCTTGTCTGATTATCAAAAGAATGTGATTGTTCTTCATAATTCATCCCCTGTTTGGTTGCATTTAGTTGCCTTTTCTTGTGGTTCCTGAATCTTTGCTTCTTGATTGCAGACTTCTGAATTGATCTTTGTTGCCTCATCCAAGGTGACACTTTGTTCCTTAACTTGATTAGGCTAGCTTCCAATTCAGCAATTTTCTTATCTTGAACAAGCTTTTCTTTCTGCAACACCTGTACCTGTTTGGAAAAACTTGAACACAAAGAAGTTAAATTTGCAACATCCACCACCTCTGGTGCTTGTGCTTGTGGTGAACCACTAGCAGCAATAGAAGCAGCAGGTGTGTGGATCATCTCATCAGTGTTTGGTGGAACACCAACATTGTGAGAAGAAGATTGTGAATCTTCTAAGGAATGGGAACTCTGGTGAGAAGGAGTTTGCTGAGAAGCACTAGCATTGCTAGGTTCCTCACCTTCTTGATTGGCAGGTCGGGCTAACATATGAGCAAACAATGGTGTAACTGTTCCTGTAAAGGCATTGCCTTGTTTGGTCAAGAAAGAGAAAGTTCTCTTTGTGAATGTAGGAACATCCCATGTATCTTTTAACTCTGGTAGGTTAGGTATTTGGTCACTATCTAAAGTCTGAATGAATCTATGATACATTAAAAACTTTTTAGTCCCTTCTAAATTCCAAGTCATGCCTTCAAAAATTAATTTTGAAAAATTAAAAACCCTGTTATTTGCTAGACAAACACCAACTGATGCCAATGCAGCAGGAATTTGATCAAAAGATGTACTTTTAGAACCCAACTGATGCCAATGCAGCAGGAATTTGATCAAAAGATGTACTTTTAGAACTTAAACAGTGAATAATAGCATGAAAAAGCAATTTCCATTGAGGTGAAAATAAAGCTTTAAAGAAAGTAAGACTTTCCCTACCACCTCCATAGCCCATGGCTGTAAGGCCATCATGAATCTCTGTATTAATAAGCATACTAAGTCCATTTTCATCATTTAATCTCAAACTTGATCTTAGTAGTACCTTAGTTACATATATTTTTCTATGATTCACCCTAGCCTTAATGCAAGGTTGACCAAATCGAGTACCTAATACAGCAGTATTCCAAAATTGTTCAACAATGGAAATAGAGACAACTGGACTTACAGTGAGTGCAAAGCGAATATGACTTCGAGATAGGAAACCAAGCATCTCATGGAAACCAAGGGAGTCATCATTCGTAGCAATATTCGCAACCAAATTATGCTTAGAGATTACTTGTAAAGCAGCCATTAGTATTTTTGATGATTGAAAAATTAGAGAGAAGGTTATAGAATCAAGAGATAAAAATAAAAGATTAGGTGAATCAATTGTGTAATTGGAGTAAATATTTAAGTAAATAACAAACCCAAGTGCGAAGAAACTGCCAAATTTACAAAAGAGACCCTTAACGGTACATGGAACATAAGCGGTACTTGAATTTGTGCTAACGATACTTGGAGTGACAACGGTACCTCACAATTTTGACCAGTTCATGCTTTCCACTATCAATGTAACCTCTTTTATCTTTTTCTATTAACCTGCAATTACATAAAAAACACAAAGCATAGACTATAGAATAAAAATTATAAAATACTGTACAGCTATTACCTCCCCTCAACATATGCAGCACGTTATTGGTTGAGCATAATGATAGGTGTGAAAACACCCATCCTTTTACCACTTAATTCTAGCTAAAACAAGACCAAAACACGTATTTAATATCATTTGTTTGGAATTATGCGTGGTTTTTTTGTTTATTGTGTTTTCAGAGTCAACCGGATGAATATTGAAGAAAACATGGGATTGCACGGGTTTTATCGAGGAAAAAGACTCAAGACGAAGTCTATTGTCCAAGAGATGCAAAAGATTTGAAGTCATTGTGCCTATTTGAAGATTTATCGAAGAATAGAGCCAAAGATGGAAGATTCATATATGTCGAAGAACTCGAGTCTATTAAGCAAAAGATTATAAGACGAGTTGGAATTATTCACCGACACTTCTTGAAATCCAAAGTCGGAAACGTTTATTTAAAGAAACGTAAAGACTTAAGAAGGAAGAAGAAAAGAAGCCCAAAACAAAGCCCAAAACAAAGCCCACAAGACATGCCTATAAATAGGACTTTACTTCACAAATTTGGGGCACTTAGTCTTTAGTTAGTCTTAGTTTTAGTTTTTCATTCTCTCTAGTTTTAGAGAGAGAAAGTTCTAAACTTTCTCTCACTAGTTTTCATCTTTCATTCTTTAAAGATAAAACCTTTGTATTGTTTTTCATTAATCAAGTTTTATTTCAAGCTTTTAATCTTTAATCTCATTCTTCCTTTCTTTGATTTTGACTAACTTTCGGTACGAATTACTTATGATCTGTGTTGTTCATTTATGTTTTCGTGCTTAAAAAGTTAATCTTTTTATGTTTCCTTAAGTTTCTACACGAATAAGCTTTAAGATCTTTGTGCTTATTGGCTTATTTGTGAGTTTAGCTTATTTACTTTTTAAAGTTTTTATAAAAAGTGCATCTTTTTACTATTTGATTTATAAGATTGATTACTTGAAGTTTAGATAAGTTGTATTTGTGCTTATTTGATCCATTTTATATTAGATTCGGTTTAGATTTGGGAATTAACTTATTCCAATAGCTTATCACCCTAGCTTAACTCTCGGATCGAAGAGTATAATCGGAAAAGGTAACCCCTTTTCCGATTGGGTTATTCCGATCACTACACCCCTTATTCCGATCGTATTGATCGGAAAAGGGTTTTAAGTATTCCGACGGTAGAGTTTTGTAACATTCCGATTGGAATTGTTTTGAGTATTCCGATTGCTTCATTTTGTAACACATTCTGACAGCAAGCATTCCAAGGATTCCGATCTGAGCCCTTTGTTAGTTATTCCGATTTGATCTATTGCAACATTCCGATTAAGGGTTTTGTTAAACATTCCGACCAGAACTTTTTTCCCATATTCCGATTAGTATTTTTTGTGTAACATTTCGATCCGATTCCATTTTATTCATTCCGATTGTTTAGTTTTTGTTTTTATAAAGTTTCCAAGTGTTAGCTTCATTAAGTGTTTTAGTAAATTTCTAAATCTTGTCTTTAAGTTTTCAAGCATTTATTTTTAAACTCATCTTTTTAGTTTACTCTTTTAACGCTTGATTTTACTCAACGACATTTACATTTAATTGCTATTAGTTTAAATTAGATAAACAAACCAGCAACTTTTTATTAACCAAGAACAAATCATTCCACTTAGAGCCGTGATCAATTCGAGGAGATACCGAGAACAAATTCTAAACCCATCCAAATCTTTTGTATCAAATGGCGCCGTTGCCGGGGATAATATTTTGGTTAAGACTTCCAATGCCGCTTGGGATATTATTGAGAATAAGTCTCGTGTGCAAACTAAGAGTGTGCGGACCAATGTCGCTAGTGATAGTACTAGTGACAGCGACAAGCGAATTGACAAAATCACTGCGCTTCTTGAATCGCTTGCTACCCAAACCGCTAGCAACACCAACAGCATCAACGCTAAAAACGCTCAAGTCAATGCTGTCAATCAACCTTGTGAAATATGCGGGGGTCCTCACTCTTACAACACTTGTACTGCCACCCAAGAGTACCCTTCTGAGAATGTGAATGCAGCATACGGTACCTATCCTCAACCTGCTTATCAAGCTCGTCCTCAAGGTGACCGCAGCTTGCTTAGCTACCGTTCTAACAACTATCTTTCACCACTCGGTTTTCCTCCTAACAACCCAAACCAACAACAAAACCTAAATCGCCCTCCTCAACAACAACAACAACCTCGTGGACCATACATACCACCTCACAAACAACCATATCCACCTCAAAGAAACAACCAAGTTTACCAGCAACCTGCTTATCAACCACCCGCATACAATGCTCCTCCCAACCAACCCACCGCATTACACCAAGACATTGGAACCTACATGAGGACTAACGATGTGATCGTGGACAATCTCCAACAGGAAGTGCGCAACTTGAAAGCAGACCTGGTGAAACAAGGGAACGATCTAAGAGCTGATATGAGAAACACTTTAGATAGTCAAACGAATGACTTAAGAAACATGATGGCTAGTTTCTTCCAAGGTAATCAACCCTCTTCTTCGGGTACTCTTCCGAGTAACACCGTTGCGAATCCAAGAGGGGAGATGAAAGCAATCACCACTCGCAGTGGCAAAGGTACCAAGGAACCCGAGCTTCCTATACCTCCACCGGTGATTGTGACTAAGGAAAACGAGTCACCTGCTCCTATTCTCCAACCTTCTACTTCCCCAATTTCTCCACCTCTTACTTCTACCCCTCCTCCACCCAAGGATGTGAGTGATCCTACTATTCCAAAGCCTTCCTCTTCTTCCGATATACCTTATCCATCAAGGTTAAGGAAAGAGAAGCTCAAAAGCAAGGATGATATTCAGGTTTCGAACTTTCTCAAAATGTTTAAACAATTGAATTTCAACATCTCCTTCGCTGAGGCTCTCGCTCACATGCCTAAGTATGCGAAAATGTTCAAAGATCTTCTTAGTGACAAGGAGAAGCTTCTTGATATTGCTAACACCCATCTTAATGAGAATTGCTCTGTAGTGCTCTTAAGGAAATTGCCAACCAAGCTTGGTGATCCGGGTCGTTTCTTAATCCCTTGCAACTTCCTGTGAGTAGAGAATTGCATGGCCCTAGTCGATCTAGGTGCCAGTATTAACTTAATGCCTCTAAGCGTTTGGAAGCAATTATCTCTCCCTGAGCTAGTCCCCACCAAAATGACTTTGGAATTAGCCAACCGTACGGTTGCTTATCCAGTGGGGATAGCCGAAGACGTCTTTGTAAGAGTCGACAAATTCACTTTTCCTGCCGATTTCGTCGTCGTCGACTATGATATGGACCCTCGTGTGCCATTAATTGTTGGACGTCCATTCCTGAGGACCGGTCGCACTCTCATCGATGTTGAAGCCGGTGAGCTTATCATGAGAGTGGGTGATAGGTGTGTAAACACCCATCCTTTTACCACTTAATTCGGGCTAAAACGAGACCAAAACACGTATTTAATATCATTTGTTTGGAATTATGCGTGGTTTTGTGTTTATTGTGTTTTCAGAGCCAACCGGATGAATATTGAAGAAAACATGGGATTGCACGGGTTTTACTAAAGAAAAAGACTCAAGATAAAGTCTATTGTCCAAGAGATGCAAAAGATTTGAAGTCACTGGGCCTATTCGAAGATTTATCGAAGAAAAGGACCAAAGATGGAAGATTTATATAAGTCGAAGAAACTCAAGTCTATTAAATGAAGAAATTAAAAGACGAGTTGAATTTAATCGACGACAAATCCCGAATCAGAATCGAAAACGGAAACTTTTCTGAAAAGACGAAAAGACACAAAGAACGGGAGAAAGCCCACTCACCAACCAAAGGACAAGACTATAAATAGCCTTTCCCTCACACATTTTAGACTAGTTTTTCTTTCTTCCTCCCCACTCTTTCTCCTGGTTCATAGAACACCATCACCACTAGGGTGATTGGTGATTTTTATCTTTAGTTCTTTAATCTTGTAATTTTAATCTTTGTTTCATCTTGTCAAGACATCAATCATTCAATACTAAGTTCTTGTTTAATCTTCCATTTTCATCTTGTTCATCATCATCTTTATCTTCAAGTTCTTAAGTTTTTATTTTCTTGATTTGATCTTCAAAAGTTGTTTGGATTTGTGTTTTTATTAGTGGGATTCGTTGCTTATGGTGTCTAAATGATTTGTGTTTAGTTTGGTAAAACCTTTTTAAGTATTTGATTTGATTTTGATTAAAAACCTGTGTTCCGTGTTCTTCGTTACTGCTTCTGTAACTGGGTTTCCAAAGTTCCGAATCAAGACAAAAAGTTCCGAATGAAGGCTTCATTCGGAAACTTCCGAACCAAGCACTAAGTTCCGGATCAGTGACTTCCGGACCAGTCAGTTCCGAATCAAGCATTAAAGTTCCGGATCAGTTATTTTCGAACCAGCAACTTCCGAATCAACCTTCATCCGGAAGGTTCCGAATCAGCAACCTTCATTCGGAAGGTTCCGAATGAGCAAATTCCGGATGAGTGAATAGTACCTTCCGAATCAGATAGTTCCGAATCAAGGTTTAAAGTTCCGAATCAGTTATTTTTGAGTATTTTAAAGTTACTGTTTTACTGTTGTTGATTTACTGTTTCTTTACTCATATTTCACAATTTACATGTTAACTTTAATTTTAATTTGAACTTTAAATTTTCATACAAGTTTTTAGTAATCACCATTAAATTAATTGTCTTTGGTTTAAATTTTCAGTTCCACTTTTTATTAGATTAGAAAACCAAACCCCTTTTATTTAGTAACCAAGAACAATCATTCCACTTAAGACTTAGATCAATTCGAGAGGATATCGAGAGAACTTTATTCTGAACCCATTGAAAATGTGTGTATCAAATGGCGCCGCTGCCGGCTCTTCTCGTTAAGATCAAAAGTTTTTTGTGAGAACTTGGATTTTGGGATCCGTTCCCCGTGAACGTTACTTTTTCAAATAAAATCTTCAAAAACAACTAAAAAATATAAAATTTTCAAAAATCCTAAAAAGTAAAAAACATAAAAACCAAAAATATTTTTGCTTTGTTCGTTCTTTTGCAGGTGTATGCGCACTCGATCCACGTCTTATCAAGAGCCCGAGCCTCTCGATAACTTAGACATGGCTGGTGTACAAAACAACAATAACATACCACCTCCGAACAACAATAATAACAACAACAACCCGCCTTTCAACAACATGAACAATAACAACAACAATGAGCACCTTCCGGATAATCGCCCAATGATTGAATTGCTGCAAGCTCATGTCGATGGCAACATGGATCCAATTGTTATTCCACCAATTGCCGCCAACAACTTCGAGTTAAAGTCAGGCTTTATCCAGATGGTCTCAGCTCAACCATTCTTTGGACGAACCATTGATGACCCACACGATCACATCAAGAGATTTCTACAACTCACGAACACGGTCAAGTTCAATGGCGTTCCACAAGAAGTAATAAGGTTACAACTTTTTCCCTTTTCTTTAGAGGGACAAGCCCGGCATTGGCTTGCTAAGGAACCGCCACAGAGTATTCTCTCGTGGACGGATTTGGAAACAAAGTTTATCAACTACTTTTTTCCACCCTCTCGTACTACCGCTTTGCGGAATGAGATTATAACCTTTGAACAAAAGTACGACGAGTCATTCAGTGAATCTTGGGATCGCTTTAAAGATCTTTTAAGAAAATGCCCACAACATGGTTTTACCAAAGTTCATCAAATAAATACTTTTTACAATGGTTTAAGCATAAATGACCAAGATTCACTGAATAGTGCTTCGGGGGGTAATCTATTGGCTAAGACTTCCAATGCTGCTTGGGATATCATTGAGAACAAGTCTCGTGTGCAAACCAAGAGCATTAGGACCAATGTTGCTAGTGCTAGCACTAATGACAGCGACAAGCGATTAGACAAAATCACTACGCTTCTTGAATCGCTTGTCACCCACACCGTCAGCAAACAACAACAGCAACAACGCCAAAAATGCACAAGTGAACGCTGTCATCCAACCTTGTGAGATATGCGGTGGTCCCCACTCTTACACAACTTGTACCGCCACCCAAGATTACCCTGCTGAGAATGTGAATGCGGCATATGGCACCTACCAACAACCTGCTTATCAAGCTAGACCTCAAGGTGACCGTAATTTGCTTAGCTATCGATCCAACAATTACCTTTCACCACCTGGTTTCCCTCCTACCAACCCAAACCAACAACAAAACCTTAACCGCTCTCCTCAACAACAACAACAACCTCGACAACCATACATCCCACCTCATAAGCAACAACAACCACCTCCACGTAACAATCAAGTCTACCAACTGTTAGCTGTAATATTTAATTATTAGCTGTATATTATGTGATTGATTAGTTTCCATTTATGTATAGTAACATGAGCTGTAGATAAGTATCACATTGTACTATATATGTAATGTGTTTCATGATCAATGAGACAGACAATCATTCCCTCCTACATGGTATCGAGCCTCTTATCGATCCAAACCCTATTATTTTTATTTTTTTTTCCATTGTTTCTCATTGTGTTGGTGATTTCCACACAGATTATCAGTTGTTCTTTGTGCTTAAGGTCACAAAGTCTCTTTATTTTGCTATTTCTGTATCATCACACCACACTTCCAACAGAAACTCACAATACCCTCATTCAAACACCCTTTTACCCTTCATCATGACTAATCCTCCACCAACACCTCTCTCTGAAAAACTATCCCTTGTTACGCATCATCATCTCCTTACCAGGGTTCCGGTTAAACTTGACCTAGATGATTGGAATTATGCCTCGTGGGAGTTTTTCTTTGAACAACTAGTTCTTAGCTATGAAGTCTCGAAATATATTCACGGCGTTACTGGTGATACGGCTACTAGTGACCCCCCTCGTCTCACTCCCGAAGAACTCAAGGTCGACAAGATTGTCCTCTCTTGGATCTTTTCGACTCTTTCGGATGCTCTTCAACGGAGGTTAGTGGCAGCACGTCCGAAATCTGCCAAAGAGGCTTGGAGCCTTATTACTGAAATTGTGAAAGACAACAAAAGATCACGTACTTCGACTTTGAAGGCGGAATTGCGATCAATCAAACTCGGTGACTTAAACATGGAGACGTACTTTCAAAAGATTGAATCTATTATGACTATGCTTTCCAGCCTAGATTCTCCTGTTAACGATGAGGATGCGGTTCATTATGCGCTCGAAGGTTTACCGGAAAAATATAATCAAGTCTGTGGTTATATGCATTATAAGGACACTTTCCCGGATCTTAAAACGGCGCGTTCCTTGTTAGTTACGGAAGAGATGCGGTTGAAGACCAAGATGCATTCTTTACACGTAGATCCCACCTCTCCCACAGTTCTTATGGCTCAAGCAGGTTCAAGCCGTCGACCCTCAACCTCACAAGGTAAATCTTGGAGACCATGTTTTAACTTTGCTAAGGGATCATGTCGTAATGGTAGTGAGTGTCGTTATGTTCATGACACAAATGCTAAACCAAGTAATACTCTTGGCTCACGAACAGTGGATACTAATAATACGGATGCTTTATTAGTCAAAATATTAGAAAAGTTGGGGCTTAATAATACTGATAATGACAATGGGAAAAATACAAGGGCTCCTACATCTGCTAGACATGTGACAAATATGAGTCCAGTTGCCTTTCAAGCCTCTACTGGACCAACAACCTTACCACCAGGCCCATATTATTATCCTTATCCACAAGCCCAACTGTCCTCCATGAGCCCACCACCTGGGTTTACTAATCAAGTCCAACACCTTCCAACAGCCCCGACACAGTATTACCCTTCGGCCCAGCAACTCCCACTAGCTTCGGCCCAACAGTTTACTCATGTCCAGGCTCAACCACATCAACAGGCCCATACGGTTCAGCCCACTGCTCCAACAGGGTCGCTGGGATCCACGATTAACCCGGGACAAGAGACCACTTTGCCTCATGCTTTTACAGTCGGGACGCTTCATGATCCTAACCCGGGTGCGTGGAATATGGACACAGGTGCGAGTTCTCATTTAAATAGTTCTCATACTAGTCTTAGCAAAGTTTTTAATGAGTGTATTTATCCGTCTGTCTCAGTTGGTGACGGTCATTCTATACCCGTCACCAATACGGGCCATAGTATTTTGCCAACTCCATTTAGGTCACTCCATCTAAATAATGTCTTGATTACACCTCACATTGTAAAAAACCTTATTTCGGTTCGTCAATTTGTTCGTGATAATAATTGCACTGTTGAATTTGATGCGTTTGGTTTTTCTGTTAAGGATTTCATGACGCGTCGGGTGCTTCTCCGATGTGATAGCACGGGGGATCTTTACCCGGTCACATCTCCTTCTCCGATTCCTCAAGCTTTTCTTGTTAGTCAACATACGTGGCACCAACGTCTTGGACATCCAGGAACTGAAGTGTTACGTCGTCTTGTGTCCAATAATTTTATTTCGTGTAATAAAGAGAAATCTCCTGTCCTTTGTCATGCTTGTCAGCTTGGCAAACACACGAGACTTCCGTTTACTAGTTCCGATACTATGGTTACTTCGAGTTTTGACATTATCCACTCGGATGTATGGACCTCACCAATTCCGAGTCTTTCAGGTTATAAATATTATGTCTTGTTTTTGGATCATTACTCGCACTTTGTTTGGGTTTATCCTTTGTTTAATAAATCTGATGTTTTGTCCAAATTTATGTTGTTTCGTGCATATGTTCATACCCAGTTTAAGTGTGAAATAAAATCGTTTCAGTGTGACCATGGGGGTGAATTCGACAACCATAACCTTCATAAACTTTTTGCCAACAATGGCATTGAGTTTCGTTTTTCTTGTCCAAAGACCTCCCAGCAAAATGGTAAATCCGAACGCATGGTTCGTACCATCAACAACCTCATTAGAACCCTACTTTTTCAAGCCAACCTTCCATCCACCTTTTGGGTTGAAGCTCTTAATATGGCCATTCACTTACTAAATATTCTACCATCCACTGCAATTCATAATGAAACACCCTATGCCCGTTTGTTCCAAAAAAATCCGGATTATAGCCTTTTACGAACGTTTGGTTGCTTATGTTATCCTCACCTATATCCCAACCACAAACTTGAACCTCGTGCTACACCTTCAATTTTTTTGGGATATGCATCTAATCATCGTGGATACCGTTGTCTTGAATTAAACACCAACAAAATCATTATATCACGCCACGTCACCTTTGATGAAACAATTTTTCCTTATGGGACTCATACACCAACCGTGGCACCTAACTATTCCTTTTTGGATGATTCGCCAGATATAAATATCCAAATGTTAAATACAGTAACACCTAATGTTCTACCAACTTCAACCAATCCAACTCCTGCTACAACACCAAACGAAGCAACCCAAAATTCCCTCACATCTACAACCAACCCAAATAACAACATGGCCCAACCACATTCATCTCTAACCAACAACACGACACAACCACCTTCACCCCACACCTCGGCCCAACAAGACACCTTACCAACCCACTCATCCTCCAATGCGACCCACACTACAAACACCCCACTAATTATTCCCAATCCACCTCAAAATCCGAACCCCGCCTCAGTTCATCCTATGGTCACACGCTATCGTGTCGGGACTAATCATCCTAATCCAAAGTATCATTGTCATGTTTCCACTATCTCACCTTTACCTAAGTCATATAATGTTGCGTTTAATGATCCAAATTGGCAAAATGCTATGCGTGATGAATATAATGCACTTATTAAAAATCATACTTGGACTTTAGTACCGAGACCGACGGACACCAATATTGTTCGGTGTATGTGGCTTTATCGGCATAAGTATTTGGCAGATGGTACACTTAGTCGCTACAAAGCTCGTCTTGTGGCGAATGGCAGTACACAGATAGAGGGGGTTGATGTTGATGAGACCTTTAGTCCGGTTGTTAAACCGGGTACGATCCGTACTGTTCTTAGTTTGGCAGCTTCTAGGCATTGGCCGATTCATCAGCTTGATGTCAAGAATGCCTTTTTACATGGAGATTTATCTGAGATAGTTTATATGCATCAACCTCCAGGATTTCGCGATTCTGAGCATCCAGATTATGTGTGTTTATTACAGAGATCTCTTTATGGACTCAAGCAGGCACCTCGAGCATGGTTTCAGCGATTTGCATCTTATATTACTCGTGTTGGGTTTCATCATAGTCGTTGTGACTCATCTTTATTTATTTATAGACAGGGGGTGGATACTGCTTATTTGTTGTTATATGTCGATGACATTGTGCTCACAGCTTCTTCCGAGACTTTGTTACAGCAGATTATTACTTCTTTACATCAGGAGTTCTCCATGACGGATCTGGGTGCCCTTAGTTATTTTTTAGGTATTTCTGTGACACGTGATTCTGCTGGGTTATTCTTATCTCAACGAAAATATGCTGTTGAGATTCTTGAGAGGGCACACATGATTACTTGTAATCCTAGTCGGACTCCTGTTGATACTGAGTCTAAGCTAGGTAATGATGGTGATCCGGTAGCTGACCCAACTTTATATCGCAGTCTTGCAGGCTCTCTTCAGTATCTTACATTTACTAGACCAGATATCTCTTATGCTGTTCAGCAGGTCTGTCTTCACATGCATGATCCTCGGGAGCCGCATTACTCGGCCCTTAAGAGAATCTTGAGGTATGTTCAGGGTACTTTGGATTACGGGCTACAATTGTTTGCATCTTCTACTACATCATTAGTTGCTTATTCAGATGCGGATTGGGCTGGATGTCCCACTACTAGGCGGTCCACGTCTGGTTACTGTGTTTTTCTTGGCAACAACTTACTTTCATGGTCCTCTAAGCGTCAACCGACGCTTTCTCGTTCTAGTGCAGAGGCAGAATATCGTGGTGTTGCCAATGCTGTTGCTGAGACTTGTTGGTTACGGAACTTACTTCGTGAATTGCATACTCCTTTATCTTCCGCTACGCTTGTCTACTGTGATAACGTGAGTGCTGTGTATCTATCCTGTAATCCAGTTCAACATCAGCGTACGAAGCACATAGAAATTGACATACATTTTGTTCGTGATTTGGTTGCTGCCGGTCAGGTCCGTGTTCTGCATGTTCCTTCCCGCTATCAGTATGCGGACATTTTCACTAAAGGTTTACCTTCTGCATTGTTTGAGGAGTTTCGTTCCAGTTTGAGCGTTCGGTGTCCTCCCGCTCCAACTGCCGGGGAGTGTTAGCTGTAATATTTAATTATTAGCTGTATATTATGTGATTGATTAGTTTCCATTTATGTATAGTAACATGAGCTGTAGATAAGTATCACATTGTACTATATATGTAATGTGTTTCATGATCAATGAGACAGACAATCATTCCCTCCTACACCAACAACCTGCTTACCAACCACCTGCATACAATGCTCCTTCCAACCAAACCACCACTGCTTTACACCAAGAGGTCGCAACCTACATGAGAACCAATGATGTGATAGTGGGAAATCTCCAAGAGGAAGTGCGCAATTTGAAGGCAGACTTGGTCAAGCAAGGAAATGATTTGAGAGCTGACATGAGAAACACGTTAGATAGCCAGACTAATGATCTGAGGAACATGATGGCTAGTTTCTTCCAAAGTAGTCAACCCTCTTCTTCGGGTACTCTTCCGAGTAACACCGTTGCGAACCCAAGAGGGGAGATGAAAGCAATCACCACTCGAAGTGGCAAAGGTACTACGGAACCCGAGCTTCCTATACCTCCACCGGTGGTTGTGACTAAGGAGAACGAGTCACCTGCTCCTGTTCCTCACCCTTCTCCTTCCCCAATTTCTCCACCTCTTCTTTCTACCCCTCCTCCACCCGTGCTTGTGAGTGATCCTATTCCCCTAAAGCCTTCCTCTTCTTCCAATATACCTTATCCTTCTAGGTTGAGGAAAGAGAAGCAAAAGAGCAAGGATGATATTAAGGTTTCGAATTTCCTTAAAATGTTCAAGAAACTGAATTTCAATATCTCCTTCGCTGAGGCTCTCGCTCACATGCCTAAGTATGCCAAAATGTTTAAAGATCTTCTGAGCGACAAGGAAAAGCTCCTCGATCTCGCCAACACCCAACTTAATGAGAACTGCTCTGCAGTGCTCTTAAGGAAATTGCCAATCAAGCTTGGTGATCCGGGTCGTTTTCTTATCCCTTGCAATTTCCCGGGAGTAGAGAATTGCATGGCCCTAGCCGATCTAGGTGCCAGTATTAATCTCATGCCTCTAAGTGTTTGGAAGCAATTATCTCTCCCAGAGCTAGTCCCCACCAAAATGACTTTGGAATTAGCTAACCGTACGGTTGCTTATCCAGTGGGGATAGCCGAAGACGTCATTGTAGGAGTCGACAAATTCACCTTCCCTGCCGATTTTGTTGTCGTCGACTACGAGATGGACCCACGTGTGCCACTCATTGTTGGTCGTCCATTCTTGAGGACCGGTCGCACTCTCATTGATGTTGAAGCCGGTGAGCTTATCATGAGAGTGGGTGACGATAAAGTAGTCTTCAACATGGGAAAGTTATCTAAACAGCCTTCTTCTTACGAGAATGTTAATTGTATTGACGTTCTTGATGAGGCTTGTGAAGAACACTTCAGGGATGCTTGTAAAAACATTCCTACCTCTCTTCCCAATGTTGAGACCGTTTCCTCTATCGACTCATCACTATCTCTATTTGGAGAAAGTGATTTCCTTTGGAAAGATTTGGAAGCCACCTTGGAAGATGTCAAGCAAAACAATGACGATTCTATTGCCACTTGGGATGAAGACCTCAGTTTCATTGCAAACCTCCTCAAAGAAGACAATCCTTCCCCTCCATCTCCCACTATTATTGCTATCGAGACTCCGACTTCAAACACGCCTCCCGTCGACAATCCTCCGGATTTGGAACTTAAGGAGTTGCCACCCCATCTTGAGTATGTATTACTCGACGAAGAGAAGAAGTCGCCAGTCATCATTGCTAAGGATTTGAAGGATGAAGAGAAAGCCCGACTTGTCGCTGTGTTGAAAGATCACAAGAAGGCTATTGCTTGGAAGATTTCGGACATTCGTGGAATTGATCCTCACTTCTGCACGCACAAAATTCTCATGGAGGACGACTATAAGCCCACTATTCAAAGCCAACGAAGGGTGAATCCAAAAATCCATGAAGTCATCAAAACAGAAGTCATTAAACTTCTTGATGCGGGTATGATTTACCCTATTTCGGATTCACCGTGGGTTAGTCCAATCCATTGTGTGCCCAAGAAGGGCGGAATTACCGTTGTTCCCAATGAACACAACGAGTTGATTCCCACTCGTCTCGTTACTGGGTGGAGAGTTTGTATAGACTACCGCAAACTCAATGATGCCACGAGAAAGGATCATTTCCCTCTACCTTTCATGGACCAAATGCTTGAACGAATAGCCGGTAATGAATATTACTGCTTTCTTGATGGTTTCTCGGGTTATTTCCAAATACCCATCGATCCCCAAGATCAAGAAAAGACTACATTCACTTGTCCCTACGGTACTTTCGCTTACAAAAGAATGCCTTTTGGCTTATGTAATGCGCCCGGGACTTTCCAAAGGTGCATGTTAGCTATTTTCCATGACATGGTTGAACAAACCATGGAAGTCTTCATGGATGATTTCTCGGTCTTCGGGGATTCCTTCTCTGCTTGCCTTGCCAATTTAGAACGTATGCTAAAGCGGTGCGAAGACACTCGCCTTGTTCTAAATTGGGAAAAATGTCATTTTATGGTAAAAGAAGGCGTCGTGCTTGGACATAAGATTTCGAAAGCCGGTCTTGAAGTAGACCGTGCTAAAGTTGATGTTATAGCAAAGTTACCTCCACCTTCCACTGTGAAGGGTGTGAGAAGTTTCTTGGGTCATGCGGGCTTCTACCGTCGATTTATCAAAGACTTTTCTCAAATCGCTCGCCCGATGACCCACCTCTTGGAAAAAGATACTCCTTTTATCTTTTCCAAAGAGTGCCTTGAAGCCTTCAACTCGCTTAAGGATAAGCTAACCAAGGCACCCGTCTTGGTTACCCCTAATTGGGAGCTTCCCTTTGAGTTGATGTGCGATGCTAGCGATTTTGCTATTGGAGCGGTTCTTGGACAAAGAGTGAACAAACACTTCCAACCGATCCATTACGCTAGCAAGACAATGACTGGGGCACAATTGCATTATACGACAACCGAAAAAGAGCTTTTAGCGGTTGTCTATGCTTTTGAAAAATTCCGCCCCTATCTTGTCCTTTCCACCACCATTGTGTACACCGATCATTCCGCGTTGAAGTACTTGTTGACAAAGCAAGATTCCAAACCAAGACTTCTTCGCTGGGTTTTGCTGCTCCAGGAATTTAAAATCGACATCCGCGATAAAAAAGGAGCAGAAAACTTAGCCGCGGACCATCTTAGCAGACTTGAGGATCCTTACCAAGGGGATCATCCGACCAAAGAAATCAATGATTCTTTTCCCTTGGAGACCTTATTGTCTATAAACTCGAAGCCGAATGAAACCCCGTGGTTTGCGGACTTTGCAAACTACTTGGCGGGTGGAATTCTCAAGGAAGGGTTGACGTCCCAGCAAAAGAAGAAGTTCTTTACCGACATCAAGACTTACTTTTGGGACGACCCTTACCTATTCAAACAATGCGCTGACCTGATTATTCGCCGATGTGTTGATGGACCGGCAGCGTCTGAAATCCTTCATGCTTGCCACAAAGGACCCACCGGTGGTCACTTTGGTCCCAACTACACCGCAAAGAAAGTGTTTGATTCGGGATTTTATTGGCCCTCCATATACCGTGATGCTCACGATATGGTCAAACGATGTGATGTTTGCCAAAAGCAAGGCAAAATCACACATAAAGACGAGATGCCTCAGAATTTCATTCAAGAGTGTGAAATTTTTGATGTTTGGGGTATCGACTTTATGGGGCCATTCCCTTCGTCTAAAGGAAACAAATACATCCTTGTAGCAGTTGACTACGTTTCAAAGTGGGTTGAAGCCAAAGCTTTGCCTACTAATGACGCAAGGGTGGTTTGTAACTTTTTGAAAGCTCTATTCGCTAGATTCGGTGTGCCTCGCGCCATTATTAGTGACCGTGGGACTCATTTCTGCAATGATCAATTTGCTCGAGTCATGGCTAAGTACGGTGTAAATCATCGTCTTTCCACAGCCTACCACCCACAAACTAATGGCCAGGCTGAAATATCCAACCGAGGGTTGAAGCGAATTCTTGAAAGAACCGTGGGAGAGCATCGTGCCGCATGGGCTGATAAACTCGATGATGCTTTGTGGGCTTTTCGTACTGCTTACAAGACCCCGATCGGCTGTACGCCTTATCGTCTTGTGTACGGGAAAGCGTGCCACCTCCCCATTGAGTTGGAGCACAAGGCTTACTGGGCCTTGAAGTGGGCCAATTTTGATATAAACAAAGCCGGTGACCTACGCAAGATCCAACTCAATGAGCTGAATGAACTTCGGAATGAGGCTTATGAAAATTCTTTGATCTATAAGGAAAGAACTAAGCTCATTCACGACTCTAAGATCAAAAACCGAGAGTTCCATGTTGGAGACAAAGTCTTACTTTTTAACTCTCGGTTGAAAATATTTTCGGGCAAGCTCAAATCTCGTTGGTCCGGCCCATTCACCATTGCCCAAATTTTTCCATATGGTACTCTCGAGCTCGCTCAGCCTAATGGACCAAATTTTAAGGTGAATGGCCAACGAGTGAAGTTGTACTTTGGTGAGGACACCTCTCAGGAGGTGATTCCATCCCTCACCACGTTCCCCATGAACTAATTTTGGGTCGAGTCAGGCTCGTGACTCGGTTATCAAAAACAAGCGCTCCTCGGGAGGCAGCCCGAGTATCTATCCTTGTATGTTTTAATCCCCTAAGTGTAGGGGGGACTTCTATATGTGTTTGCCTTTTTGTGGTGATGTGATTACAGGGATAAGTGCACTCTTGGAATCTTTGAAGAACCGTGCTCCCGTGTTTATCCAAAATCCGGTTCTATCTCTCAACTATCGTGATTCAATTTTCTTCATACTCATAGTTGAAATTGATCACGTTAGTCGTCCCTTCCTTAGCTTGAGTTAACCAACGTGCACAATGTCATAAGTGTAGGGGAAACTTTTCCCACATGCTTAAACATTGAGGACAATGTTTATCTTAAGTGTAGGGGGGACTTCTATCGAAGTTTTAAGTGGATTTTTCCATGAAAATGCCTTCAAATAACCAGAAAATCCTATTTTTCAACATTTTTCAAATTTTTTATTAACTTTGGCCATCTAGTCGTAATTTCTAAATTTTTATCCTTGCTTTCATGAGTATATATTCCGCAATAAAGTCAAATATTAATTAAGTGGTGTAGCTAGTTTAGAAGTCTTTGACATATTAGGCCCGTTGCGTTTATTTTGACTTAACCCGAATAGACTTATCCAAGTTTATTCTAGCTAGTATCCTTAACCATATAGACCTTAATTGGTTTATTAGGCTAAGTGTCCACGAGTCTCATTACTTGAGATTTTAAATTGTGGAGGACGAGAGATGATAGAGTCAATTATAAGTCGGTATTCTTGCGCAAACTCACTTGGTGTAATTATTTGCCTATTCTCCCATCACTTGCTAATAATTTATCTGCAATAAGTAAGGTCTTACGATTTGAAAAGTTACTTAGCTTCTAGCCCAAGATCGTTTAAAAGTTGCTCGGTAATGATAAGAGTTCATAGCCAAGGCATAACTTATGAAGCGGGGCGCGAAGATTGGCGAGTCCGAAAAGGCCCTAACAAGGCATGAGGATTCAATTTTATTGCCGAAGATCCAAAGTGATGTGAAAAGCATTATTCCTAAAGTCAATATGAAGGATCAAGACTCACGACGAAAAGCAATCAACTCCCATAAAGATCATGGAGAAGTCTATCCGAAAAGACCCTAACAAGGTATGAGGATAAAAAGATCCAAGTCCGAAAAGGGGGCGGATCGTTGTATCTCAAAATCCCAATTAGAGATTGAAGAAATAATCATGAAGTCGTGGTCAACAAAGTTGGATTACCCCTCAAAAGTCTCCAAGTGAAGAAATTCTATTATGATGAGAAGACCATTATCTCAAGAACGTCTCTCGAAGATATGAAGTATGAAGTACATGCCAAATATCGGCCCGAGAAAGGTCTCAAATCGTGAACCAAGTTATGCCAAGATATGAACTTTTTGATATCCCGAGAAGCAGTTTTAAGAGATTTTGTCCTTTAGCTAACTATTGATCAAATCGTCCTACTTTGCTTTCAGCCCTAATAAACTATCGAAATAAGTCCAAAAATGCATCTTCATGATCATTCTAAGACAAAAATAAAATATAAGAGATACACCTAGGAATAAGGGAGTTTAAGCATTTAATTAAGCCATGTGTGTAAGTGTTTGAATTGCCAACTTATAATAACAATGATCTCGTTTTTAAGCTTAGTTTGGGGAACGTGAAACTTGAGGGTGATAAATCTTCGCAGCACCAAAGCCCTAATGTAAGTCATCGATTTCTCTACAAGTTATTTCCATGTAGCTATTTTCAAGTGAAAATGGTTTTCTATCCCTTTGTTACCTTTGAAGTTTCAATTCTTTAAATTTTTGTTTAGTAGAATTTAAATAAGGCCAAGGTTGATTAATTATGAGAAAAGTGTAAAATTGCTTTATCACTAAGCATTGCATGAGGGCATGGCAATGGTTAAGTGTAGGGGATTTGATAGGTGTGTAAACACCCATCCTTTTACCACTTAATTCGGGCTAAAACGAGACCAAAACACGTATTTAATATCATTTGTTTGGAATTATGCGTGGTTTTGTGTTTATTGTGTTTTCAGAGCCAACCGGATGAATATTGAAGAAAACATGGGATTGCACGGGTTTTACTAAAGAAAAAGACTCAAGATAAAGTCTATTGTCCAAGAGATGCAAAAGATTTGAAGTCACTGGGCCTATTCGAAGATTTATCGAAGAAAAGGACCAAAGATGGAAGATTTATATAAGTCGAAGAAACTCAAGTCTATTAAATGAAGAAATTAAAAGACGAGTTGAATTTAATCGACGACAAATCCCGAATCAGAATCGAAAACGGAAACTTTTCTGAAAAGACGAAAAGACACAAAGAACGGGAGAAAGCCCACTCACCAACCAAAGGACAAGACTATAAATAGCCTTTCCCTCACACATTTTAGACTAGTTTTTCTTTCTTCCTCCCCACTCTTTCTCCTGGTTCGTAGAACACCATCACCACTAGGGTGATTGGTGATTTTTATCTTTAGTTCTTTAATCTTGTAATTTTAATCTTTGTTTCATCTTGTCAAAACATCAATCATTCAATACTAAGTTCTTGTTTAATCTTCCATTTTCATATTGTTCATCATCATCTTTATCTTCAAGTTCTTAAGTTTTTATTTTCTTGATTTGATCTTCAAAAGTTGTTTGGATTTGTGTTTTTATTAGTGGGATTCGTTGCTTATGGTGTCTAAATGATTTGTGTTTAGTTTGGTAAAACCTTTTTAAGTATTTGATTTGATTTTGATTAAAAACCTGTGTTCCGTGTTCTTCGTTACTGCTTCTGTAACTGGGTTTCCAAAGTTCCGAATCAAGACAAAAAGTTCCGAATGAAGGCTTCATTCGGAAACTTCCGAACCAAGCACTAAGTTCCGGATCAGTGACTTCCGGACCAGTCAGTTCCGAATCAAGCATTAAAGTTCCGGATCAGTTATTTCCGAACCAGCAACTTCCGAATCAACCTTCATCCGGAAGGTTCCGAATCAGCAACCTTCATTCGGAAGGTTCCGAATGAGCAAATTCCGGATGAGTGAATAGTACCTTCCGAATCAGATAGTTCCAAATCAAGGTTTAAAGTTCCGAATCAGTTATTTTTGAGTATTTTAAAGTTACTGTTTTACTGTTGTTGATTTACTGTTTCTTTACTCATATTTCACAATTTACATGTTAACTTTAATTTTAATTTGAACTTTAAATTTTCATACAAGTTTTTAGTAATCACCATTAAATTAATTGTCTTTGGTTTAAATTTTCATTTCCACTTTTTATTAGATTAGAAAACCAAACCCCTTTTATTTAGTAACCAAGAACAATCATTCCACTTAAGACTTAGATCAATTCGAGAGGATATCGAGAGAACTTTATTCTGAACCCATTGAAAATGTGTGTATCAGTGGGTGACGATAAAGTCGTTTTCAACATGGGAAAGCTTTCTAAACAGCCTTATTCATACGAGAGTGTTAATTGTATTGACGTTCTTGATGAGGCTTGTGAAGAACACTTCAAAGATGCTTGTAAAAGTATTCCTACCTCTCTTCCCAATGTTGAGACCGTTTCCTCTATTGATTCATCACTATCTCTATTTGGAGAAAGTGATTTCCTTTGGAAAGATTTGGAAGCCACCATAGGAGATGTGAACTTAGCTAATGACGATTCTCCCACCGATTGGGATGAAGATCTTCGCCTCATTGAGAACCTGCTTAAAGAAGACAATATTTCTCCACCATCTCCCAAGGTTATTGCTATCGATTCTCCGACTTTGAAAACGCCTCCCATCGAAAATCCTCCGGATTTAGAACTTAAGGAGTTGCCGTCCCATCTCGAGTACGTGTTCCTGGAAGATAACAAGAAGTCGCCCGTCATCATCGCGAAGGACTTAAAAGAAGAAGAGAAAACTCGCCTTATCGCCGTGCTCAAAGATCATAAGAAGGCAATTGCTTGGAAAATTTCCGATATCCGCGGAATTGATCCGAACTTTTGTACTCACAAGATTCTCATGGAAGATGACTTTAAACCCACAATCCAGAGCCAAAGAAGGTTTAATCCTCGCATCATGACGTCATCAAACAAGAGGTTATCAAACTTCTTGATGCCGGGTTGATTTACCCTATTTCGGATTCGCCTTGGGTAAGTCCCGTCCATTGTGTGCCCAGGAAGGGCGAAATAACCGTTGTTCCCAATGAACACAACGAGTTGATTCCACTCGTCTCGTCACTGGGTGGAGAGTTTGTATCGACTATCGCAAGCTCAATGATGCCACGAGAAAAGATCACTTTCCTCTTCCTTTCATGGATCAAATGCTCGAGCGTCTAGCTGGTAATGACTATTACTGCTTCTTAGACGGTTTCTCCGGGTATTTTCAAATTCCCATCGATCCCAAGGACCAAGAAAAGACCACATTCACTTGTCCCTACGGAATATTTTCTTACAAACGCATGCCTTTTGGATTATGCAATGCTCCAGGGACATTCCAAAGGTGTATGATGGCGATCTTCCATGACATGGTGGAAGACACTATGGAATTATTCATGGATGATTTCTCGGTTTATGGCGATTCATTCTCTGCTTGCCTTGCCAATTTAGAACGTATGCTTAAGCGGTGTGAAGACACTCGCCTTGTTCTTAATTGGTAAAAATGCCATTTCAAGGTAAAATAGGGCATCGTGCTAGGACACAAGATCTCCAAAGCCGGTCTTGAAGTAGACCGTGCTAAAGTCGATGTTATTTCTAAGTTGCCTCCACCTTCAACCGTGAAGGGTGTGAGAAGTTTTCTCGGTCATGTGGGCTTCTATCGTCGATTCATCAAAGATTTTTCTCAAATCGCTCGCCCGATGACCCACCTCTTGGAAAAAGATACTCCTTTTATCTTTTCAATAGAGTGTCTTGAAGCCTTCAACTTGCTTAAGGATAAGCTAACTAAGGTACCCGTCTTGGTTACCCCTAATTGGGAGCTTCCCTTTGAGTTGATGTGCGATGCTAGCGACTTTGCTATTGGTGCGGTTTTGGGCCAAAGAGTGAATAAACACTTCCAACCAATCCATTACGCTAGCAAGACAATGACTGGGGCTCAATTGCATTACACGACAACCGAAAAAGAGCTATTAGCTGTTGTCTATGCTTTTGCAAAATTTTGCCCCTGTGGAAACCTTGGTTTCCGGATCTTTGAAGCTACTAGGAATGATCATTGTTCATATGATTAAACAATCAAAGCGGAATTAGAACAACAATCATTAACAAGGTGTTTAGGCACAAATAACATGAATTAAAACAATAGGAATGTTCATTATATTAATAACAAACATCCACTAGACGTGTATACATTGAATCCCACGTCTAGTGCACACACACGTTTAGGTTTACATTGTGAATGAATAATATGAATAAAACCTAAGACCCTTGGTTCCTTTTATAGTATAAGGATTAGGGTTTACAAGAGATAATGATGAATAAACAAGTAAATCTTCTATTTAAATAAACTTATGCAGAATATCTTTTGCATGTTTATCTAAATAGAAGCTTCCATAAGCTTCTTTGTCTACGTTTTGTCAATGCTTGAATTGCATGTAACAATGCTTACATTATACATGACAACTCTTGAGCTAACAAAGCCTAATTTGCTCTTATCAACGCTTGATTAACTCTTGACAACGCTTGGACAATTTCTTCATGTTTTCTTCGTTTTTGAGTTTCTGCCACATCAACTTTTTGACCCAACAATCTTCCCCTAGTTGATAGTGGCAAAACTCTATGTGTATCTCTTGTAAGTTGTACATGATCTTAGAATTGCTTCCCCTCAAGTTTAGCATGTATTTCTTCCCTTTTGTGTCACATCAACAGGAAAGTAAACAATGTTGCAATCTTTGAAGATTCTCCAAATGTAGCTCTATGTAATGATCTTGAAGAACAATTAATATAATATTTTTGATGTAGAAGTAGAATAACCCAACCCTATGTTCCATGTCTTGTACTATCCATGTGATGAAAAACTTATACCAATGACTAAATATAAGTAGACCTCGATCCCTTGTCAATATTCTCATCCTTTGTGAGACACTGAGCACGATAATGTAACTCCTTCAAGTGTTATGACAAGTCTTCATCACCAACCATGTAAAGCACGAACAAGTTACCTTCAAAGTCACAAGTGCTTGACTTTAAGATATAATAGAACACAAACTCACGAAACTCTTCTTCAATCATCAAACTTACCATAAGAATTCTTCCCCTTAAGCCAACACCTCTTCATGACGAATTTTAATGAAATAACATCTTCATACCATATGTAAAAGCCACTCTCAAGGCCATCCTAATTACATAGTTTAAAATACCCATCAAATTCCCACAAATAGTTATTAACTCGCTTTAAGATCATTAATTCCTTTGAAAAATATCCGATCCATAAATATCAATATGATATTCTAGATTAAAACGGAGATTCCATGTACCTTCGTGTGTAAATTCATTCTTTTTTGTGTGCTAAAAACGTACCAATTTTTTAAACAGCAGCAATTTCTCCTTTACCCGAGATCCTTCACTGTCCGATAAACCTTCACTATGTATTGTCCCACATCGGACAACACTCGTCAGCGGACCAAACTTCAAATCTCGGATGACACTTGTCAGTGTCACTGTCAGCGCCTTAAAATCTTTTATCAGCGGCTGACGTCATCATCTCATAACAATAGCTGAACAATGCTTAACAATGGTACTAAAAACTAAAGAATACCAAGAATCTACCTTACTGTTAATACATGCACATCAGCTTTGTTTTGTTCAACATCACGTACATCTTTGACTTGTTTTCATTCCATCACGTCCAAAAATAGAATGTAATATATTCCCATAATAGTTTCCATGCAAACCTTGTTCATGTTACAAATTAACCATCACAAATAAAATCCCAAAATTTTAGGAGCAAATCTTCTTCTTTCCTTTAAACACGTCACTTTTTCTTTTGGCTGTTCTAGCTTTAAACAAATCCAACCCCACGTGATGTACACTTTTGGCTGTGAATAATAAACAGATATATTCCTTTCTTGTACCGCAAAACAAGCTTTCCTTTATCCACCTATCTGTATATTGAAAACACGCATCATGATGATCGTATAGCAAAACGTCTTTTCTCTTTTTGGACAGTATCAATTCCATCACAACATCTGCTGCTATAACAAACTGTATCATGAATCACACCATGGATCTAGGGTTTGTTTACCAAACCCTAAAAACGAAAAATCTTTCAACACAATAGATCACAACAGCCACAAAACTCATTCTTCTGCTCTTTAATTCGATCTAGGGTTTAAGAAACCCTAGTTCATGATTTTATGTTGAAAAAGCAAGAATATTAATACCTTCAACAGCTAACTTCGACCTTGAATAACTTCTTCATTAGAGCACAGATCGAAAATCCCTTCGGTGAGATTCTAGACACAAGTGCCAAGAATCTACAGTTCAAAAATCACGAAGATCCAACGGTTAACGAAGAAGAGATCGTGTTTTGAACATGGATGTCCACAGAAAACTGCATATACCCTGCTGCTGACTTTGACGCTTAATAACTTTTTCCTGGGGATAAAACTCGACAATCCCTCTGGTGGATGTTTAGATCTATGTATGTAGAACACACATATAAATTTTCGTGACGATCCAACGGTTCAATCAAAAGTTATGACCTTCTGAATACTGCTGCGCACACAAAAACGTCAAGAAAAACCCTAGATGGATTTTTCTTCTTTTCACCATACACGAACACCTTGTTGGTCCTAGCATCACGAGCCACGAGGCTCTGATACCAATTGTGGATCCCAAACTTAGATCGATTAGCTTTGTGTATACGAGATTAGATCAAGTAATACATGTAGAGAAACCTTTGTATATGCTTTATGAATCTAAGTGTTATGCGGAAATTAACACTTAAACAAGAACACACAAGATGTAAACAAACTTTCACTTTGATTATCAATATCAAACTTGCTTACAATGAAAGATGTTTACAAACGAAAACTTATATAAAACTTATAAAAAAAACTTATAAAAAACATTAACATAAAGGCCTTCTTTTATAGACACAAGAAGCCTTGTACAATAATCTACCTATCAACTAGTCTAGGTAAAGATAAATATAGAAAATACATTATTGTTCTTATCCTTACTAGAAGTATTCTAGAACACAATAAACGTGTAGATTATATCTTCCATCAGTGCTTGTCTTTAATGTGTCAACACTTGACTTTAACTTGTCAACGCTTGAGCTGTCAGCGCTTGTTTTGTTCTTGTCAACTCTTGATTTGTTCTTGTTAGCGCTCAAGTGATCTGGCCTTAATTTCTTCCCAACAATCCTCCCCTAAACTTGATATCCACTCTTATGATCAAGTTTCTGAATAAGCATTAAGGACTAGGAGGAATCTTACAAACCTTCTCATATTGATAATGAATAAATCTGATCAAATCTTTTGCCACGTCACTTGAATAATCTATCTCCAGCTGAGTGTCCTTCATCTTTTCCAAAATAGCCTTGGATATGAAATACTGAGCATCCACAAGTAGATACTCAACAAACTTTGTAGAGCTCAAATGGTATACACAAGCAGCTGAATATAACCTCCATTGAAGACCACTGAGGTCATCTTCAAGATCCTTCCATATTGTAGGATCCTCATCTTTTGGTCCACACATTCTTTTGAATGTGGTCCAAAGTTTTATTCCATTAGCTGAAGTTGGTGGTTCAGCCTCATACTTGGTCTCCAGCAACCTCCAAAGGTCCACCAAGTCTTCTCTATCACAACTTGCAAACAAAGATATGAGAGTGGTAAAAGTGTGTACCTCCTTGCCAAATCTGCCAATCTTCCAGAATCCACATTCATCTTCTTCATAGCTCACAATTGGATTCCTGGGATCTAATGGTAACACTTGCACCATATCTGAAGCTTCTAATTGGGAGAGCTTGAGGCTCTTTCTTATAATTGCTTCACTTGGATATAGTGGATCCATATCTTTTGGAAAATCAAATTTAATTCCCTTCTTCACTGGCCTGGGAATCATCATAGCTTTCTTGATTTCCATTTCTTCTGCAAGTTCCTCTTTTCTTTCATCTGAAAGAAGTCTAAGAGTGTTTGCTTCTTGCACTCTCACCCAAATGGGATAAGCCCTGTTTTCCAACTCATCAAATGTCAAAGCCTTCAACTTCTGATATGTCCATCCAACTCCATGACACCTGAGCAACATAAAGTAGAGCTCCCTTCTATCCCTTTTCAACTCTGAGAGAATATTGCTTGCCTTGTGTTTCAAAATTACCTGGCAATCTTTCTGAACTCTAAGAAGAAGTTCCAAACCCCATATTTGATCTGAAATGGTCAAGTCTGTATTATCCATGCATCCTTCTTCCCAAGCATTGTACATTTGAACCACCTCTGGCATGTCAAAGTCAACCTGCAATTTCAACTCTCTCAGCTTCTCTTTGGCCAACTCATCCCCATACTCAAGCCTTTTAGGTTCTATAATCATCACACTTGAGTCTAAGCTAGCTCCATTACTTTCTTCTTCTGAAGTCACAACAAATGGTGACTCTTTTATTTCTTGTTCCATAATTTGTGCAGCCAATCTTCTATCAAACTCAATTTGAGCTGCATCTTTTGGAACAATCTCTTCTACCAAAATACCCTTACCCTTATCTGATGGTGCAATGGTTGGTAAGGTAGATGGTGATACCTGAGTAGAAACCTCCTTGATGATAGATGATGACTGGGATACATCACCTCCATATGCAGGTCTGTCAACGCCCAAATTTGTCCTATCAGCGCCCAAAATACTTCTATCAGCGTTCAAATTTTCCTTGTCAACGCCCAAATATCTTCCCTCAGCGCCTTGTGTAACCTCTCTCAACATAGCTGTAAATGAAAAATTTAAGTTTGTAGGAGAGACTAAGGACGTATCAAAACCTTGTTGTTTCTTCAATGTTGTAAGGGCCTCAGCAACATCTATTGATTGACCATCATGACTGCCCTTATCACTCAGATTTATTGGATCTTCCTCCCCTTTGGAAGATTCCTCCATACCCCTCCTTGCACTAGTAGTCTCCAAAACAACAATCCTCTCCCTCAATTGCTTGAGTTCAAGGCCTTGTGAGCTGATAATTTGTACTAAGTCTGCATTTTGCTTTTGCAAGCTCATGCAGACTGCCGTCAATTCCATAAGAGTCATTGGTTCCAGTCTGCCCTCTTCTAAAATGGGAATTTGACCTCCCAAGTCAGATTCATTGGGCATGGATGAGGACTTAATGATGGTGGGACTGCCTTGGCCAGCATCTAAACCAGAACCAATAGTCCCAGCCTCATCCAGGTCACCAGTCACACTTGTGGTGGTGGTTCTCTCTGCTACATGGCTAGGATCACCAGAGGAGAACACTCCAGTGATCCTTGGGCGTTTCATCAACCTATATTCTGGGGGTGTGGAAGATGGTGTGGAAGAATGAGTAGATGTGGGTTGATTAAGGGTTGTTTGGGATTGTGAAGGTTGTGTGTCAGCGTTGGAAATAGGCACATCAACGCCAACATTTGATGTGTCAGCGTCAAAGGGTTCTTGGTCAATTTGCATTTGTTCAGGTGAAGGTAAAGGTTCAGGAATTGGTTCAAGTTGTGGTTGAGGGTCAATTTGAGGTTGAGGGTCTGGTTGGGGTTGTGCTGCTGCAATAACAGCAAGCATGGCTTGGGTTAAGGGTAGATCTCTATGGGGTGGTGAGTTCATCTTCATAAAAATATCTTTCTTTTGCTCAGGGATCTTGTAAAAATCATTGTGATCCCTTGAGCAGTAACCTTGAATATCAAAAACCATTTGCAGAAAACGGGGATAAGCTAAAGTCATTTTGTTCCCCTTGTTTTTACACATCCCCTCAAAAATCATTTTAGAATAGTTAAATTTTTGCCCTGTTGCAATGCACACAATAGCACTAGCAATTGATCAATTGATCTCATTGTGTGCAGTGCATTTGGGACTTAAACATTGAAGGAGGATATGTATGAGGTACTTCCAGGCTGGGGGAAATTCCTGCTTATGATACTTATTTAGAGTACCTTCATCAGGAAAAGGATATCCCAAAGCCCTAAGCCCTTGTTCTATTTCATGAACAGGAAGGGTGGCTATACCATCAGCATCATCAAGATGCAAAGCTTGGCGTACCAAAGCCTCAGTAACCACCCAAGGTCTCCCATGAACAATAGAAGTCAATGTGGTCACTCCATTAACTGTTGAGGAACTAACATTGTTCCAAAACTGCTTAATGTGTGTGACTGGAATGAGTGGTGCATAAGAAAGAGCATACCTTAATGGGGATGCGTTTAAATACGCCACCATTTGTGTGTATTGGGGAAACAGAGCATCATCAGCTTCAAGATAAGCAATCATGTTGTGTTGTGATCTGAACCTCAATTCCAATTCTGTTGGTTTAAACTTTGGTGCCATTGATGAAAGCTGTTAAATTTAAGTGATGAAGATGAAGTTGATAAGAGAAAATTGTTAGACAAGAATTATAGATACCCTGTTTAAAATAGGAGCCAAATTTATAGGAGAAAAGGAATGCATGTGATTGGCCCAAAAATAGGCAAAGATTTTCAAAAAAACAATCATGAAAATATTGAAAAAGTTATAAGTTATCTCATGCATTAAATGAAAGTAACAACTCCTAAAATTACAGCTTGAAAATATGTCAAAAAGTAACAACTGGGTAGGTCCCATTGAATGTCAACGGTCAAAAATAACCTATCAACGCCCAACGGCTATAATCTTGTCAAAGTTTGCCTAAAGCCATGTCAGCGTCCAATTTGGTCATAACAACGCTTGGAAAATTCTTGTCAGCGTCAAAAAATAAAAATATCTTGTCCTTTCCACCACAATCGTCTATACCGACCATTCCGCGTTGAAGTACTTGTTGACTAAACACGATTCCAAACCAAGACTTCTTCGCTGGGTTTTGTTACTCCAAGAATTTAAAATCGAAATTCGCGATTAGAAAGGAGCTGAAAACCTAGCCGTGGATCATCTCAGTATACTTGAGGATCCTTACCAAGGGGATCATTCGAACAAAGAAATCAATGATTCTTTTCCCCTGGAGACCTTAATGTCTATCAACTCGACTTCTGATGAAACCCCGTGGTTTGCGGACATTGCAAACTACTTGGCGGGTGGAATTCCCGTCGATGGGTTAACATCCCAGCAAAAGAAAAAGTTCTTCAAAGATATTAAGACTTACTTTTGGGATGACCCGTATCTCTTCAAACAATGTGCTGATTTCATTATTCGTCGATGTGTTGATGGATCGGCAGCTCTTGAAATCCTTGATGCTTGCCACAAAGGACCCATCGGTGGTCACTTTGGTCCCAACTACACCGCCAAAAAAGTGTTTGACTCGGGATTTTATTGGCCTACCATTTACCGTGATGCTCACGAGATGGTTAAACGTTGTGATGCTTGGCAAAAACAAGGCAAGATCACACATAAAGACGAGATGCCTCAGAATTTCATTCAAGAATGTGAAATCTTTGATGTTTGGGGTCTCGACTTTATGGGTCCATTCCCTTCATCTAAAGGAAACAAATACATCCTTGTAGCCATTGACTACGTTTCTAAGTGGGTTGAAGCCAAAGCTTTACCCACTAATGATGCAAGGGTGGTTTGTAACTTTTTGAAATCGATGTTCGCTAGATTCGGTGTGCCTCATGCCATTATTAGTGATCGCGGGACTCATTTTTGCAATGACCATTTTGCAAGAGTCATGGCTAAGTATGGTGTAAATCATCGTCTTTCCACCGCTAACCACCCACAAACTAATGGCCAGGCTGAAATCTCTAACCGAGGATTAAAGCGAATTCTTGAAAGAACCGTGGGAGAGCATCGTGCCTCATGGGCTGATAAACTTGATGATGCTTTGTGGGCTTTTCATACCGCATACAAGACTCCTATTGGTTGTACACCATATCGTCTCGTGTACGGGAAAGCATGCCACCTCCCCATTGAGTTGGAGCACAAGGCTTACTGGGCCTTGAAGTGGGCTAATTTTGATATCAACAAAGCCGGTGACCTACGCAAGATCCAACTCAATGAGCTCAATGAACTCCGTAATGAGGCTTATGAAAATTCTTTGATCTATAAGGAGAAGACTAAGCTCATTCACGACTCTAAGATTAAGAACCGAGAGTTCCAAGTTGGAGACAAAGTGTTACTCTTTAACTCTCGGTTGAAAATCTTTTTGGGCAAGCTAAAATCTCGTTGGTCCGGCCCATTCACCATTGCCCAAATTTTTCCATATGGTACTCTCGAGCTCGCTCAACCTAATGGACCTAACTTTAAGGTGAATGGCCAACGAGTGAAGTTGTACTTTGGTGAGGACATCTCTCAAGAGATGATTCCATCCCTCACCACGTTCCCCATGAACTAACTTTGGGTCGAGTCAGGCTCGTGACTCGGTTATCAAAAACAAGCGCTCCTCGGGAGGCAGCCCGAGTATCTATCATTTTATGTTTTAACCTCCTAAGTGTAGGGGGACCTCTATAGGTGTTTGTTTTTGTGTGGTGATGTGATTACAGGGATGAATGCAATCTTGGAACCTTTTGAAGAACCGTGCTCCCGTGTTATCCAAAATCCGGTTCTATCTCTCAACTATCGTGATTTAATTTTCTTCATACTCACATTTGAAATTGATCACTTTAGTCGTCTCTTCCTTAACTTGAGTTAACCAACGTGCACAATGCATTAAGTGTAGGGGAGACTTTTCCCACATGCTTAAACATTGAGGACAATGTTTATCTTAAGTGTAGGGGGGACTTCTATCGAAGTTTTAAGTGGACCTTTCCATGAAAATGCCTTCATTTAACCGGAAAATCATATTTTTCAGCATTTTTCAAATTTTTAATTAACTTTGGCCATTTAGTCATAATTTTTAAATTTTTATCGTTGCTTTCATATGTATATATCCCGAAATAAAGTCAAAAATATTAATAAAGTGGTTTAGCTAGTTTAGAAATCTTTGACATATTAGGCCCGTTGCGTTTATTTTGACTCAACCCGAATAGACTTATCCAAGTTTATTCTAGCTAGTATCCTTAACCAGGTAGACCTTCATTGGTTTATTAGGCTAAGCATCCACGAGTCTCATTACTTGAGATTTTAAATTATGGAGGACGAGAAATGATAGAGTCAATTATAAGTCGGTATTCTGGCACAAGCTCACTTGGTGTAATTATTTGCCTATTCTCCCATCACTTGCTAATAATTTATCTGCAATAAGTAAGGTCGTACGATTTGAAAAGTTACTTAAGATCGTTTAAAAGTTGCTCGGTAATGATAAGAGTTCATAGCCAAGGCATAACTTATGAAGCGGGGCGCGAAGATTGGCGAGTCCGAAAAGGCCCTAACAAGGCATGAGGATTCCATTTTATTGCTGAAGATCCAAGGTGATGTGAAAAGCATTATTCCCAAAATCAATATGAAGGATCAAGACTCACGACGAAAAGCAATCAACTCCCATAAAGATCATGGAGAAGTCTATTCGAAAAGACCCTAACAAGGTATGAGGATAAATAGATCCAAGTCCTAAAAGGAGGCGGATCGTTGTATCTCAAAATCCCAATTAGCGATTGAAGAAATAATCATGAAGTCGTGGTCAACAAAGTTGGAGAACCCCTCAAAAGTCTCCAAGTGAAGAAACTCTATTAACGAAGAGAAGACCATTATCTCAAGAACGTCTCTCAAGATATGAAGTATGAAGTACATGCCAAATATCGGCCTGAGAAAGGTCTCAAATCGTGAACCGAGTTATGCCAAGATATGAACTTTTTGATATCCCGAGAAGCAGTTTTAAGAGATTTTGTCCTTTAGCTAACTATTGATCAAATCGTCCTACTTTGCTTTCAGCCTAAATAAAACTATCGAAATAAGTCCAAAAATGCATCTTCATGATCATTCTAAGACAAAAATAAAATATGAGTGATACACCTAGGAATAAGGGAGTTTAAGCATTTAATTAAGTCATGTGTGTAAGTGTTTGAATTGCTAACTTATAATAACAATGATCTCGTTTTTAAGCTTAGTTTGGGGAACGTGAAACTTGAGGGTGATAAATCTTCGCAGCACCAAAGCCCTAATGTAAGTCTTCGATCTCTTTGCAAGTTATTTCCATATAGCTATTTTCAATGTGAAAATGGTTTTCTATCCTTTGCTTATTTTAAAGCTTTAATTTCTCTTAGTACTTTAATTTTTGTTTAGTAGTATTTTAATAAGGCCAAGGTTGATTTATTATGAGAAAAGTGTAAAATTGCTTTATCACTAAGCATTGCATGAGGGCATGGCAATGGTTAAGTGTAGGGGATTTGATAGGTGTGAAAACACCCATCCTTTTACCACTTAATTCTAGCTAAAACAAGACCAAAACACGTATTTAATATCATTTGTTTGGAATTATGTGTGGTTTTTGTGTTTATTGTGTTTTCAGAGTCAACCGGATGAATATTGAAGAAAACATGGGATTGCACGGGTTTTATCGAGGAAAAAGACTCAAGACGAAGTCTATTGTCCAAGAGATGCAAAAGATTTGAAGTCATTGTGCCTATTTGAAGATTTATCGAAGAATAGAGCCAAAGATGGAAGATTCATATATGTCGAAGAACTCGAGTCTATTAAACAAAAGATTATAAGACGAGTTGGAATTATTCACCGACACTTCTCGAAATCCAAAGTCGGAAACGTTTATTTAAAGAAACGTAAAGACTTAAGAAGGAAGAAGAAAAGAAGCCCAAAACAAAGCCCACAAGACATGCCTATAAATAGGACTTTACTTCACAAATTTGGGTCACTTAGTCTTTAGTTAGTCTTAGTTTTAGTTTTTCATTCTCTCTAGTTTTAGAGAGAGAAAGTTCTAAACTTTCTCTCACTAGTTTTCATCTTTCTTTCTTTCAAGATAAAACCTTTATATTGTTTTTCATTAATCAAGTTTTATTTCAAGCTTTTAATCTTTAATCTCATTCTTCCTTTCTTTGATTTTGATTAACTTTCGGTACGAATTACTTATGATCCGTGTTGTTCATTTATGTTTTCGTGCTTAAAAAGTTAATCTTTTTATGTTTCCTTAAGTTTCTACACGAATAAGCTTTAAGATCTTTGTGCTTATTGGATTATTTGTGAGTTTAGCTTATTTACTTTTTAAAGTTTTTATAAAAAGTGCATCTTTTTACTATTTGATTTATAAGATTGATTACTTGAAGTTTAGATAAGTTGTATTTGTGCTTATTTGATCCATTTTATATTAGATTCGGTTTAGATTTGGGAATTAGCTTATTCCAATAGCTTATCACCCTAGCTTAACTCTCGGATCGAAGAGTATAATCGGAAAAGGTAAACCCTTTTCCGATTGGGTTATTCCGATCACTACACCCCTTATTCCGATCGTATTGATCGGAAAAGGGTTTTAAGTATTCCGACGGTAGAGTTTTGTAACATTCCGATTGGAATTGTTTTGAGTATTCCGATTGCTTCATTTTGTAACACATTCCGACAACAAGCATTCCAAGGATTCCGATCTGAGCCCTTTGTTAGTTATTCCGATTTGATCTATTGCAACATTCCGATTAAGGGTTTTGTTAAACATTCCGACCGGAACTTTTTTCCCATATTCCGATTAGTATTTTTTGTGTAACATTCCGATCCGATTCCATTTTATTCATTCCGATCGTTTAGTTTTTGTTTTTATAAAGTTTCCAAGTGTTAGCTTCATTAAGTGTTTTAGCAAATTTCTAAATCTTGTCTTTAAGTTTTCAAGCATTTAATTTTAAACTCATCTTTTTAGTTTACTCTTTTAACGCTTGATTTTACTCAACGACATTTACATTTAATTGCTATTAGTTTAAATTAGATAAACAAACCAACAACTTTTTATTAACCAAGAACAAATCATTCCACTTAGAGCCGTGATCCATTTGAGGAGATACCGAGAACAAATTCTGAACCCATCCAAATCTTTTGTATCACATAGCAATGTGTGTCACCAAGAATTCGAATCTCTTTGCATCAAATACCTACGTCAACAAATCAGCTACATTGTTGTCTGTATGAATCTTCAAGACTTGAATAAGCTTTTTGTCATAAGCATCTCTTATAAAGTGATGTCTTATTTCAATATGCTTGGTCTTGGAGTGAAATACTGGATTCTTGAATGCATATAGTACTTTCATTATCAGTGTAAATCTTGGTGTTCATGAAGTTAAACCCATAGTCCAACAAATGATTTTGAATCCAAAGTACTTGTCCACGGCAATGAGCAGCAGCTACATATTCAGCTTCAGTTGTAGAAGTAGCAACAATGGTTTGCTTCTTACACTGCCATGATATGAGTCTTCTGCCTAGGAATTGACAACCTCCTGTTGTGGATTTCCTATCATGATTAGCTCCAGCATAATCACTATCTGAGTAAGCTTCCAATTCAAAGGTGGAATCTCTAGGATACCATAATCCTAAATTGGGTTGACTTTTGAGATATTTAAAAATCTTCTTCACAACATGTATATGTGACACCTTTGGATGAACTTGGAACCTTGAACAGGCACACACAGCAAACATTATATCTGGCCTTGAAGTAGTAAGATACATCAATTAACCAATCATTGACCTGTATAGATGAATGTCAACATCTTCTCCATGTTCATCTTTTGATAAAGACTTCTTGGCTTCAAAATGTGTTCTTGTACTCCTTGTATCCATACATGAAAATTTCTTCAAGATTTCAGCAACATATTTATCTTGGCTGATAAATATTCCATCTTTTATTTGTTTGACTTGCAGTCCCAAAAAGAAAGTTAGTTCTCCCATAGAACTCATTTGAAATCTTCCTTTCATCAAAGCTTCAAACTCTTCACACCATGTCTTCTTGGTAGAACCAAAAATTATGTCATCCACATAAACTTGAACTAGAATGATGTCCTTAGCATTCATCTTGATGAACAGAGTTTTGTCAATGGTTCCTCTCCTATATCCATGTTCTAGCAGAAAATTGGATAATGTTGCATACCAAGATCTTGGAGCTTGATGCAGACCATAAAGTGCTTTGATAACCTTGTAGACTCTATTGGTGAATTTAGGATCTACAAAACCTGCAGGTTGTGAGACATATACCTCCTCTAAAATAGTACCATATAGAAATGCACTTTTCACATCCATTTGATAGACTATAAATCCCATATATGATGCAAAGGCCAAAAATAACCTAATGGCTTCTATCCTTGCCACTGGTGCAAAAACCTCATCATAGTCTATCCCTTCTTCCTGTCTATAGCCTTGAGCAACAAGTCTTGCCTTGTTCCTCACAACAACCCCTCTTTCATCCTTCTTATTCCTGAAGACCCATCTAGTACCAATTACTCTTTTACCTGAGGGAAGATCCACAAGAATCCAAACCTTTTGTAGCTCAAATTGTGTTAATTCTTCTTGCATGGCATCTACCCAACTTTCTTCATCAAGAGCCTGAGAAATGTTTTTTGGCTCTACTTGAGATAAGAAACATGCAAACAAACAATGCTGAGTATCTATATGATTTGTTCTCTAATGTTGTTTGACATAACTTACAAGTGCATGAGTTTTAATATTGGTTTGAAGTTGTCTTCTGGTTTGTACAGCAGATTTGGAATCTCCAATGATCTGTGTAGTAGGATGGTTGTTGTTGACTTTATGAGTGGTAATAGAACTGACTAGAATTTCTGTTTCCAAATTGTTGAAATCAGTTACTGCACCCTGCTCATCATAGGAAGTTTTAGAGAAGATTCCTTCAGCTGGACTAGCATATAAGTCTTCATCGTCCATAGCTTGTAAAATCTCTTCTAGTGAGTCAACAGATTTGGTAGATTTTGACTTACCAGTACTTGCAAATGAAGTACCGCTAGGTGTAGTATGTACTACTGAATGTTGTGACTCAAAAGATTCTTCTCCTGAATGCTTATTAGCAGATGTAGCATTCTTCTCTTGATCTTGAAGCCTCTGAAATTCTTGGAAGGCTTGATCATCTTTTGATGGCATGGTTTGCTTCTTGGGAGTGGCAGACATGGGAGTAACAGTAGGCATGTTGGGCACATAGATATGAACATCATCATCTGATGAAGAAACATCTTCTTGAGTACTTGCATTAGTTGCACTATTCCTGGAACATTGGGTTTATTTTCTAAGAAATTAACATGAGCATTTTCTTCAACCTTCTTAGTTGACAAATTATAAACCATATATGCTTTACTTTGCACTGAATATCCTACAAGATATCCTGGATCAGACTTTCCATCAAACTTTCCCAAATAATCAAGAGTATTTAGTATAGACACATGACACCCAAAAGGTCTTAAATGACTTATGTTAGGCTTCACATCAGTCAAAAGTTCATAAGGTGTTTTGTTTTGAGGCTTGGTTACTAGGACTCTATTCAACACATAACATGCAGTATTGATTGCTTCTGCCCAAAAGGTATTTGGCAAAAGTGAATCAGCCAGCATAGTTCTAGCAGCCTCAATCAGTGTCCTATTCTTCCTTTCAGCTACTCCATTTTGTTGTGGAGTTCTAGGATTACTAAATTGTCTCTTAATTCCTTTAGACCTACAGAATTCATCAAATTCAGCATTCTTGAATTCTGTCCCATTATCTGTCCTAATTATTAAAACCTGTTTAGTGAACTGCTTTTCAACTAAAGTGATAAAATCCTTAAGTAATTCATTTGTTTCACTTTTAAGAGCTAAAAAGAAAACCTAACTGAATCTACTATAATCATAAGTTATGACTAGACAAAAGGTCTTATGACTAATGCTTCTTATAGAAACTGGACCAAACAAATCCATATGCAGAAGCTGCAAAGGTTTTGTCACAGTGTTAATAGTCTTGGTCTTACAAGAGGCTCTATGTTGTTTACCTTTTTGACAGGCAGCACATGTGAAATCATTTTGAAAAGATTTGTTAGGTAGACCTCTAACCAAATTCCTATTCACCAATCTATTAAGATTCTTGAAATTCGAATGACCTAACCTTCTATGCCACAAATTTGACTCATCTAAAGAAGCATTAGCTAGAAAACATGTAATACCACCTGTTGGAGTAATAGTATGAAGATTAAAGGTGTACATATTTTCTTGCCTGGGTACTTTAAGCAGTATTTGAGATTCCTTAGGCATATCAAAGTCTTTAGACAGCACCAAGCAGTCTTTGTCTGTGAACAGCACCTTGTTCTTTTTATCACACATTTGTGATACAGAAAAGAGATTGAACTCATTTAATTCTTTTACAAAGAACACATCTTCAAATTCTAACTTTCCTGTGTTGATTTTCCCTTTGCCAGTGATTCTACCTTTGCTACCCCCAAAGGCTACTGGACCTCCTCTGAATTCTTCAAATTCAGCAAGAAAATCTTTGTTTCCTGTCATGTGTCTTGAGCATCCACTATCTACTATATCTTTATCTTTTAATTCAGCAATTAGATGCCTCTGCACACAAATATAACTCATTAGTTTTTAACAGGGACCCAAGCCACATTTGGCTCGGATCTTGTGGGACCTACATATTTAAGAGTTTGCATTGAAGCATTCCCAGTAATGCTACTTTTGCTTTTATACTTCATGGTTTCATTTATGTAGTCAAAGTCATAGGGTGACTCTATGTGCTCAGACTTCTTTGCCTTAAGTACTGCTTTAGCGGTACTTGCTTTAACACATGATTTATCTCTTTTAGGAACCCACATTTGCATTGGTTTGTTTTTATCCTTACTTCTAGGTGTTTTAACTTTTTCAAAAACTTTCTTAGAAGTCTTGGAGAACTTTGGTTTTACAGACTTTAAACCAACAGTACTTAAATTTGGTCTAGCAGTACTTGCAGGTCTAGACTTGCCGGTACTTGGTTTGCCAGACTTTAAAGGTACTAGACCTTGTTTCATAAGTACTGCCCTAGGAACAAAACTTTTGGTAGAGTTATTTTTAATCTGTTTAACTACCCTTGTGTGATCAAACTTAGGTTTGTCATTTTTAAGTTTCTGATTCCTATTAACCTGTGCATTTTTCCCATTACTGTTTTTCATGACCCTTTGTGTAGCCTTTTGTTTCACAATTTTATCTTCATGTAAAGTACAATCTTTGATAAAATGACTTAGACTACCACAAACATAACATTCTTTTCTTCTTAAAGAAGACCCAAAAGGTTGTTTTGACTTCTCTTTCTCAAAACCTATCACACCCTTTTTGGCTTTATTATGTTTTACATTGTTTTCCAATATCTTGCTAGGAGTTTTTACATGCTTGGGAGCAAAACTAGTCTTAGATTCCTCAGAAACAAAGTTGTTCATTAAAGGTGGATAAACAATATTTTTGTGGAAACCTTGGTTTCCGGATCTTTTAAGCTACTAGGAATGATCATTGTTCATATGATTAGATAATCAAAGCGGAATTAGAACAACAACCATTAACAAGGTGTTTAGGCACGAATGAATTAAAACAAAAGGGATGTTCATTATATTAATAACAAATATCCACTAGACGTGTATACATTGAATCCCACATCTAGTGCACACACGCTTTAGGTTTACATTGTGAATGAATTATATATAAAACCTAAGACCCTTGGTTCCTTTTATACTGTAAGGATTAGGTTTTACAAGAGATAAGAATAAATAAACATGTGAATCTTCTATTTAAATAACTATATACAGAATATATTCTGCATATATATCCAAATAGAAGCTTCTAAAGGCTTCTTGTCTACGTTTTGTCAATGCTTGAATTGCATGTGACAATGCTTGAATTGCTCTTGACAATGCTTGCTTCCATCAACGCCTAATTTGTACATGTCAACGCCTGGAATACTCTTGTCAACGCTTAGACAATTACCTTCATGTTTTCTTCGTTTTTGAGTTTATGCAACATCAACTTTTTGACCCAACAATCTTCCCCTAGTTGATGGTGGAAAAACTCTATGTGTATCTCTTGTAAGTTGTACATGATCTTCAAATTGCTTCCCCTCAAGTGTAGCATGTATTTCTTCCCCTTTTTGTCACATCAACAGGAAAGTAAACAATGTTGCAATCTTTGGAGATTCTCCAAATGTAGCTCTATGTAATGATCTTGAAGAAAAATTAATATAATATTTTTGATGTAGAAGTAGAATAACCCAACCTTGTGTTCCATGTCTTGTACTATCCACGTGATAAAGTACTTATACCAGACCAAGTATAAGTAGACCTCGATCTCTTGTCAATATTCTCATCCTATGTGAGACACTGAGCACGATAATGTAACTCCTTCAAGTGTTATGACAAGTCTTCGTCACCAACCATGTAAGCACGAACAAGTTTTTGTTAAGTCAATGGCTGTCGTCCACAACTTAACAATATGATAAAACAAAAACTCGCGAAAATCTTCTTCAATCATCAAACTTACCATAAGAATTCTTCCCCTTAAGCCAACACCTCTTCATGATGAATTTAATGGAATAACATCTTCATACCATATGTAAAAGTTTCGCAACGGATAACTCTTTCACAAGGTTATCCCGATTACATAGTTTAAATATCCATCAAATTCCATGAATAGTTGCTAACTCGCTTTAAGATCATTAATTCCTTTTAAAAATATCCGAGCCATAAATATCATCATGATATTCTAAATTAAAACGGAGATTCCATGTACCTTCGTGTGTAAATAACTCCTTTTTGTGTGCTCAAAACGTACCAATTTTCTCAAACAGCAGCCTTCCTTGTGTTGTCCAATATCATCTTTATCCAAGATCTCTATCAGTTGTATTGTCCGATATCAGACAATACCTATCAGCGTTGGAATTCATATATCGGACGACACTGTCAACTCTATCAGCGTTGACTTATTCTGTCAGCGTCAAAATTCCTCTTTGTCAGCGTTTAAATTTGCCACATCAGCGGCTAACTCTTTTCCCTTGACAGCAGACAATAATCAAGGAATAATCATAGGAAGTAGCAAACGTGTATCTCATAAATTCTTACCACATATACCCCATATGATAAGTAAAACCTCAGATTGCACTTCCTAATATTTAGCATCTTGGAAGTATCCATGCCACGTCTGTATCCTATAAAACCAGTAACTTCCATGATTCCTTGTAGCTAATACACGCATAGCTTCCTATCATTCTTTTCTTTTGGCAAACATAAATATATGATTTGGACCAATCACAATTGATGCACCGTGTGAACACAAAATGTTGATCTTACGTCACTTTGCTTGTACTCCTTGATCGTGTGAACGCAATTGTTTTCCACCAATCATAAAGCCTTCATCATGTGAACACAATAACGAATATATATTTTTCTCCTTTGGCCGTGTGATCGCAAGTCTGGTGATTCGCTCTTTTGGGGACCAATAATATTTTCAGCGTGAGTCTGTATGCAACCACATCCTTACATTGTTCTGTCTTTTCCAGCAACATGTTATTAAATCCTTCATGGTCACATATCTAGGGTTTGTATAAACCCTAATATCCAACATGTTGCTAGGGTTTGTATATATCACGTTTCAACCATGCTGCCCACTATTCGATCTGCTGCAATACCATGACGAATCTTATATGGTTGAACCAAGAGTTTATAAAATAAACCCTAGAAACAACCAATCAACAGCCTAGATCTAGGGTTTTGAATGAAACCCTAATAATTTATCACTTCCAATTCGCCATAAAACATCAGATTTTCTGTTATATGCAATGATCTAGGGTTTTCAGAAACCATAAATCATGATTTCATGTGAATACAAAAATCTGAAAATCACCTCTGCTGCCAACTTTGACGCCTAATAACTTTTGATTGAGGATAAAACAGGACAATCCCTTCGGTGGATGTTTAGATATATGTATAAAGAACACACATATAAAATTTCGTGACGATCCAACTGTTCAATCGAAAGTTATGACCTTCTGAATACTGCTGCGCACACAAAAACGTCCAGAAAAACCCTAGACGGATTTTTCTTCTTTTCACCATACACGAACACCTTGTTGGTCCTAGCATCACGAGCCACGAGGCTCTGATACCAATTGTGGAAACCTTGGTTTCTGGATCTTTTAAGCTACTAGGAATGATCATTGTTCATATGATTAGATAATCAAAGCGGAATTAGAACAACAACCATTAACAAGGTGTTTAGGCACGAATAACATGAATTAAAACAAAAGGGATGTTCATTATATTAATAACAAATATCCACTAGACGTGTATACATTGAATCCCACGTCTAGTGCACACACGCTTTAGGTTTACATTGTGAATGAATTATATATATAAAACCTAAGACCCTTGGTTCCTTTTATAGTGTAAGGATTAAGGTTTACAAGAGATAAGAATAAATAAACATGTGAATCTTCTATTTAAATAACTATATACATAATATATCCTGCATATATATCCAAATAGAAGCTTCTAAAGGCTTCTTGTCTACGTTTTGTCAATGCTTGAATTGCATGTGACAATGCTTGAATTGCTTTTGACAATGCTTGCTTCCATCAACGCCTAATTTGTACATGTCAACGCCTGGAATACTCTTATCAACGCTTAGACAATTACCTTCATGTTTTCTTTGTTTTTGAGTTTCTGCCACATCAACTTTTTGACCCAACAATTTTTTGTCACAGTAGTCTTCTCTTGGGACAAAGTACTAGAGTTTAAGGTATTTTTAACCTTTGGTTCTTCTAACTCTATACTTGTATCATTACTAGGGGGCATGAAAATTCCTGATAGTGGTGGAGGAACTGCATTAATTCCTTTAGCATATCTATCATTTTCAGGTGTATCATTTACCTCACTAGAACTATCAAAAATCCCTTTTGATAAGTCCTTGTCAGTTAAAGTTATCCCAGGTTGGTCCTCAATATATCCTAGGCCTGTTTTATCATAATACCCCATTTGTGAATTAATCAATTTTCCCAATCCTTTAGAGGATTTTTGCCAATGATTAATCACTTCCCTTTCATTATAGAGACTGGCTTTTAAAGCTTCATTTTCTATTGATAATTTAATAGTTGCCTTTCAAAAGATTTTATTTCCACATCTTTTTCCCTCATTTGAAGAGTCAAAATCCTTATTTTCTCTTCATAGTTTTGTTGAGCCTTTTTATACAAAACTATATTTTCTTCTAATTTAACAACACCCTGTTTAAAAGCATTTAACTCTACAGTGCATGTGTTAACCTTTTGATACTGTTCCTCTATTTCTACTTTTAGGCTATTAAATTTTAGAACACAGTCTTTAGAACAAGGATGTACCTCAGTATCTTCATGTGAGGAGCCATTAAACCAAGCTCTTCTTCTTCTTCATCTTCTGCCCAATTCACTACTTCATCTACAGTAACCAATGCTTTGGTTCCTTTAGGACTCTTGTTGTTTCCTTTTGGAAAGCTTTCAGTTATTTTTTGACTGGTTCTATAGCCGTGCTTGGACTTCTGATTGCTATTCTCAGCTTTGTCTCTAGAGAATTCTCTTGCAAAGTGTCCATTCCTTCCACAGTTATAGCATTCAACTTTAGACTTGTCATATCCTAATGGCTCATTAGGATCAACAGTCATTTTTCTTCTAGTCTTCTTGAAGAACCTATTAGATCTTACTGACACCATAGCAGCTTGCCATTTAAGATCTATCTCTTCAACATCAGCATCATCTATTTGGAACAAGTCATTGAGTGTTAATCTTGGCCTGTTGTCTTGTCAAGCGAAGAATGAGAAGGCATCATTGTCACTAAACGATGGTGAAGACCTTCCATGTGGATTTTGAGAGACTATAGGGCTGCCTTCAATACTTTGTGGGTAAGTACTGCTTGTTAGTCCTCCAGCGGTATTTGTGAAGTATGTACCGCTTCTAGATCCACTAGCGGTATTATGAAACTAAGTACCGCTATTCCCATCTGATACAAAATCCAAGTTAGACTTTGAAGTAGTCGTTGTCTTTACTTCAGTGCCTTTCACATCCATCTCATATGCTCTAAGATTGTTGTAGAGATGATCAAAAGGAATTGTTTCCAAATCATCTCTTGTGATGAAGTGCATAGCCATTGCTTTCCACTCTGGTGGAACACTTCTTAAGAATTTTAAATTAGCTTCTTCATTAGGAATCACTTATCCATAAACTACCAACTGAATAAGCAGCTTACTGAACCTTCCATAGCCACCATGTATCCCCTCTATACTAGTAATTGAGAAGTTATCAAATTCTTGCATAAGAACAATCTTCTTAATCTTCTTAGATGTCATTACCCCTAAATCTAACTTTTATAGCATCCCACATAGCTTTAGCATCCTTATAATGATGAAAGCTTGGTAGAATGTCTTCAGAAAGAGCCATAGCCAAAGCAGTTCTGGCTTTTCTCTCTCTAATCTCTGCTTGTACCTCCTCAGCAGTCACAGCAGGTAGACCATAGCATGTACCGTCTGGAAACCAGTGTAGCTTCTTTAGTGTGTTGCCATTCTTGATAACTTGCGACACAGTGTGATCTGTGTGATTCAAGTAATGTTCCATCTGCATAGCCCATGTCTCATAATTGTCACCTTTGAGAACTGGGAGTTTAACAACAGACAGAGTATGAGAAGGTGTTGTTGTAGAGGTAGCTACAGCATTCACGGCTTGAACACCTTGTGCTGGTGCAGGATGTACAACTTGTGGTTGTCCCTGTGGTATAGGATCACGGTTCTGAACATCATCCAAGTGAGCATCATCACCATCTGGTTGAGACATTGAGTTTTGGTATGTGTAGAGTGTGTGGGGTTGTGTTCTTCTTTTTCAGAGTTTCTCAACAAGCTCTGATACACTTGTTGATCCCTTTTGTTGGATCTATATTCTGTTAAGAATTAGTATAATAGTTTGTAATCAAACTAAAACACTTTGAGCACTCTTACTAACACTAAATAAGTTATGCGGAATCTAACTTATAAAGCACAGAAGAACAGAATTACTTTTAACTATTCGATTCTCTTATTAATCGACTTGAATGAGGTACATGAAAGACATTGTAACTATGTTCCTTTTATAGAGTAAGGAACCCTAGAAACCATAGAATATTCTATAAAGATAACTGTATCATAGACGATATATTATCAATATTCTAACTATTTAAGTATATCATATAAGATATACTCTAACTATAACTATGACATATCTTATACAAAGATATATTCGTCCTAATCATCATAGCAGTACTTACTTTATAAGTAGCAGTACTTACTATGTACCGCGTTAATACTAACGGTACTTACATAACACTGGCAGTACTTAAAATACACTAACGGTACTTGACACTTAACAAATAATTCCCAACAAACTTAACCTTGAATTGTAGAAGTAAGCATTGTATGAAAACCAAAATCGTAAAGTCGGACAATGTAGACCATCCATTAGCCGTTTCATAGCAAGATTGTTGATCCTTCTTTATTTCTCAACTGATATCTAGAACGGATTTGAATCCTTTAACAACGTTAGACCCATTTTGGAAAGGTTATCGACTTCTAACCTATGTTGCACTGAGACGGATACGGAAACGGGGACGGGGACGGGCACAGGTACTTAGAAACGCCAATGTCCCAAAATCCATAAAACGGGTACGGCTGGAAACGTTTTTGTATTTTATAAATATTTACTAATAAATTTAGTAAACATGAATCTTTAACCGATAAAGCAAGAAAAAATAAATACTAATAGTGAGACATAACATATACTTAACATTAAACAAATACTGATAATCAATTTTTCAAGGTTTGTTAGAAGATATGGCGACCTATCATATGTTCATACAATATAAATGGACCAAAAAATGTTTCATGGCCCAAAAACTAGCCCATAAACGTGTTAAAATTCCAAGAAACGTTTCCCTTCGTGTTTCGGCTAAAGCCTCGGCGTTTCCCATCTTTAGGAAACGTTTCCCTTTTTGGGGAAACGTTTCTGCCGCGTTTCCGATCGTTTCTAGACGTTTCCCATTTCCAAAACGTTTCTAAGACGGGCACGGCACCCGAGGGGCGTTTCCGTGCAACATAGCTTCTAACAGCACTCGGCTGAATTAAGTGACTCATAACGACTATTTCTCCTCGTCACACATCATTAGTTCTGCTTCACCATTCTCATTTTCGCACACTTAAATGGACCCAACAATTGAGAGACAACTAGTTCTACATGCACCCCTTGGTCCCTCATCAACTTCATCGTCGTCCTAAGGAAACATCGATTCTTCTGTATTTGTAAGCTCAATACTAGGTTTACTTGGTTAACTTCTTAACGGTTGTATGACTTTGAAAATAGGCATCATCAGTCTGTGCAGCTGGTGATAGTGCTGCTTATGAAAGGAGTTCATCTTTCAGAATTCCCGCAATATATTATGAACGTCTTTTAGAGATTTATGTTTCATCAACTACGTGAAAAGGATTTATTACCACATTAAAGGACCTTTGTATCTTATAATCCTTTTCTAACTGAACTCCACTTTGACCAGTTTAGTTTCTATTAGGTATTGGTGCTAGTTAGTACAGACTTGTAAACCCAAGAGTATGTTGTTCTTGGTTCCCTTTGATTGGTGCTTACTTTTTGGATGTAATTATGGTACAAGCTCAAGATTGTAGTCGGTGTGAACAAGACCAAGCTGCAGTGAGTATAACTTAAATTTTCTAGAAAATGCATTGTTTCTTTGATATTTAATGGTGTTTATATTGCATATGTTGATTCCAGTAGGAAGGCTGCGGCTTCAACTGCTTCTTGAAAGTTCTAGGATGAGATCATTCTAGTCAAAAATAAGATAAAGATAGTCGTTTTATATTCTGAATTCTCTAGGGATCCGTGACGGAACAAATATTTTGCAGATCTTACAAAACGGCAGCCTGTATTTAAGAAAGACTGGGTCATTAGCGTTAGTAGCAAATTCAAGCCTGCTGGTAAGTGATGGCGATGGTGATGTCCTTCTTATGAAAAGAAGTCTCTCTTTGAAGAACGGAATACCAATTCATGGTGTTCAGGTCTTTTTCATATTTATGTATTTTTACTGCTTCTGTGTCGTCCTTATGTCGATGACCCACAGTCAGAACAAAAACATTGTAGTGTACTTGTATGTTCAACAAATTTGAAAATGTAATTCTTTAGAAATGCCTTGTCCCACATCGCTCGCTTAAATCATGTGAGGTGTATAATTTAGTAATTTACCATGATAAATTTAAATGATGACTTGTCCCACATCGTTCGCTTAGCTAAAGTGGATCAGACACATGAATATCGATTATTAGGTTGAAAATCGAACAATAAATCATAATCCATATTTAAGTCAATTAACAGAAAACTAAAATTTCATATAATTTTATTCATATCTCAATAATAATCCCATAATATTAACTCGAGACCTAATTTTATAGGAAAACTAAACTTGGTAAAAGAATTAACAAATTATTTTAGAAAAACAAAATAAAGAAACTAAATAAAATGTAGACATAAAAATATCTCCAGCAGACATAAAAAATAATGCTCCTACATTATTTAAGGAAACTAAATAAAAGATAGAGTTCGCCAGCAAAATAATACTTCTGCATCATTCTCCCTTTCTTTGAAAATACTCGATCTCGAGTCTTGATTGTCCTAAAACCCAACGTATCACCCATGGGTGCGGCTTCTTAATATATATTATTTTCAATCAAGTACTAGCATCTACCAATTTACCTTCTTGCAACCAAATTAACTCATGAGGGTTTGAAACAACGAGTTTTGAATAGTCAACACTTAATGTAGTTTGGATTATTGAAGAGTAAAGATCATTAGTCACAATTACAACGTATTTGATGTTGTCTTCTTTCTGACCAAATCTTCCTTCCCTAAATAATCCTCCTTTCTCCTCAATGATATCTTCAAGACGCGTATCATAAACTAGGAGTACCCAACACAACATCCAAAGACTGCGCATTGTTTTCTTCCTCAGGCTCTTCATCATAAACCGGGGCTACTTCATAATCACCACAAACGACATCATCATCATGGTGTTCGGGGTCAACAAATGGGTTTTCTGGCTCTTCATATTCGGTACCCCAACCGTCACGATCACCACGCATGTTCATCAAGTGATCCATCCGGCCAGTCAATTGATTAATTAACTAATCCAAAATGAAGGGTAAATCCGGACTCCATGCCTAGTCAGCTTTCCTGTCTTTACCCATTTTCTTTATAGGCAACTCAACAGCTTCATCCTTGGAAATTCTTCTTTTCTTTTTTGGTCTACCTATTGGAACATGGTGATGAGGAGGTAGTAACACACTTGGGATCCTGCATCTTGGCCAGAATTTGAAACCACTAACAAGTTCAACCTTATATTGATATGTCTCCTTCCATGTCTTCAACCAACAAGATTGTGCCACCCATTCCTTTGGTATCCCAACAGGTTCTCCATGAGATGCCCTGTTGTTCAATGCTGCAACAACATGCCTACATGGTATGCTAGTTAACTTCTATCTCCTACAATGTATAAAGTGAATTAAAATGAAGGGTAGAAACATGTTCCGATTGATTGGGTGCATTTAAGATGCATTTAGAAAAAATTGATGTTTTTTTCACAAATTAACACTACAAAAAAAATCCATAGGGGTCACGGGCACCCGCGGGAACCCCTAACTCCGTCCGAGAGAATCCATACCATTATATCAAAACGGTTGAGACATGCAATTTTAAAATTTATACATGTTTCTACCAACCCATAATGTATGTTAATAGTAAATCTACGTGTAGATGATTCGATGAATGATCCTGAACTCTGTTATGACATTAGTAGGTTGGTGCGAAGGGCCAAGAGTGGTTATGACTTTTATAGCCCGTGTGGTTGGAACATGTTAGATGTTTATCATGATAAATACAACGCACATGTGAGGTATGTTTATCAATTATCATGAATCATGATGTAACTGGTGATTTTTCATTTTTCAGACTCTGGGAATGGGCTGACTAGTATCTAGAAGCCAACAAAAACCATTTTCATAAAACAAACTACTATATACTACATAGTATCCAGGTGGATCGATCTTTTGGTATTTAGTTTTAAGCAGCTTCTTCTGATCGACATGCGTAGATGGAACACATCGTACATCCTTTTTATTATTTAAATTTGCATGTTGTGTAGTACTATTTCATTTATGGTATTGCGACCAATGGCTTGGGTTATGGTGATTTGTTATCAGTTTGTATGCCCTTATACAGTTTGGAAAATCTCATGTGACCATGTATTATATTGTTTTACATGTATGTCTTGATATCTGGAAAATCATTAAATTGCAACCAACAAGCACTCAACGCACATCTACTCCTGTTTTGTTTAAATTTTTTTGTAAATGAAAGTAAGCGCATCAGTTCCATTACTAGGGACTTATTCAAGTACCTTCATGTTCTATCCTTTTTCATTCTTTAAAATTTAGACTCGAGAACAGAGTGTTAAAGTTGGATGTGGTGGTTTGCGGTGTTTAGTATGTGTGTGGGTTTGAGTGAGAAAATACCGACCCTTATCCATGAGTTTGTATAATTACTGAAATGCCCCTCGATAAATAATTAAATTAAAATTTAAATTAATCAAATTCGTTGGGTTTAAGGTTTTTTTTTTAGTATAATTTACATACTAGGACAAGGCAAACGGGCAACAAGTTGCGCCGCTAGCCCTTTTTGTGTAGCAAAACCAAGTCTATTAAATACAACGTTTGTGGATTTAGGAGTCAAAACATTACTATTCATAACACGTTGTATTCTGGTAAGTAGCTCCACCGCGTCAGGTCCAAAGAAATCAAATGTATCAAACGCGAAAGGAATAAACACGTGTTGATTTTCAAAATAAAATGTAACTTGAGCGACATACAATCGTCATCATAACATTGTAGTTCCAAAGTCCGCGAGCGAGTGAGTCGGCAAGAAAGTTAAAAGAAAAGAAAAACGTTTTGGGTAATAAATATAAATTTGTGAAAAAAGGGGTCCTTAGCCCCAAATGTGATAATCTATAAATTTTATTCTTGTTGCTGTAATTGTAATTGCAATTTCAATTTGAAACCCTAACCCTAACCCTAACCCTAACTCTAACCCTAAGATGATGTACGATACACTAATTGCGATACTTGCAGAAGAAATAGATCGGTACTTCAGTTTGTATGTTGTCGTAGGAGATATTTCGGATGAATTGGTGAAAGGTGAACATGGCCTGGTACACCCTGTTTTTTACAACATCAACGGCATTATTACGTCCTTGTGTGACCTCAAAGATGCTTATCACTTCATGTATCGACGTCAGGTATCCGAATGCGTCGAGAACTCAAGATCCAAGATTGTCAACCTTCTTAATGAACTTTATGATAAGGTTCAGCTTTCTAAATCGACCACCAAGCAGAAGATCATGGATTGCGCTGTCAAGTTTGAGAAAGAGTCTATCGCCGCCTTCAAACGCCACTCGGTCCGTTTAATCCTTTAATTCTTCTTCTTATTATTATTCAACTTGCTTTTTATTTTCTTCTTTGTGATCGATGATGATGGACATGATGATGCAGGATAATGATTGGGCGTTGATTTTGTCACTAAGCGGCCCCCTCGAGCCTGTGGATGATGTTCCATTAAATCAAAACACTTCAACCCTCATCTCCAAGTGGCAGAGATTTTCGTCTCTGGGATTTTCGTCTTTCCTGGGATTTTCGTCTTTCCTGTGGATGATGAGCGTGTGCTTTTTAATTTTTAACTTGTTATGTTAGTATTCATCCAAGGCTTTTTTATGTTACTATTGCTGTGTGTAAGCGTGTTTGTTTTTTAGGTTGTTTGCATTTCCAACGCAATGTTATTATCTGCTTCGCTCTACTCTTGGTACTACTTTTATGCTACTATTGCTGTGTAAGCGTGTTTGTTTTCTATGTTGTTATCTGCTTCGCCTACTCTTGGTACTACTTTTTTGCTAGCTGACTTATGCTATCTACTAACCTGTCAATCAATTTAGATGTTCTTGCTGTGATACCCCTTCATGTTTACCAAATCAAGCGTTGAGTCCATGATTGTTGGTTAATGCGACCCAAGTATTTTTTTAGATATATCTGCTCAGTTGATATTAAAATGGGTTGCACCGATCAATATATGTGCTACCTTATATTTTTCTGGATCTAAGATATAATACTCCTCTAACAATCCTGCTTGTTACAATCGTGTTTAGAAACACAGCCTTTAGGTTATAAATGGGCAGGGTGGGGGACGGGTTAAAAAGAGCAATTGATAAGCTGGTAGCAAAGGAAAGAATAAATTGGTTTAGTGGATTGACCCATCAAAACAACAATGCTCTTATTGATAAGTTGGTAGCAAAAACTTCGCTCATATTAATAAGACAGTAATTAGGCGACGGGGTTCCCTTCTTCTGTTCATTGAGTAAATCTCTGATAGGGAAATAGGCTGCTTGCATGCAAAGCTCGAGAAGATCTGGTATAACCTTCACAATGCAGCAACGGAGTCAAGGTCAATATTTTTTTCAGTTCTCTCTCCCTTCATAATCACCTTCAGAATTGCAGCCCTTTCTTTGCGGTCCGGGACCCCAATTTCAAATGCCCATGGAAGACGTCTCGGTATACAGCGTTACATTTTTAAAAAAAACTTTAGCAAGATACTAGAGAAAAGAGCTTACTTATGCCATATATTCTCTAGCTACATTCATGTCAATCAATTTTAGATATTCTTCTTGTGATAGCTCTTCATGTTACGAAATAATGTGTCGAGTCTATGATTGGATCCAAATGTATTACCTTATATTTTTCTAGATCTAAGATATGATACTCCTCGAACATTCCTGCTTGTTACAACCGTGTTTAGAAACACAGCCTTTGGCGGGCCTAGGATTTGGAATTGGGGTGTGCACTATCTCAATGACGGGACTAAGTGACGGTTTCGGGTCTGATTTTTTTCCGGGTTCAGGTCAAGCTCGCCAATAAAGATTATCGCTTGTATGCCAAACTAAATACATCAGAAACTACAGAAAACAATTTATAATTATCAACGTGACATTGTTAATAATATCCAATTAAGTTTCGTTTTCTTGGTTAAAATTTAGAGGTGCTCGTCTGATTGGACTAGTTCTCTTTTGTAATTGTTTTAGTTTTTCTCTAAGAAGTTTTGCCTATCTAATATAATTTGCAGCTAAAAAAAATGATTTCCTTTGCTTTATACTTATTATATTTTTATTTCAACAGCCAACAATTTCTTCACATGAATTATAACTATATACTGTTTATGGGAGCACAGTGCCACTTTTCTTTTAGTATTTTTGTGGGTTTTGGCGGGAAAATAAACCAGCCACGTGTCCCGCTTACCCTTACGTGTCTTATTAATAAACAAATCTCTATACCATCCACCGCCCTCAGTTTTTTCACACACACAACACATCTGCTTCATATTGTTCTCCAGAAGCTTCACAAATCTGTATCTTAATTAGGGTTAGCCAGATTTGGATGTATTTGACGATGAACAGCGGAACCACCATGATCCTAGATATACCACATCTCCATTCTCTACCAGTCAGGTATAATGCTTATAGTTTTTTTTATACGGTTTTTCTTTTTTTGTTGTTGATGGTCTTTTATAAATGTGTTTTCATTGATTGATTGATTGTTGTGTTTTGTTTCATTGATTGTTGATTGTGTTTCTTTTTCATCCAGATTTAAAAAGTTGCAGTTATGCAACATCCGGCAACGATGTGTATTGCAAAGAAAAATCTCCAATCAAATTCAGATGGTATGTTTTTTTATCTATCAGTTCAATTTGGGTTTTGAGAATGGCCTGAACTAAATAAGTTGTGATATATATTCTTTGTTAATTAACTTGCAATATTGCTTTTTTTGGTGACGAAGCTTCGATATTTGGAGGTTTTTTGTGGGTTGATGTGATAAAGATTTAGAAAGAGGTCGTCTGTGTGATCGATTCATAACTCATAAGCTTTGTTTCTTCCTTTTCATCTTCTTTTAGGATGTATTTTCGTTGGTTTATGTTGAGATCTGAACTGCACCTATTTTGTATACGATACATGCCTGACATGCCTTTGCTGCTGTCTATAGTATTACGAAACTTTAAAGCGACACGTTCCTGTATGAAATAGGCATGTGACGTAGAAGAAATCAGACAGAAAGTTAAAGAAAGCTAAAAAGGGGTGTTTGAATTTTGTGGATCGTGGAACTTTTTGGCAAATTTTGATTCATAGTTTTATAAGTTTTAGATGCAAGAAGTATTGAAGCATACCGATTTTGAAAAAAATGAAATATGTAAATGCTTTTTGTGGGCTGCCAGTTTACACATGTTTGAGCCAACATTTCAAACAACAACTATGCTTACTTTCCATCCAAATTGGTGTGTCATTTATGTAGATAAGAATTACGTCTGCAACCTCTCTTTGGATTTTCCGGTGAGTTTTACACTGTCTTGACAATCCGTTGCACCTTTTTCCAACATACACTTATAATTATTTTATTTATTAGGCTTTTGTCCAACTTTGTGTTTAATCATGGGGATCAAAAGGATTTTAATAGCTACTTCGATGATTGTTGTTAGTTAGTATGCCGTTGATTTTTGCCTGCTGCGGTTCTTATTTCTCTTTTTCGTTGGAATTAAATTGGTTATAGATGCTATATTTTATAAATGCTATATTAATAGAAAGTTAGGAGTTGATGTTGATCTTCAGTTTTGAATGTATAACTAGTGTTAGGTGTAGCTGCTTTGATGTTTGTTATTTGTTGGATAGCTGCTGCTACTACAGTAGGGTGTATTAGTGTGTATTAATAACAATTGCTGTCGTGTTATTATAGCACTTCTAAGCAGTAGCGTTTGCTTGCCGCTGATAGTTTATAACTACCGTGATAATATTTCTTTGGGTAATAGTGTAATAGTGTTAAGAGTTGTCTTATAAAAAAAATTATTATAAGTGGATGACACTTAGATAGAAAAAGATATTGAACTATAGCATAAGAATAAAGGCATAAATAGAACCATAGGAAGACCTACTTGATAGTTCCGTTTTGAGCTGTACCTATATTTGACATTACGCTTGCCCAGCTTGCCTATGTTGCTGCCTATAGTTTAAAAAAACTTCAAAGTGATCTTTCGTGTATAATTTAGGCATGCGAGATATAAGATCTTAGACAAAAAGTGAACCCGCTAACTCAATCAAAAGACTAATTAGCAGCACGAAACAAAAAGATGGCATACAATAGTTTACATGCCAAAGGATTAGCATTTGCTCCTGCATTTGAGCTTAAAGCTTTATCTAAAGTAGTTAAATTAGTGAACCGAGCGAGAAACAAACTGCCAGATTAGGTACTCTAAAACACTCACCAACCTAACATAGAACAGTTGTTCCGACTGAGAACCGACGAATCACAAGAACGAAAGAACAAATTCCTACTCAGATGGAATTAAAACGAGAACTTGCACTGGGAAAATAAAGATATTTATTATGTAACACTGATTCTGAAAATAATCAAAGTGAAATGGAATGGCTACGTGTAGTAGACCTGCTTCGGCTATGAATTGGGTTTTGAACTTGCTAATTACAGTCTACACATTTATTCTCCAGGTTATCGTTTATAATGGTGGAGTTTTTAACGAAAAACCCTTTATGTAATCTTAATTATTGTTGTTAATTTTGTGCTATACTATCTTAAATCTAAGTATGTTTTGTGTGTGTTATCTTTTATCATTAGTCACATTCATATCAGTGTTTTATAATGCTACATCCGGTAAATTAGAGCTGATCGATTAAGGAAATGAGCATTTGTTTTGTTTAGGATTTGTGTGAGACCTTTGGTGTGTGTGGTTGTGAATTCCAGTGGCAGAGCATTAATTACATTTCTTAAATAATCATTCAGGTAGTTTGAAGTTATTTTAAACAATAGCATAAATGTTCTTAGATATGTAGTACCGTTTTAATATTCGGTTTCAGGTGAGAGTGGTGAGAGCATTCGCAGGTTCAACACTATGAATTGGAAACTGAAACATTTCCAGCTGGAAACACTTTCTGTCAGTTGTGTCGCTTGCCATATTTTTCGGCGAAGTATGCTTTACTATCTTTTGTCATTACTTCTTTAGTTTGTTTAGGAATGGTTGGGATTGCTTATTAAAGTTTGGATTTTGATACAACGGTTAATTACTCTGCATTTGGGTACAAGCAACATAGATAAAATAATCTGTAGATAGAAAATTATAGATTATAACAGAAAGATTGCTTTAAAATGTATTAATCCTAATTCTTAGCAGAATGCTTGGTTGCAAATGTCTGATTTTTGCTACACCATCCCTTGGTGTACCCACATATGCTCCACTCATTTCCCAACACCGCAAATTTGATGCGTCTGCACCTATTTATATGAATATGTGATTATTTCTTAATGTAAACACTAAGTTGGTTCGTTTTACGTTAAATGCTATAGATAAGTAGAAGTGCAGGCAAAAAAGGGAGAACCCTCTGAAACGGCACAAAGCTATCTTTCAATGCAATGACTGATTGTCATATGTTCAATAGGCTTACAGTCATCTATACAATAAACAATGAATTGTAACTAATCACTATGTATACTATATAACAGGGACACAATGGGAATCATCTCGAAACCGAAGCAAAATAATGAACACACGGCTACACCAGCCTGTTACATAACTTTTTAAGAGGAAAATAAGTTGGAAGATAATGATTTTAGAAGCACCCAGGAATTTTGTTAATATTAATGTAGTGTTAATACTGATGAAGTGTTAATATTGATATATTGATATAGGTGTTTGGATAAACGTATGTTTCTTTTGTGTATTGTTAAGAAGCTTAAACTTGAATGCAATTGAATGGATTATAATTTAGACGTGACTTGAAAAAATCTAATTGACACAACAATAGCAATAACAAGACCTGCCGCAGCAAAGCGCGGGTTGTGCTTGTCTAGATAAGCTGTTAGCTTATTTTGGGCTTATTTGAAAAAGTTATCTTGAGATTTAGTAACTAATGCCTGTTTAGTATCAGGTCTGTTGTTGATATAAACTTCTCATGTAGAGTAAAATTAAGTGCTATCATGAGCTCAACTTCACTTAATATGCTAATATGTTTTTGTATGTTGATGAAGTTATATTATGAGGTGAAAATTTGACCAGGTCGGATGAGTTGGGTACTAATTGGGGTTTTTGAGCCGATAGCTTTACAACATTCCTACTGCTCTCAGATAAAGGCACAGGTAACTAACTCAAAATTCTTAACGTTTAATGGACTCAAAAACCAAAGAAAGTAATTTCACTACCCTGGCTTCTTGGTGTTGAGTTTTATCTTGATAAACATACGTGTTTTTATTAAGAAAAATCCAGAAGTGTCGGAATAGGAAGGGGAACACCGGAAAATCATGACCAAATTTGAAAGCCAATTTAACGGTTAGTATAAAATACAATGAAGAGTTTATTACTAGATGGCCAATGTGGTTTGTCAAGTATCAATCGCCATATTAACACTATAAGACAAAGTTAAAATTTTGATAGTGATAAAAAATGCCTTTTTAGTGTAAATAAAACATGATAATGAAGACGTTTTTTGATGGTAGAAAGTCCAACGTATACAAAAGCACCAAAAACATCATTACAATCAAAATGTGCAGGTTCCATATTTTGCATTTTTTTTGTGTGTATCTTATCGAGGATTTCTCATTTCTAATTGTTATATTGGTATATTATATACGTTAATATTACATAACAAAAATTTATGTGTCATGATATCTTTGTATAATAGATTATGCCTAAAAGTAACTGTCATCGTATTTTCTTTTTAAGCCAGAACATGCTCGAATGTTTATATGATGGTTAAGAAATAACCTAATATTTGTGTCCATTAGACCAAAGTTAGTTATCCATGTTTTTTTTCATTCTTGCGCTGCTTTTCCATCTCAATCACGAATCTTTAAAATGCTTGCTTGCGCCCAAATAGTGTGCGAGAAAGAATCAAGCAAGCAAACACAATAGGTGATCAACTTGCATCTTGATAAAAGGAAGCTTACTCATATGCCAGGGCTCAAAAAATGATCTACAACAATGTGTTCCAGGTAAGACCTCTTTCTAATAAACCTGCCTCTTAGTGTATTGGGTTTATTTAGAGTATTTTCACTTGAAAAAAAATGAAAGTTGGTTAAGGTGTCGATACCCGTTAATTCAGTTTTTACATTTGTAGTGGAGTTGGTTAAAGGTGGCGATACCAAAAAAGGTCATATGTCCAAATTCATTCCACGATTATAGGGGAACAAGGACATGAGTTAGTACCATAACCTCCACTTAACGTTGCAAAGACTCTAAAAGCATCATAATCTCTGTACAGACTCTAATTTCATGATGACAAATAATGTAGTGCAAGACTTACGCCCATATTACTTCATCTATTATCGATTGTCAGCTGATATCGCTTTTTGGCTTTTTACTAATCAGGAGACCGTAGCTTTTAAATGACACATTTGAGGATACATTGGTTCCCACTCATTTGTAAGTGGTGTTCAGTGTGTTTCCTCCTAATTTACACTCTGTTTTTTAAATCAGCTATGCGCTAAAACCTTTAATTAATGATTCGGTTTTCATGGCAAGACAGTATCGTAAATGCGCCCTATTATCGTTTTTGCTTTCTACTGATTGTTTCATAACAGGTAAAAGTCACTACTTGGTTTGGTGATGGCGATGAAGAAGAGTATTTCGGCGTTGTGGCCCGATTTGGTCCTACTTTAGAATCAAAGAAGAAAGATGCCAACATTAGTGACTTTCCCTTGATCCTCCTGAGTGTTGTAGTACCCTTAAAAATAAGGTTCACTGATTTTGTTACTATCTATGTCTCTTTCACAAACAATCCAAATACGTATCAGTGATTAGTGTGAAGATTGTTATTATGTATCACAATTGGCATACGGTGAGAACCAAACATGACTTTTTGAATCAGCATGACTATTGGGTCTAGCACATAACTGGGGAGGAGATACAGAGAGGCCTAGACATAGAAAAGAATTGTTTTTTTTGTGACAATCTGTCAATCTATTTCATGATGGCTATTCACCTACTTTAAAAGATATGGAAGAAGCCCCATAAAGATTGACATATCCGTGTGCAATGCGAAGAAAGTGAATGTAGGTGACATCAGTTATATAACAGAATCGCACATTTACATACTTTTTTTATCAGGTATATCCCTCCGGCTCATTCATTGATCATGTGTTATTTGTGTACACGAATGTGTAATTAATATTCTCTTAGGGCTTATAGTTTGTATATGACACTAAAGTTGATCGAGTATGTGCAACAGACCTTGCATTTTGTTTTGTGGGTACCGATTAGTCGCATCAGGCATTGTTTCCCGCCCAAGAAAGAGACATTAACTCTATTGAAAATAGGTAGACAAATTGAGTCTATATAGCTTCGGTAAAAACATGGCCAGATGCGATTTTTATCGAGTGCACCTAGGCTTTAACATGCATCTTTACTCGACTCTACTCGGCTTGATTACACCTTATATGTGTTATAGCTTAATCTCTATTTCTCTATGCACATACTCCTATATAAGGCTATATATATGCATCAAGACTTTGCTCATTGTTCATTTGTATTCATAATTTATTTATTACGCTATAAGATTAATGTTTTGATTCTAAGAGCATCCATTATGAGAGGTTCAAGAATAGGTCTAAAAAGTTTGAAAATGTTTATGTTTTGTATTAACCAGTGTTTTAAAAACCGGTTGAACCGGAGCGATGACCGGGTCGTTGTGAACCGGCCGGTTTCAGTCGACCCGGGTTGAACCGTCAGACGGGAGACCCGCCGGTTCACCACAGATCAAAGAAAAACAGCAGATCTACATTTGGTGCTGTAACTGGACAAGTTCCATCTGGGCTGAATCATACGCTGTATAATCTTGTCCACAAGATCAACCGAGAGGAGCTTTAATTTCATGTACGTCGGCGTGATAAGGATCCATCTTTGTGGGGAATGAAAACGATGTTCAATTCTGTGTGTAAGGGATGAAAATAAGGTTAATTGTGTCGGATCTTTGTTTGGAGGTTTTTTATTTTAAGAAGATGAAAAATAGATCTTAATCGACGGTTGTTTTAGAGTTTGTGTGAGCCAGGATATTCGGTCAAAGCATGAGTGATGCTAGGTAGGTAGTTAAATGAATTTCATTTTTAATACATACGAGACGTCCGGAACCCGTGCGTTGCACTAAGGGGCATGGGTTGCTCTTCTTAGGGGCATGGTATTTGTTGTTATTGAACAAATTGTAATATTTACTCTCTCTCTCTCTCTCTCTCTCTCTCTCTCTCTCTCTCTCTCTCTCTCTCTCTCTCTCTCTCTCTCTCTCTCTCTCTCTCTCTCTCTCTCTCTCTCTCTATATATATATATATATATCTATACTATACTTCTATACTACGTTATAAAAGCCTCATCTCATTGTTTGGAAAAGTTGAATTTTCAACAATTACATATATAAAAAATATATTGAAATCATATGAAAAACAACTTAAAAAGGAAATGTGAAAATCATATAGGAAAATCAATACAGGAAGATAACAACTGCCTTTGAGGAATGTTGAATTTAGAAAGTATTTAACCCCAAAGTTGAAACTGATACAAAACACGGTTTATAATTTTATGGAAGTATTAAGTGACATATATTCTTCCTAAGACATGTATATAAGAGCCCCAAATACCTATCATCTTCACTTTCATCTATCTCCCTTTCTCTCAAACCTAAAATGTGCACCACTATAACAACTCCGCAAAAGGCAGCAGTGTCTGCTTTTTTTAAGGTATTTTTCAAGTTTTGAAGGTTTTTATTTTATTGATTTGTATGTTTTATTAAATATATTGGCTTTTTCGCTACAGCAACCTTGCCGCCGCCGAAAAATTGCCAAAAAAAGTTGCTGATTGCGTAAGATGTTTTGTAACTTCAATTCTAGAACTAGAAGTAGTGGTGGTGGTAGTGGCACTTTAGCTTCAATTTTTGCTTCCATACAAGCACCATTGGTAACTCGAGCTCCTATCTTTCGTTTGTATTAGCTATCAACTCGAAAGTGGGGTAGTATTAGATATTAACTCAAAAGTGGTGTCCTGATGTAAAGGAGAAGAGTGATTTTCATCCATGTATATAAAGATAAAATTTCTCTGACAGGTTGTGGTTTTTATTACTCTATATGTTTTATTACTCTATATGAAGGGTTGGTGGTGTTATCTTAGGCGAAATTAACAAGATGACGATTTGATGTCTTTTTGTTAAAAACAAAATTATGGTATGTGCTTCATTTTTATAGTGTTTTAACTTATATTTTTCATTTATTTTGTCCTCTTTAACATTTTTGAGGTATCATTTTTATACCATCCTTCTTTTCATAAGGATGGTATCTTTGGTAAAAGGCTGACTGGGAAGAATGGTGTTGGTTGGATAACTAAAGCTTTGCCAAATATATGATTGTTTCTCAAGATCTTCAAGAACAAGATTACTTGAGTCAAGAATTTTCAATTGCATAGGCAAACTAGATTAAGTGTTGTCAGTCCAAATGTTTTGGTTAACGTCCTTTAAAACAAAATTTCCATTTTCGCATAAGGAAAGTTTGGAGCGTTTTCCATTGACAGGTTCGTCCCGGTTTGCCATCCACACAAATGTGTGATTGACATCAAACAGGAGTTTAGAAAACCATATTGCAAATAATTATCTTTTTCGACATGGAGTGACGACCCTTGAGTTAAAACACTTTGTGAAGATATCATTAAACAAATTTTATTTGTATTTAATTTTTATTAGAGTCATTCAAGATATCTTTTGATGATATGGGTATATTATATTATTTGTAGAATAATTGTAAATTTAAGGTTGAAGACAATAAATTACTTTTTCTCTTCTTTAATTTTTAATTGTGGACAGGTAAACTTTTTACCAAAATAATATCATGATAAACAAGAAAGGTGAGATTTCTGAAGAAAAAAGATGCGAACAGCCTTGTAAATCCCCATTAATTGCATGTGATGTCATGTGTAGATAGAGTGGAATCATCGGTTGAACCTATAACGTATAACCGTAACATATGGACTCATCGGTTGAACCTATAACGTATAACCGTAACATATGGACTCATCGGTTGAACCTATAACGTATAACCGTAACATATGGACTCATCGGTTGAACCTATAACGTATAACCGTAACATATCGACTCATCGGTTGAACCTATAACGTATAACCGTAACATATGGACTCATCTCTCTCTCTCTCTCTCTCTCTCTCTCCTCTCTCTCTCTCTCTCTCCTCTCTCTCTCTCTCTCTCTCTCTCTCTCTCTCTCTCTATATATATATATATATATATATATATATATATATATATATATATATATATATATATATATATATATATAAATTCATTTTAAAAGTTCTACATGGTTCTACACTTAAAATGGGTTCTGCATATAACTCTTACCTATATATATATATATATATATATATATATATATATATATATATATATATATATATATATATATATATATATATATATATATATATATATATATATATATATATATATATATATATATATATATATATATATATATATATATATATATATATATATATATATATATATATATATATATATATATATATATATATATATATATATATATAGATTTACGTTCAAATAAGAACCAAGCTTAAAATAAAAACAATAAGAACCAACCAAAATCTAACACGTGTCATTTTATTAATTGTAAAACTAAAACTAAAACATATATGTAACAAACTCTAAAGGGTATTGTTGGTATTTTTATTTTCTTAACTATTCTAATTTCACTCTTTTCTAAACAAACACATGTCTCTCCGAAGATTAAACAATTGTCTTTATTTTTTTTATTCATGTCTATATCTCTCTCTCATTCTGTCATCTTCGTCAAAAATTCTAAATAAAAACCTGATTTTGATTAATTTTTCAAATTCTAAATAAAAACCTGGGTTTGATTATTTTTGTTGACCGGTGTAATAGACGACATCAGATTTGGTGACTACAACCGTCTTCGATGCTTAAAACTAAACCTGAACTGCTGCCGGAGTGTCCATACCCGACAACTACAACCACTGGTGTTTGTAAAACTGTATCGCTCAAGGCCGCGATTCCGGCGACTACAAAGTACAAACTCAATCACCCGAAAGATTCTTCGTTCATACCAGGTTTACACAGATCTTGTTGTTAATAAATATAATGTATCTTTTTTCATTTAATGTACCTTCATTACTTTGTTTGGATGTGTAATAAAAAATGTCTGTATCAAAAGAATAAATATCAGAATCTTGACATATCAATTAATCTTGACATATGGATCGTTGGTTTTCTAGCCCAACATTTCAACTCTATTTTTTTTCTTTTAGTTTACTCGTTTGGTGATTTATATTATATAATAACTATGTATCAATTTCTTTTTTCTTCTTTAAGAAGTTATAATGTTGTATGAACTGTAGTAATGTATCAAATAGGTGTTTGACTTGGTTGTAAATAATTTTATTTTGGTTATGTATTTTTTAAAATATGTGTTATATGGGTCGTGTATTTTTTTGATACGTATCACTTGATATTTTTTAGTTATCTTATATATAGTTTTCGAATATGTGTCACTAGGGTTTTTCTTAGTTGATTGTATATTATTTTCATATATGTATCACTTGAGTTTTTATTTAGTTGTGTATTTTTTTCGAATACATGTCACCTTTAGTTAGATATATATTTTTTATGAATATGTGTCATTTGAGTTTTTACATATATGTTTTATTAATTGTAAAACTAATATATGTAAAAACTCAAATGACACATATTCATAAAAAATATATTTGAGTTTTTACATATATGAATATGTGTCATTTGAGTTTTAAAAACAATAAGAACCAACCAAAATCTAACACGTGTCATTTTATTAATTGTAAAACTAAAACTAAAATATATATTATTTTCATATATGTATCACTTGAGTTTTTATTTAGTTGTGTATTTTTTTCGAATGCATGTCACGTTTAGTTAGATATATATTTTTTATGAATATGTGTCACTATATTAATGTAAAAAATTTAATGTAATAATACAAATGTTTTAAAAAATAAACAAATGTGTCACTAATAAAATACTCAACATCCATTTGTGTGGATAATTATAGTATAGATAAAAAATATGAATCACCTACTGTTCAAATAGGAGCCTCGAACGGAAAAAAAGCGTACATGACACAAGATTAGCTTTGTTTCGGAAATATTAATATCAAAGAAAAAATGTTAAAAAAATGAGAAAAAGTAGTCAACCATAACCATAGGTACGTGATTGTCTCTAAATGTAGTTTTCAAAATGTGCCATTAAGTTTGTTTTATTTACAATGATGCCATTCTATTCAATTAGTTTTAATCACATCATTAATGTTTCATCTAATGGTCCAGATCGGTTCTCATTATTTTTATTTTAAGAATGGTCACCACAATAACGCCCCTCTATATATATATATATATATATATATATATATATATATATATATATATATATATATATATATATATATATATATGGATTTAATCTTGATGTTAAGTTTATATCTCAACACTAAGGATAAAATTAATTGTTAATCTCTCTCTCCCTCTCTCTCTCTCTCTCTAAATGGATTGAAACAAAAGATGAGCAATACCTTTTATGCTTAATATTGCTTGAACTTGACTTACTTAGTCGAGAAATTAGTTTTTTGCTTGTCAAAAGCCTTATCAAAAGTTCTACATCAATTATCGTTAACATATGCTCACCTTTCTTTTGAACGAAACTTAACGATTTTTGCTTCTGAACCCACTCGAATCATAATCACACCATTATACAAGTATGTAGTAAAGCTTGACTTGCAATATGATTGGTGGGACTAAACTTAATTAACCTTGAAATGAATGTGTGTAATCATGTATTTAAGTTGACAAAACAAATTAAATTTGTATAAATATAACGTATGTATTAAGTTGACAAACTATCATTTAAGTTTTGATTTAAGGTGTTTTGTTTTTGTAAGCCAACTGTACACATTTGATTCATATTGCCAACCATATATTTAAATAAAAAACCATTTTATATTTTGATTCACTTAAGTTATGATTTATGTTCTTCTTTTTTCACTTGTCAACTTTACATATTAGATTCGCCAACCATTGTAACCGGCCCGTATCCTCCGAAAACATAAAGATCTAAATAAAGCTAAAAAACTAATTGACTTTAATCAAATAGTATTAAAAACTTTTTAAAGCATTTTAGCATATGTTTACAAATTACATTGCGTAATCAAACAAACGAAAAGCATAATCGCGTTGGGAAGCGCGAGCTATACAATCTCGCATAAAAACATTGATGTTCTTGACAAATGATTCACTAAACAAAATAAATTTAGATATTATCATCTCAATAAACGTGATGGGTTGTTCCCATTAAATTACTAAAATCCATCAAAAGAGATTAGTACAGCCCATATCAACATTAATGGCCTGAAGCCCGAGAACCAGTCTCTCGTTAAACCCTAATTCCTCATATCACAAAACACACGCCTCCTTGTTTCTCCTATTCGTCTCTGTTCTTGCCAACTGCAGCAACCAAAACCAATTCAACGCTCATCTTTCAAACCCTTTTAATCTAATAACTCGAACATAAAACAAAGCACCCATCTCAAAAAATAGATCTCTCTCGAAAGCAATAAAACCACACAGATGTGTTTTTGTAATCTTTTTCTATAAAGGCTTCAAGATCATTAAATGGTCTCGGGTAGGTACTTAAACGAATCAAAGAATAACAAAATAGTAATGTTTATGTTCCAAATCTTTATGATTCGAATATTATTTGAGGTAAGCTCAATACAGATCAATGAAGATCGTTTGTTTTGTGTTATTGATTGATGAGGGTTTTGAATAAACTGCAACACGCAAAAAGGGAACTGAGATCTTTATTCCTTTAGTTTTATTGTTTTACAGACTCAATATGAGGTTGCCATTGTATGTTTGCATTTTTGTTTCAGGCCTCGGCTTAGGTAGTGGATGGGATTGTTGTGGGCTGGTGCTATGTTGCACGGAAACGCCCCTCGGGTGCCGTGCCCGTCCCGGAAACGTTTCGGAAACGAGAAACGGCCGGAAACGCGGTGGAAACGTTTCCGGAAAAGGAGAAACTTTTCACGACGATCAGAAACGTTAAGGCTTGAGAAGAAACGTGGAAGGAAACGTTTTTTAGGGTTTTGGCAGGTTTCTGGTTTGATTTTTGGTGTTTTGCCATTGTGTTTTAATTTGAAAAAATGGTTACAGTTGAAGAAAATAGTTGTTGAAGAAGATGAAAGGAGAAAGCATAAACAGGAAAAGTAAAAAGCGGCTGTATGTTTTAACCTAATAATCAAAAGTTGTTGGCTGATACATGCTTTATTGTATGGTTCAGAATTCTCGGAATCCTCTCGAATTGATCTTAGTTAAAAGTGGAATGATTTGTTCTTGGTGACAAAAAGTGGATTTGGTTTTCTATTCTACTAAACAGGTAAGTAAATAAAACAATCAACAATTAACAATCTGAAAAATAATCTGAAAAATAACTCTTACTGAAGAATGCCCTATGCTGAAAATAACCCTTATGCGGAATGTTGCTCTATGCGGAATAAATTGTATGATTCGGAAAAAGCTCTATGCGGAAAATACTCCTTTATTCGGAAAGTAAAGACCATTCGGAAAGATGGCTTATGCGGAACATTTGCTTCATTCGGAAAAATGACATCATTCGGAATAAAAGGCTCTACTCGGAAAAACTAGTCTATGCGGAAAGTCTTCCCTATGCGGAAAATATGACCATGTGGAAAAGTCTTGTCTATGCGGAAAAAGAAGCTATTCGGAATAAATTGTCATGCGGAAAATAATGCCTATTCGGAATAAATTGTCATGCGGAAAATAATGCCTATTCGGAAAATGTTCCGAATAAGGGAACAAAGAAATGGCTATGCGGAATATTGAAATATTCCGAGTAACAGAAATGAAAACACCCCTATTCGGAATATTGAAAGATTCCGAATAAGGGAAATACAAACTCTCCTATTCGGAAAGTTTGGCTCGTTCGGAAAATCCTGGGTAACGAAGAACAGTACCAGCAACAAGTAAACAGGGTACACGAAATTAACTCAAAATCAACTTCAATACTTAAAAAGGTTTTACCAAACTAACCAATAATCATTAACATACCATAAGAAACAAATCCCACTAATAAAAACACTAAATCAACAACTTTTTAAGATCAAACTTGAATCAAAAATAAAAAACTTAAGAACTTGCAAAAAGAGATGATGAAGAACAAGATTAATGAAAAGATGGAATGGATTGATTAAGGGAAAAGTAACAAGAGTATTGATTAAAGATTACAAGATTAAAAGAAAAAGATGAAAATCACCAAACTCCCTAATGGAGTTTGTGATGAGACGAACTACAAAGCCTGGGAAAAAGGAAAATGAAAACTAACTCCCTAATGTGTGAAGGGAGTTTCTATTTATACTCCTAGTGGTTGGTTGGTGAGTGGGCTTTCTCCTCTTCTTCTTGTCTTCTCGTCTTTTCAGAAAAGTTGACGTTTTCGATTCTGATTCGGGATTTGTTGTCGATTAAATCCAACTCGTCTTTTAATTTCTTCGTTAAATAGACTCGAGTTTCTTCGACTTATGAAAATCTTCCGTCTTTAGTCCTTTTCTTCGATAAATCTTCGAATAGGCCTAGTGACTTCAAATCTTTTGCACGTCTTGGACAATAGACTTTATCTTGAGTCTTTTTCCTTGATAAAACCCGTGCAATCCCATGTTTTCTTTAATATTCATCCGGTTAGCTCTGAAAACACAATAAACACAAAAACCACGCATAATTCCAAACAAATGATATTAATTACGTGTTTTGGTCTTGTTTTAGCCAGAATTAAGTGGTAAAAGGATGGGTGTTTACACACCTATCAAATCCCCTACACTTAACCATTGCCATGCCCTCATGCAATGCTTAGTGATAAAGCAATTTTACATTTTTCTCGTAATTAATCAACCTCGGCCTTATTCAAATACTACTAATTAAGAATCAAATAACTAGGAGAAATAAAAACTTTAAGATAAACAAAAAGAAATGAAATAACTTGTAAAGAGATCAAAGACTTACATTAGGGCTTTGGTGTTGCGAAGATTTATCACCCTCAAGTTTCACGTTCCCCAAACTAAGCTTAAAAACGAGATCATTGTTATTATAAGTTAGTAAATCAAACACTTACGCACATGGCTTAATTAAATGCTTAAACTCCCTTATTCCTAATTGTATCTCTTATATTTTATTTTTGTCTTAGAATGATCATGAAGATGCATTTTTGGACTTATTTCGATAGTTTATTAAGGCTGAAAGCAAAGTAGGACGATTTGATCAATAGTTAGCTAAAGGACAAAATCTCTTAAAACTGCTTCTCGGGATATCAAAAAGTTCATATCTTGGCATAACTTGGTTCACGATTTGAGACCTTTCTCGGGCCGATATTTGGCATGTACTTCATACTTCATATCTTCGAGAGACGTTCTTGAGATAATGGTCTTCTCATCATAATAGAGTTTCTTCACTTGGAGACTTTTGAGGGGTACTCCAACTTTGTTGACCACGACTTCATGATTATTTCTTCAATCTCTAATTGGGATTTTGAGATACAACGATCCGCCTCCTTTTTGGACTTGGATCTATTTATCCTCATACCTTGTTAGGGTCTTTTCGGATAGACTTCTCCATGATCTTTACGGGAGTTGATTGCTTTTCGTCGTGAGTCTTGATCCTTCATATTGACTTTAGGAATAATGCTTTTCACATCACTTTGGATCTTCAGCAATAAAATTGAATCCTCATGCCTTGTTAGGGCCTTTTCGGACTCGCCAATCTTCGCGCCCCGCTTCATAAGTTATGCCTTGGCTATGAACTCTTATCATTACCGAGCAACTTTTAAACGATCTTGGGCTAGAAGCTAAGTAACTTTTCAAATCGTAAGACCTTACTTATTGCAGATAAATTATTAGCAAGTGATGGGAGAATAGGCAAATAATTACACCAAGTGAGCTTGCGCAAGAATACCGACTTATAATTGACTCTATCATTTCTCGTCCTCCACAATTTAAAATCTCAAATAATGAGACTCGTGGACACTTAGCCTAATAAACCAATTAAGGTCTACATGGTTAAGGATACTAGCTAGAATAAACTTGGATAAGTCTATTCGGGTTGAGTCAAAATAAACGCAACGGGCCTAATATGTCAAAGATATCTAAACTAGCTACACCACTTTATTAATATTTTTGACTTTATTGCGGAATATATACATATGAAAGCAACGATAAAAATTTTAAAAATTACGACTAAATGGCCAAAGTTAATTAAAAATTTGAAAAATGTTGAAAAATATGATTTTCCGGTTAATTGAAGGCATTTTCATGGAAAAGTCCACTTAAAACTTCGATAGAAGTCTCCCCTACACGTAAGATAAACATTGTCCTCAATGTTTAAGCATGTGGGAAAAGTCTCCCCTACACTTAGGACATTGTGCACATTGGTTAACTCAAGTTAAGGAAGAGACGACTAAAGTGATCAATTTCAAATGTGAGTATGAAGAAAATTGAATCACGATAGTTGAGAGATAGAACCGGATGTCGGATAAACACGGGAGCACGGTTCTTCAAAGATTTCCAAGATTGCAGTAATCCCTGTAAGCACATCACCACACAAACACAAATGACCAAAATAGGTCCTCCCCTACACTTAGGGGGTTAAAGGGATAGATACTCGGGCTGCCTCCCGAGGAGCGCTTGTTTTTGATAACCGAGTCACGAGCCTGACTCGACCCAAATTTAGTTCATGGGGAACGTGGTGAGGGAAGGAATCACCTCCTGAGAGGTGTTCTCACCAAAGTACAACTTCACTCGTTGGCCATTCACCTTAAAATTTGGTCCATTAGGTTGAGCGAGCTCGAGAGTACCATATGGAAAAATTTGGGCGATGGTGAATGGGCCGGACCAACGAGATTTGAGCTTGCCCGAAAAGATTTTCAACCGAGAGTTAAAAAGTAAGACTTTGTCTCCAACATGGAACTCTCGGTTTTTGATCTTGGAGTCGTGAATGAGCTTAGTTCTTTCCTTATAGATCAAAGAATTTTCATAAGCCTCATTACGGAGTTCATTCAGCTCAGTGAGTTGGATCTTGCGTAGGTCACCGGCTTTTTTTATATCAAAATTGGCCCACTTCAAGGCCCAATAAGCCTTGTGCTCCAACTCAATGGGGAGGTGGCACGCTTTCCCGTACACAAGACGATAAGGCGTACAGCCGATCGGGGTCTTGTAAGCAGTACGGAAAGCCCACAAAGCATCATCAAGTTTATCAGCCCATGCGGCACGATGCTCTCCCACGGTTCTTTCAAGAATTCGCTTCAGCCCTCGGTTGGATATTTCGGCCTGGCCATTTGTTTGTGGGTGGTAGGCTGTGGAAAGACGATGGTTTACACCGTACTTAGCCATGACTCGAGCAAATTGGTCATTGCAGAAATGAGTCCCACGATCACTAATAATGGCACGAGGCACACCGAAGCGAGCGAATAGAGCTTTCAAAAAGTTACAAACCACCCTTGCGTCATTAGTAGGTAAAGCTTTGGCTTCAACCCACTTTGAAACGTAGTCAACGGCTACAAGGATGTATTTGTTTCCTTTAGATGAAGGGAATGGCCCCATAAAGTCGATACCCCAAACATCAAAAATTTCACACTCTTGAATGAAATTCTGAGGCATCTCGTCTTTATGTGTGATTTTGCCTTGCTTTTGGCAAACATCACATCGCTTGACCATATCGTGAGCGTCACGATATATGGAGGGCCAATAAAATCCCGAATCAAACACTTTTTTAGCGGTGTAGTTGGGACCAAAGTGACCACCGGTGGGTCCTTTGTGGCAAGCATCAAGGATGTCCGACGCTGCCGGTCCATCAACACATCGGCGAATTATCAAATCAGCACATTGTTTGAATAGGTAAGGGTCGTCCCAAAAGTAAGTCTTGATGTCGGTAAAGAACTTCTTCTTTTGCTGGGACGTCAACCCTTCCTTGAGAATTCCACCCGCCAAGTAGTTTGCAAAGTCCGCAAACCACGGGGTTTCATTCGGCTTCGAGTTTATAGACATTAAGGTCTCCAAGGGAAAAGAATCATTGATTTCTTTGGTCGGATGATCCCCTTGGTATGGATCCTCAAGTCTACTAAGATGGTCCGCGGCTAGGTTTTCTGCTCCTTTTTTATCGCGGATGTCGATTTTAAATTCCTGGAGCAGCAAAACCCAGCGAAGAAGTCTTGGTTTGGAATCTTGCTTTGTCAACAAGTACTTCAACGCGGAATGATCGGTGTACACAATGGTGGTGGAAAGGACAAGATAGGGGCGAAACTTTTCAAAAGCATAGACAACGGCTAAAAGCTCTTTCTCAGTTGTCGTATAATGCAATTGTGCCCCTGTCATTGTCTTGCTAGCGTAATGGATTGGTTGGAAGTGTTTGTTCACTCTTTGTCCAAGAACCGCTCCAATAGCAAAATCGCTAGCATCGCACATCAACTCAAAGGGAAGCTCCCAATTAGGGGTAACCAAGACGGGTGCCTTAGTTAGCTTATCCTTAAGTGAGTTGAAGGCTTCAAGGCACTCTTTGGAAAAGATAAAAGGAGTATCTTTTTCCAAGAGGTGGGTCATCGGGCGAGCGATTTGAGAAAAGTCTTTGATAAATCGGCGGTAGAAGCTCGCATGACCCAAGAAACTTCTCACACCCTTCACAGTGGAAGGTGGAGGCAACTTTGCTATAACATCAACTTTAGCACGGTCTACTTCAAGACCGGCTTTCGAAATCTTATGTCCAAGCACGACGCCTTCGTTTACCATAAAATGGCATTTTTCCCAATTTAGAACAAGGCGAGTGTCTTCGCACCGCTTTAGCATACGTTCTAAATTGGCAAGGCAAGCAGAGAAGGAATCTCCGAAGACCGAGAAATCATCCATGAAGACTTCCATGGTTTGTTCAACCATGTCATGGAAGATAGCTAACATACACCTTTGGAAAGTCCCAGGCGCATTACATAAGCCAAAAGGCATTCTTTTGTAAGCGAAAGTGCCATAGGGACAAGTGAATGTAGTCTTCTCTTGATCTTGGGGATCGATGGGTATTTGAAAATAACCCGAGAAACCATCCAGAAAGCAGTAATATTCATTACCGGCTAATCGTTCAAGCATTTGGTCCATGAAAGGTAGAGGGAAATGATCCTTTCTCGTGGCATCATTGAGTTTGCGGTAGTCTATACAAACTCTCCACCCAGTAACGAGACGAGTGGGAATCAACTCGTTGTGTTCATTGGGAACAACGGTTATTCCGCCCTTCTTGGGCACACAATGGATTGGACTAACCCACGGGGAATCCGAAATAGGGTAAATCATACCCGCATCAAGAAGTTTGATAACCTCAGTTTTGATGACTTCATGTATTTTTGGATTCACCCTTCGTTGGCTTTGAATAGTGGGCTTATAGTCGTCCTCCATGAGAATTTTGTGTGTGCAGAAGTGAGGATCAATTCCACGAATATCCGAGATTTTCCAAGCAATAGCCTTTTTATGATCCTTCAACACAGCAACGAGACGAGTCTTCTCTTCATCTTTCAAATCCTTTGCAATAATGACGGGTGACTTCTTGTTGTCGTCAAGGAACACGTACTCGAGATGAGGCGGCAACTCCTTAAGTTCCAAATCCGGAGGATTTTCGACGGGAGGCGTTTTCAAAGTCGTGGCATCGATTGCAATAACCGTGGGAGATGGAGGAGAAGGATTGTCTTCGGTAAGAAGATTGTCAAAGAAACTCATGTCTTCATCCCCTCGGTGGGAGAATCATTAGTAGCTAAATTCGCATCTCCCATGGTAGCTTCAAGATTGTTCCAGAATAAATCACTATCTCCAAATAGAGACAACGATGAATCAAGAGAGGACACGGTCTCAACAGTGGGAAGAGAGGTAGGAATACTTTTGCAAGCATCATTAAAGTGTTCTTCACAAGCCTCATCAAGAACGTCAATACAATTAACGCTCTCATATGAATAAGGTTGTTTGGACAACTTTCCCATGTTGAAGACTACTTTGTCGTCACCCACTCTCATGATAAGCTCTCCGGCTTCAACATCAATGAGAGTGCGACCGGTCCTAAGGAATGGACGACCAACAATAAGTGGTACACGAGGGTCCATCTCGTAGTCGACGACAACAAAATCAGCAGGAAAGGTGAATTTGTCGACTCCTACAATAACATCTTCGGCTATCCCCACTGGATAAGCAACCGTACGGTTGGCCAATTCCAAAGTCATCTTGGTGGGGACTAGCTCTGGGAGAGATAATTGCTTCCAAACACTTAGAGGCATGAGATTAATACTGGCACCTAGATCGGCTAGGGCCATGCAATTCTCTACTCCCGGGAAATTGCAAGGGATAAGAAAATGACCCGGATCACCAAGCTTGGTTGGTAATTTCCTTAAGAGCACTGCGGAGCAGTTCTCATTAAGTTGGGTGTTGGCAATGTCGAGGAGCTTTTCCTTGTCGCTCAAAAGATCTTTAAACATTTTAGCATACTTGGGCATGTGAGCGAGAGCCTCAGCGAAGGAGATATTGAAATTCAGTTGTTTAAACATTTTAAGAAAGTTAGAAACCTGAATATCATCCTTGCTCTTTTGCTTCTCTTTCCTCAACCTAGAAGGATAAGGTATATTGGAGGAAGATGAAGGCTTCAGAGGAATAGGGTCACTCACAACCACGGGTGGAGGAGGGGTAGAGGGAGGAGGAATAGGAGCAGGCGACTCGTTCTCCTTAGTCACAACCACCGGTGGAGGAATAGGAAGCTCGGGTTCCTTAATACCTTTACCACTTCGAGTGGTGATTGCTTTCATCTCCCCTCTTGGGTTAGCAACGGTGTTACTCGGAAGAGTACCCGAAGAAGAGGGTTGACTACTTTGGAAGAAACTAGCCATCATGTTCCTCAAGTCATTCGTCTGACTATCCAATGTGTTTCGCATATCGGCTCTCAAATCATTTCCTTGCTTTACCAAATCGGCTTTCAGGTTGAGCACTTCTCTCTGAAGATTTCCCACTATCGCATCGTTAGTCCTCATATAAGTTTCCACTTCTTGGTGAAGAGCGGTGGGTTGGTTGGGAGGAGCATTGTATGCAGGTGGTTGGTAAGCAGGTTGTTGGTAGACTTGATTGTTTCTTTGAGGTGGTTGTTGCTGCTTGTGAGGTGGGATGTATGGTTGTCGAGGCTGTTGTTGTTGTTGAGGAGGGCGATTAAGGTTTTGTTGTTGGTTTGGGTTGGTAGGAGGAAAGCCAGGTGGTGAAAGATAGTTGTTGTTGCGGTAGCTAAGCAAGTTACGGTCACCTTGGGGTTTTGCTTGATAAGCGGGTTGTTGGTAGGTGCCATATGCCGCATTCACATTCTCAGCAGGGTAATCTTGGGTGGCGGTACAAGTTGTGTAAGAGTGGGGCCCACCGCATATCTCACAAGGTTGGCTGACAGCGTTGACTTGTGCGTTTTTGGCGTTGTTGCTGTTGTTGTTGCTGACGGTATGTGTGACAAGCGATTCAAGAAGCGTGGTGATTTTGTCAAGTCGCTTGTCACTGTCATTAGTGCTAGCACTAGCAACATTGGTCCTAACGCTCTTGGTTTGCACACGAGACTTATTCTCAATGATATCCCAAGCAGCATTGGAAGTCTTAGCCAATAAATTACCCCCTGAGGCACTATTCAGTGAATCTTGATCATTCATGCTTAAACCATTGTAAAAAGTATTTATTTGATGTACTTTGGTAAAACCATGTTGTGGGCATTTTCTCAAAAGATCTTTAAAACGATCCCAAGATTCACTGAATGACTCATCGTACTTTTGTTCAAAGTTTATAATCTCATTCCGCAAAGCGGTAGTACGAGAGGGTGGAAAAAAGTAGTTAATAAACTTTGTTTCCAAATCCGTCCACGAGAGAATACTCTGTGGCGGTTCCTTAGCAAGCCAATGCCGGGCTTGTCCCTCTAAAGAAAAGGGAAAAAGTTGTAACCTTATGACCTCCTGTGGAACTCCATTGAATTTGACCGTGTTGGTGAGTTGTAGAAATCTCTTGATATGGTCATGTGGGTCATCAATGGTTCGTCCCAAGAATGGCTGAGCGGAGACCATCTGGATAAAGCCTGACTTGAGCTCGAAATTGTTGGCGGCAATTGGAGGAATGACAATTGGATCCGTGTTGCCATCAACATGAGCTTGCAGCAATTCAATCATTGGGCGGTTATCCGGAAGTGGCTCATTGTTGTTGTTATTCATGTTGTTGAAAGGCGGGTTGTTGTTGTTATTATTGTTGTTCGGAGGTGGTATGTTATTGTTGTTTTAGACACCAGCCATGTCTAAGTTATCGAGAGGCTCGGGCTCTTGATAAGACGTGGATCGAGTGCGCATACACCTGCAAAAGAACGAACAAAGAGAAACAAAGCAAAAATATTTTTGGTTTTTATTGTTTTTTTTTTTACTTTTTAGGATTTTTGAAAAAAAATTTTAGAGTTTTTGAAAAATTTTAGGAAAAAGTAACGTTCACGGGGAACGGATCCCAAAATCCAAGTTCTACAAAAAACTTTTGATCTTAACGAGAGGAGCCGGCAGCGGCGCCATTTGATACATGCTTTATTGTATGGTTCAGAATTCTCGGAATCCTCTCGAATTGATCTTAGTTAAAAGTGGAATGATTTGTTCTTGGTGACAAAAAGTGGATTTGGTTTTCTATTCTACTAAACAGGTAAGTAAATAAAACAATCAACAATTAACAATCTGAAAAATAATCTGAAAAATAACTCTTACTGAAGAATGCCCTATGCTGAAAATAACCCTTATGCGGAATGTTGCTCTATGCGGAATAAATTGTATGATTCGGAAAAAGCTCTATGCGGAAAATACTCCTTTATTCGGAAAGTAAAGACCATTCGGAAAGATGGCTTATGCGGAACATTTGCTTCATTCGGAAAAATGACATCATTCGGAATAAAAGGCTCTACTCGGAAAAACTAGTCTATGCGGAAAGTCTTCCCTATGCGGAAAATATGACCATGTGGAAAAGTCTTGTCTATGCGGAAAAAGAAGCTATTCGGAATAAATTGTCATGCGGAAAATAATGCCTATTCGGAATAAATTGTCATGCGGAAAATAATGCCTATTCGGAAAATGTTCCGAATAAGGGAACAAAGAAATGGCTATGCGGAATATTGAAATATTCCGAGTAACAGAAATGAAAACACCCCTATTCGGAATATTGAAAGATTCCGAATAAGGGAAATACAAACTCTCCTATTCGGAAAGTTTGGCTCGTTCGGAAAATCCTGGGTAACGAAGAACAGTACCAGCAACAAGTAAACAGGGTACACGAAATTAACTCAAAATCAACTTCAATACTTAAAAAGGTTTTACCAAACTAACCAATAATCATTAACATACCATAAGAAACAAATCCCACTAATAAAAACACTAAATCAACAACTTTTTAAGATCAAACTTGAATCAAAAATAAAAAACTTAAGAACTTGCAAAAAGAGATGATGAAGAACAAGATTAATGAAAAGATGGAATGGATTGATTAAGGGAAAAGTAACAAGAGTATTGATTAAAGATTACAAGATTAAAAGAAAAAGATGAAAATCACCAAACTCCCTAATGGAGTTTGTGATGAGACGAACTACAAAGCCTGGGAAAAAGGAAAATGAAAACTAACTCCCTAATGTGTGAAGGGAGTTTCTATTTATACTCCTAGTGGTTGGTTGGTGAGTGGGCTTTCTCCTCTTCTTCTTGTCTTCTCGTCTTTTCAGAAAAGTTGACGTTTTCGATTCTGATTCGGGATTTGTTGTCGATTAAATCCAACTCGTCTTTTAATTTCTTCGTTAAATAGACTCGAGTTTCTTCGACTTATGAAAATCTTCCGTCTTTAGTCCTTTTCTTCGATAAATCTTCGAATAGGCCTAGTGACTTCAAATCTTTTGCACGTCTTGGACAATAGACTTTATCTTGAGTCTTTTTCCTTGATAAAACCCGTGCAATCCCATGTTTTCTTTAATATTCATCCGGTTAGCTCTGAAAACACAATAAACACAAAAACCACGCATAATTCCAAACAAATGATATTAATTACGTGTTTTGGTCTTGTTTTAGCCAGAATTAAGTGGTAAAAGGATGGGTGTTTACACACCTATCATTGGCCCATTAAGTAGGAGTAATATCATCCTTTCCCACCAAACAAAACACGATTAATAACTTAATAATAGCGCATGATTGAAAATCAGTTTATAATAAATGAAAATACGAGTAGGGGGTTTTGTGGTTTCCAGTTGGTTAAATATAAAATACCATAGGATGAGTATCATATAAGCTTTGACTATGAAGGAAACTTATTAATGGTGTTTTTGAATCCTTATGCTATAGATTAAAACGTATAAAGGAAGATTGAAATGCTGGCAATTACCTTCCAAAGGAAGCCTTAAATGATTTCCTTAAATAGCATAACGATAGTTCCAAGGTATTGAGAGAATATTCAATTTTGAATTTTTCATTCATCAATCAAGGCAGAATTTGGAAGACGTAAAAGGGTGTTTCATTCGTAAATTCGTCACTCACCTCAGCAGATTCGGTGTTTAATAGAGGTGCGTATTTTAGGGTTTTATTTTCACCATATTGAAGCTTACAGAGAAAGCTAATGACATAATCAAAATGTATACTTTCCTTTTATATTAAAATATTAATATTTTAGGGATTGTACACACTGCTGGCAAAATCAAAATGTATACTTTTCTTTTGTTTTAAAATTTAAATATTCCAGGGTTTTGTTATAGTCTAAATTAGGAATTGTTTAAAAGTGGAGGTGGGGGTTGTGTAAAATTGGGCTGGATTCCACGTGGGTGGCTGGGCTAACGCCGTCTTCCACGCCGTCGACCACGGTGTGGTCACGCAGGCCAACACCGGGTCTCGGATCTCCACGCAGTGATGATTCCATTTGCTTTAAGGTTTCATTTTCAAATTGAATTTATACGTAGGGAAAGTTGTTATTGTTTTGTATTCTATGTTCTTAATAAAGTGCAATGTGGCGCCCACCGAGTATTCAACTCTTTTTTATTCCTTAAGCTCACTAGTAAACGTATATTTCCGTAATTTTTAACGAAGTGTGATTATTTCTTATGTGCAAGTATGTTTTAAGCATTGCCAAAACTTTCCGTAAATTTTATAATTTCTGAAACTTCAACGTATAACATGTTTGACACCTCATCAAATGCACATTTTGTTTTTTTGATATATTTTTTATTGGAATTGTAATGTTGAAATGATAAATATCAGAATTATATTGTTGAAACCTGATACATATTGGTGGAAACTATATCCCTTCGCATTTATTCAAAAGTGTGTTAATATTGAGTTTCTTATAGCTTTTATTGTATGTGATGGTTTGAAGAGTCTGCTGAATTATTTGAATTTAGCGTCGAGAGTGATTCATAACCTGGTTATATTTTCTCTCGGTATTCAAAGTTTTGGAAATCAAATTGAGAAGGGTAACCTTCTTCACCTTACCTTATCCCTACCTTGTGGTGGGCCATCTAGCGGCTCAAAGGGTAAGAATGAAGCTGGGTTCAGAGCCTAACTGAGACTATTTCAAGATTTTTCTTGATGGCGCTAATCATAAAGAGAAGTAATCAGTCAAAATAAGAGGAAAATCTTTTTTACGACCTTTTGAAGGGAACATCTAATGCGGAGTCATCCAAGAGGAAGAAAATATGTTTCAAAAAATAAATGATCAAAAACAACATGAAAAAGATGTTTATCTTAGTGGTTTGCGTACTAAGCGACGGACACCACACATGTCTGTTACCACAGATGAAGGTTCAACTACTGAAAATGAGGATGTGGCAAATTCTGAAGCCAAGGGTTCAACCTCAAAGCTTGATGCTACAATAAGATCCCATAGCAGTAAGGAAGTCAGTGGCATTGACAAAAAATGTATTTCAACGAAACCCTAATTCTCTCTCTATGTGGGCGATTCACCAAACCCTAATTTTGTATCTCTTTTTTCAATCTTGTTAGACACCAATAATTGATTAACGCTTGTTTATTGTTTATCATTGTTGAATTGATCTTGTAGCTGTATAGTGTGAGTTGGAATAGGCTTGTGATTCGTCGCTCCCTATTTTTTAGCTGTGATCATTTACAACCGGGGATTAATTTAATTTATGATTTGAATTTAATCATGTTTTAATTGATTCGACGTGTTTCTTTAGGATTGGATCTAGGGGTATCTCGGGTTTCTGTATCTACACATAGCTAGGGTTTGTGTTTTGTCACTATGGAAGCTGACTAGGAGGAGGTGAAGCGGCGCTTTGTAACCCTAATTTTTTAGGGTTTTGATTTGGTGGTTGTGTTTTAGCTATTTTTTAGGGTTTTTGTTTAGAAAAATGGTGATTGAGGGGAACGTATTTGATGCTACCCAGATTGATGTTGAGGCTTTTAGTTCCCGTATGGAGAGGATGAGAGATGCAAAGTGAAAGTTTATGGACTTAAAAATCGATTATCGTGTGATAGGATCGAACTCGAGATCACGGGATTGCACATATTACGTGAAGGGTTAATTTGTTTATTAAATATATTTATTATATTTATTAAATCAAACCGTAGCTAACGATCGTTAAGTAATTAAAAGTTAAGTATTAAACGACCGTTATAGAAGGTTAAAGAAGCTAAAAGAAGGAGTCGGAAAAGTTCCGGAAACCTCTTTTGGAGCTTGTGTATATCCGGCCTAAATAGGGAGACAAAGATAAGGAAAAAAGATTTTGTGGCTTTATCTTGTTTAACCTTGGAAGAGAAGTTTTCCAAGGTGTATATAAACAAACCAAAAGCTTCATAATTTTTACTCCACATCTCTCTTTTCTCTTGCTCTAGCCGCCGGCCAAACACCCCTAATTAGGGTTCTTCTTTGATTTTCAATAAAGCTATTCTAGATCTAGTCCTAGCCCCTCTCTAGGGTTGTTGGGTAGATCTTCCATAGGCTTGGAAGCTCGGTTTGTTCGTGCTAGACTCACGGTTAACTCGCCGTATCACGTGTGTACAAGATCGTGGTGTAGTCTTGCTTTAGATTACATCCTGGTGGTGTTCGTGATCTATCTCTACCGGTGACCGTTCCGTTGACTTGTAGATCTTGCTAGGATAAAGGTATGTAACCCTAGCCTTGATTAATTATAATTGTGTTAATTAAAGATCTTGTTAATTTGCTTCCGCTGTGTGTTCTTTGATCCATATTAGGGTTTTAAATAATTGTTATGTTAAATATAAACCTACACAAAGTTGGGTCCGAATACTAATTCTCCCCATGACCCATCCCCAACTTAAATTTCCTTAGACAAATTATCCATTATTTTCCGACTTTGGTACCATTTACAATCATATAGATACATATGTTAACCAATAAAACAACCCCTACATAATATATCAAAGCCAGTTACATTAAGGAATCTAGAACATGCCCATGTATAAACTACTGTAAATAGTTTCAATAAGCAATAAAACAGCCCTATATAGCTAGGCAACTCAAATAAGCAATCATATGCAGTTCTTATAGTAGCGGTTAATTTACTAAGCAATTCCAAACAACCCCGTAAGAAACATGTTAATTCACAAGAATTGCACAAGTGACCATGAATGAAAAGTTGAACATCATTTCAATCTGCATGCAGGACATCCATTAAATATTTCGTTGGATTATCTTTGAAAACGGGTTGTCTCCATTAGTGCTTTTGTTAGTAGCATTCGATCTCTGCCCTTCCATCTCAACTTTTAGCAGCATGTTATCTGATCATGTGCTTGTGCTCTCTCCATTAGTAGTGAATTCTGATACATATGTCATAGTTGTATCTTCACCGTCGTGTCGTTGCACGTCACTGTCGTCCATTAACTTCTGCTCTCATTTGGAAAAAACTACATTTTGCTCTTTGTTAGTATAAGACGTGTTCCATATCTGCATGAAACACACTAATCCATGATTAAAAGAAACTCACTCTACATCTCTCAATCAACTAACAAGTATCGTAAACGTTAAACATATTGCTTCGAGGTCAATACAGCAAAATACATAACTACAATACGGGTGTTTGTTTCGGCTTATATGTGGGAGTTTATTTGATTTTGATTGTGGATGTGCTGCCTAATTGGAGTTTGTTGACTATCGTACTTTGTGGCCGAGTGGTGATGTGGCGGTGGTTGTTATGGCGGTGGTTGTTGTGACGGTTGAAGGTGGTTGTTCGTCTGTCACTGTTTGTGTGAGACAAACACTGTTAAATTAGGGAAAAATAAACTATTAAAAACTGGGGCAAATTAAGCTCAATTGAAAGAAAAAATTAAACCTTGATGAAAATAAGGGTAAAATCGGAGTTTAAAGAGAAGACAGTGTTTGGTCGACAGGGGGGGGGGGGGGGGGGGGGGGGGGGGGGACGACAGGCTGCAGCGATGAAGTCACGACAGTGTCGAGTTTAACCTAGAGGTGGCAAAACGGGCGGGCGGGCACGGGCGGCGGGTTAAACGGGCGACAGGCTAAACGGGCAGCGAACTAAACGGGCGTGGGCTAAAGGGCACCAGCAAAATGGGCGGGCGAAACGGGCGGGCTAAACGGGCGCAAGCTAAAATGAGAAAAAAGCATATAAAAAAATAGAATTAAAAAATAAAAATACTTGTTTAAAAGCCGGAGATAAAAACTAATATAAAATATATGGCGAGTAACCTAATTAGTGTTTTACACGTGCGCCCATTACGCCCATAAGTTTCTTGAATATGCGCCCGTTTAGCCCATTAATAATAAAGAATGGCAAAAAGTGCCCCATCCTTTTTTGAAAATGGGCAAAAAGTACCCATATTTATCAAAATGGGCAAGATTTCCCAACTCTAAACTTTAACCCATGGAATATGAAAATTTTAGAAAGGATCGTCATTAAATATAAATTTGGTGATTATAAATGGGCTTATAGCCCAACAATAAAAGTCCACCCAAATAAACCCATCAACAAATTGTGTATAAACATTAGTTTCCGACTTAAATGCGACAGAATGACAAGTTTTTATATATTAAATACTATTTTATCTCTTTCGTCGTTAATATGTCGAAAATTCGTTGGTATTTTCCGACGGATATATGTCAGTCGGAAATTCCGTCGCTGATGCTCTATTTTCTAGTAGTGGCCTCGTATAGCTGCAGAACTTAAACTCGGAGGAAGAGGATCATCTCTAAATCTACCATGGGTTTCTAAAACGGGTCCTGGACCTAAGGGCAAAACTATATCAGGTGTTAATATAGATACAGTGGGACCCAAATCCAAATTGTTTGTGCATGCCATGGGTCCCACTTGTCGCCAGAAGAATTTGTTCAACATGCTAGTGAAGAACAAACCACATTAAACGGCGGGTCCTTTGGCTTTGATGTTCCACTCCATGCATGACTCTGATGAAAGATTTTGTAAATGCATTAACAATCGAAAACGAAGGGGTGACAAAATGGGTGTCTCGGGCAATGAGTTCATGTTAATATGGGTCATTTTGTAGCACGAATGATATTTTCAAGGTTATATTGGTAGTTTTGTTAACTTTGCTATTCTTTCCTTTTTACTTAAAATACAAACTCGAGAACACAAATTACAAGAACCATTTTCTTCATAGTGTCATCCATTACCTTCATGTTCTATCCTTTTTCATTCTTTCAAATTTAGACTCGAGAAGAGAGTGTTAAAGTTGGATAGGTCCAAAGTCCGCGAGCGAGTGAGTCGGCAAGAAAGTTAAAAGAAAAGAAAAAACGTTTTGGGTAATAAATATAAATTTGTGAAAAAAGGGGTCCTTAGCCCCAAATGTGATAATCTATAAATTTTATTCTTGTTGATGTAATTGTAATTGCAATTTCAATTTGAAACCCTAACCCTAACCCTAACCCTAACCCTAACCCTAAGATGATGTACGATACACTAATTGCGATACTTGCAGAAGAAATAGATCGGTACTTCAGTTTGTATGTTGTCGTAGTAAATATTTCGGATGAATTGGTGAAAGGTGAACATGGCCTGGTACACCCTGTTACTTACAACATCAACGGAATTATTACGTCCTTGTGTGACCTCAAAGATGCTTATCACTTCATGTATCGACGTCAGGTATCCGAATGCGTCGAGAACTCAAGATCCAAGATTGTCAACCTTCTTAATGAACTTTATGATAAGGTTCAGCTTTCTAAATCGACCACCAAGCAGAAGATCATGGATTGCGCTGTCAAGTTTGAGAAAGAGTCTATCGCCGCCTTCAAACGCCACTCGGTCCGTTTAATCCTTTAATTCTTCTTATTATTATTATTTAACTTGCTTTTTATTTTCTTCTTTGTGATCGATGATGGACATGTTGATGCAGGATAATGATTGGGCGTTGATTTTGTCACTAAGCGGCCCCCTCGAGCCTGTGGATGATGTTCCATTGAATCAAAACACTTCAACCCTCATCTCCAAGTGGCAGAGATTTTCGTCTTTCCTGGGATTTTCGTCTTTCCTGGGATTTTCGTCTTTCCTGTGGATGATGAACGTGTGCTTTTTAATGTTTAACTTGTTATGTTAGTATTTTTTATGTTACTATTGCTGTGTGTAAGCGTGTTTGTTTTTTAGGTTGTTTGCATTTCCAACGCAATGTTATTATCTGCTTCGCTCTACTCTTGGTACTACTTTTATGCTACTATTGATGTGTAAGCGTGTTTGTTTTCTATGTTGTTATCTGCTTCGCTCTACTCTTGGTACTACTTTTTTGCTAGCTGACTTATGCCATCTACTAACCTGTCAATCAATTTATATGTTCTTGCTGTGATAGCCATTCATGTTTACCAAATCAAGCGTTGAGTCCATGATTGTTGGTTAATGCGACCCAAGTATTTTTTTAGATATATCTGCTCAGTTGATATTAAAATGGGTTGCACCGATCAATATATGTGCTACCTTATATTTTTCTGGATCTAAGATATAATACTCCTCTAACAATCCTGCTTGTTACAATCGTGTTTAGAAACACAGCCTTTAGGTTATAAATGGGCAGGGTGGGGGACGGGTTAAAAAGAGCAATTGATAAGCTCGTAGCAAAGGAAAGAATAAATTGGTTTAGTGGATTGACCCATCAAAACAACAATGCTCTTATTGATAAGTTGGTAGCAAAAACTTTGCTATATTAATAAGACAGTAATTAGGCGACGGGGTTCCCTTCTTCTGTTCATTGAGTAAATCTCTGATAGGGAAATAGGCTGCTTGCGTGCAAAGCTCGAAAAGATCTGGTATAACCTTCACAATGCAGCAACGGAGTCAAGGTCAATATTTTTTTCAGTTCTCTCTCCCTTCATAATCACCTTCAGAATTGCAGCCCTTTCTTTGCGGTCCGGGACCCCAATTTCAAATGCCCATGGAAGACGTCTCGGTATACAGCGTTATATTTATAAAAAAAAAACTATAGCAAGATACTAGAGAAAAGAGCTTACTTATGCCATATATTCTCTAGCTACATTCATGTCAATCAAGTATCGAGTCTATGATTGGATCCAAATGTATTACCTTATATTTTTCTAGATCTAAGATATGATACTCCTCGAACATTCCTGCTTGTTACAACCGTGTTTAGAAACACAGCCTTTGGCGGGCCTAGGATTTGGAATTGGGGTGTGCACTATCTCAATGACCGGACTAAGTGACGGTTTCGGGTCTGATTTTTTTCCGGGTTCGGGTCAAGCTCGCCAATAAAGATTATCGCTTGTATGCCAAACTAAATACATCAGAAACTACAGAAAACAATTTATAATTATCAACGTGACATTGTTTATAATATCCAATTAAGTTTCGTTTTCTTGGTTAAAATTTAGAGGTGCTCGTCTAATTGGACTAGTTCTCTTTTGTAATTGTTTTAGTTTTTCTCTAAGAAGTTTTGCTTATCTAATATAATTTGCAGCTAAAAAAAATGATTTCCTTTGCTTTTGTTGTTGTATTCACTATTCTTATTCTTTATTGTTTTTTGAATTATTTTTTATTTAAAGATTTAATTTATGTTTACACTTTATACTTTTTATATTTTTACTTCAACTGCCAACAATTTCTTCACATGAATTATAACTATATACTGTTTATGGGAGCACAGTGCCACTTTTTTTTAATTATTTTTGTGGGTTTTGGCGGGAAAAAAAACCAGGCACGTGTCCCCCTTACCCTTACGTGTCTTATTAATAAACAAATCTCTATACCATCCACCGGCCTCAGTTTTTTCACACACACAACACATGTTTTATAAGTTTTAGATTCAAAAAGGGGTGTTTGAATTTTGTGGATCGTGGAACTTTTTGGCAAATTTTGATTCATAGTTTTATAAGTTTTAGATGCAAGAAGTATTGAAGCATACCGATTTTGAAAAAAATGAAATATGTAAATGCTTTTTGTGGGCTGCCGGTTTACATGTTTGAGCCAACATTTCAAACTACAACTATGCTTACTTTCCATCCAAATTGGTGTGTCATTTATGTAGATAAGAATTACGTCTGCAACCTCTCTTTGGATTTTCCGGTGAGTCTTACACTGTCTTGACAATCCGTTGCACCTTTTTCCAACATACGCTTATAATTATTTTATTTGTTAGGCTTTTGTCCAACTTTGTGTTTATCATGGGGATCAAAAGGATTTTAATAGCTACTTCGATGATTGTTGTTAGTTAGTATGCCGTTGATTTTTGTCTGCTGCGGTTCTTATTTCTCTTTTTCGTCGGAATTAAATTGGTTATAGATGATATATTTTATAAATGCTATATTAATAGAAAGTTAGGAGTTGATGTTGATCTTCAGTTTTGAATGTATAATTAGTTTTAGGTGTAGCTGCTTTGATGTTTGTTATTTGTTGGATAGCTGCTGCTACTACAGTAGGGTGTATTAGTGTGTATTAATAACAATTGCTGTCGTGTTATTATAGCACTTCTAAGCAGTAGCGTTTGCTTGCCGCTGATAGTTTATAACTACCGTGATAATATTTCTTTGGGTAATAGTGTAATAGTGTTAAGAGTTGTCTTATAAAAAAATTATTATAAGTGGATGACACTTAGATAGCAAAAGATATTGAACTATAGCATACGAATAAAGGCATAAATAGAACCATAGGAAGACCTACTTGATAGTTCCGTTTTGAGCTGTACCTATATTTGACATTACGCTTGCCCAGCTTGCCTATGTTGCTGCCTATAGTTTAAAAAAACTTCAAAGTGATCTTTCGTGTATAATTTAGGCATGCGAGATATAAGATCTTAGACAAAAAGTGAACGCGCTAACTCAATCAAAAGACTAATTAGAAGCACGAAACAAAAAGATGGCATACAATAGTTTACATGCCAAAGGATTAGCATTTGCTCCTGCATTTGAGATTAAAGCTTTATCTAAAGTAGTTAAATTAGTGAACCGAGCGAGAAACAAACTGCCAGATTAGGTACTCTAAAAGACTCACTAACCAAACATAGAACAGTTGTTCCGACTGAAAACCGACGAATCACAAGAACGAAAGAACAAAGTCCTACTGCGATGGAATTGAAACTAGAACTTGCACTGCGAAAATAAAGATATTTATTATGTAACACTGATTCTGAAAATAATCAAAGTGAAATGGAATGGCTACGTGTAGTAGACCTGCTTCGGCTATGAATTGGGTTTTGAACTTGCTAATTACAGTCTACACATTTATTTGCCTGTTTAGTATCAGGTTTGTTGTTGATATAAACTTCTCATGTAGAGTAAAATTAAGTGCTATCATGAGCTCAACTTCACTTAATATGCTAATATGTTTTTGTATGTTGATGAAGTTATATTATGAGGTGAAAATTTGACCAGGTCGGATGAGTTGGGTACTAATTGGGGTTTTTGAGCCGATAGCTTTACAACATTCCTACTGCTCTCAGATAAAGGCACAGGTAACCAACTCAAAATTCTTAACGTTTAATGGACTCAAAAACCAAAGAAAGTAATTTCACTACCCTGGCTTCTTGGTGTTGAGTTTTATCTTGATAAACATACGTGTTTTTATTAAGAAAAATCCAGAAGTGTCGGTATAGGAAGGGGAACACCGGAAAATCATGACCAAATTTGAAAGCCAATTTAACGGTTAGTATAAAA